>JAQMCW010000018.1:9561179-9578837 GCA_030068335.1 Chrysichthys cranchii
CAAGAAGAGTGGACCAACATCACACCAGAGCTGTGTGAGAGACTAGTGATGTCCTGTGGACGCAGATGTGCTGAAGTTACTCAAAACCCCGGCCTGTACACTTCCTATTAATTTGTGACTGTTGTAACCTTCAGAAGGTTTAATTGTGATCTTTCTTCGTGCTCCACTCATTGCTGTTCTCTAATTTTGATCAGTGTTCTTTTTCAAATCTCTCATTTAAGTTTCTTATACTGTGTATCTAAATATATGTAACTCATGACA
Source organism: Chrysichthys cranchii (assembly GCA_030068335.1). Classification (NCBI taxonomy): domain Eukaryota; kingdom Metazoa; phylum Chordata; class Actinopteri; order Siluriformes; family Claroteidae; genus Chrysichthys; species Chrysichthys cranchii. Next base: position 9,561,441 of record JAQMCW010000018.1, read on the forward strand.
TTTGGTTAAAATACTACTCTTTTATTCCTGTTTAGATCATTTCCACATAGAACTACATAGTGACCTTGACATTTAGGAAATTGTAGGTTATTCTCTAATTTCGATCTCCACTTTATTGCTTAGGTTAGTTTCCCAAAAATGATGGCTTTGTATTCAAGCCTTTCTGAACTCTGCTGTTTATAATTTCTGAAGATTTGTCCCAAATTCATATGCTGAAATCAAGAAATATGTGTATTATATTTTCTTTCTTTCTTTCTTTTTTTTTTTTTTTAAACCAGGTAGTGAAGACCAGACTGACCCTGAGGAGTACCGGCCAGTATTCTGGGATGATCGACTGTGCCAGATCAATTCTGAAAAGAGAGGGCATTAAAGCTTTCTATAAAGGTTATGTCCCCAACATGCTGGGCATTATCCCTTACGCTGGCATCGACCTTGCTGTTTATGAGGTGCATGCCGTTACAACCACACACCGATTGCCACTTTAAAGTCTATTAACTTTGAATACAGTGGGATTGTTATTTTATCCTTGGGACACTGATGATAATCGATTTCAGGATGTTATGTGATGTACTAGGGCTGTTTTGTCATTCCAGTTACATGCACTGAAGCAGTGTCCAGAACCCAGCACAGGGTGGCATCTCTAACCTACCTGTAACATATTAAATTTTGTACAAAAATCAGTCATTTAAAGGTTCATCCTAATACAAATTATAAAGTATAATATAATTGACTTTTTTTTATACAAATGTTTCACTCTAAATATGATTCAAACACTGGTTGACGGGACGCTTTTATTGACAGGATTTGGGAGCATGTTGATACTCCATGTGCACGAGTTTTTAATTAACGAATCCAAAACACAGTCCAAAGTCAAAAAGGTTAAGGCCACAGTAAAGCAGTCCAAAAAACTGGTGGCAAGACTTCGCAACGAGCTAGACAAGAACGTTCGCAGTAAGTTGTGAGTGTGGAAGAAGCAGCTTTAGTGTTTAGTGAAGGGGGGCCTCTGCTGGTGTGGAAGTGTAATGTCTTGGCTGTGTTACACATCCTGTTATGTTCACTACTTATTACGCACTGTATGTCCAACTGAAGATGGCTAACTCTTTCAACACACGGAGACAGACAACCATTCACACTCACATTCACACCTACGGCCAATTTAGAGTCACCAATCAGCCTAATCCCCTCTGTGCATGTCTTTGGACTGTGGGAGGAAACCAGAGTATGTGGAGGAAACCCACACGGACTCGGGGAGAACATGCAAACTCCACATAGAAAGGTGCCAAGGTCGACCCCGGGGAACAAACCCAGGACCTTCTTGCTGTGAGGCAACAGTGATAATCACCACACCACCATACCGCCCATCATTAAATTATTACTTTTATAATAGTTAATCTAGCTGTCTGGGATTTGTAGGCTAGTTTGGATCCTTCAGTCTTATAAATGCAAGGAGGATCACATTGTTGTACATGAATTTTATTATTATTATTATTATTATTATTATTATTATTATTTTAAGAATGCTTCTCTAGTACAAAAATGGCATCATTTAATTATATTCTCAGAGTCACAAACACTTGGGCAGCATCCTCAACTGCATCCTACTGCCCTAGGTAGTACGTCATAACACTATTGATTACTACACCACAACTTATGTGCATCCTGTACCTTTTACATTTTCTCCAATTTACTTACGCTTTATAATTCAGGTATTCTGTTCTTGCATTCTGCCAATTCTAGATCCTAAAGAATGCCTGGCTTGCCCATTATGCCACCGACACCGCCAACCCCGGGGTTCTGGTCCTGCTGGGTTGTGGTACTGTCTCCAGCACGTGTGGACAGCTGGCCAGCTACCCTCTGGCCCTGATACGCACCCGCATGCAGGCACAAGGTAGGTACTGTGTCCATTTAAAAGCCCCAAAGAGCTCCGAGAGCCACTCTTGAATGCTTGATGGACGACAGATGTGTCACCATGCCGTTTGTGCGTGAGGGAGAGCTGATGAGAATACAGAGATGGATGGCATTTTAGGAGGTATTTAGAGAGCTGGTGCTTGGCAAGAAGCAAAGGAGCTTGTTGGTTAGAAAAGTCCTTGATGGCTTCAGGGTTAGTAATAATTAAGCTTCATGCAGGAGTGTATTCATGTCGTGAAACCGAGACAACCGAGCACATTTTTTTTTGTAAAGTGCTTTATTAAACCCAAATGAATTTAATAGAGGATTATAAGAGAATGTGTTAATAACTGGTGTCTGTCTGTGTTGTGGCTTCAGCATCACTTGACAGCTCGGAACAGCCCTCTATGCGGTCGCTGTTTAAGAGCATCCTGGCGAAAGAAGGCTTTTTCGGTCTCTATCGGGGGATCCTACCCAACTTCATGAAGGTGATTCCAGCGGTCAGCATCAGCTATGTAGTGTACGAGTACACAAAGTCATCGCTGGGAATCTCAAAGTGAACGTCACTGGATAATGTCCTCAAATCGCAGAATAGGAGTGCTGTTCCTGGATCCGTTCATCTTCATCGACGCAGGAAAAACATATTAATCACGGGAATCAGTCCAGATCTGATCCAAGGTCAGCATTCCTGTGTTAATAAGCTTTGTGACTCCAGGTGGTTGTTGACGTTTTAGAGCACTTTTCTTCATGAATCTGCACTAAACCCCAGTGATTTATACTTTTAAGGCCCATAGAAGTAGTGACTTACATGAGAAGGATGAAGCAGTGGGATGGAGTCATTATACTGTAGATTTACCTACATGATTTAGCTATAGAGGCATTTGTCAGGTTTTTTGTTTTTTTAGATTTCAATATGTAGCACTGAATAATATGGCAAATAAGATTTGCCTCATGACATGCTACGACCTCTTTATTGCACGTCTATGCATGTGAATGGGTGACGTCTGTGAATGTTAGTTTTATTTCTATTACATCATTTTTACATATATTTTTTATATTTTATTATAAATGTACAGTATCGAATGCAGACCCCGGGAAAGCATTGCGTAACCCGCCAGGTAACATCACCGCACCACTGAGAAAGGTACAGAAATGGGTAGTTGATCCAAATAATGCAAAATCTGTACCCTTATTGACTTACCCCAGCCCAGGCTCTAAACGGGAGGATTTTCCATCACCATCATAAAGGATTTCCTCCATGACGTTATCAGTTACTGTGAAAATTGTTGGCCTTTTTATGGTCTGAGGGATGTCCTTTCCAAAACAGCAAAAAGTGTGGATGAAGCCGTTTCTAAATGTAAACAGAAGCAATAAAATTCAGAAAATTAAAAAAAAAAAAAAAAAAAAAAAAAAAAAAAAAAAAAAAAGGATTATACAGGGTGTCCCAGAAGTCTGGATCCATAGGTAGGCAGGTATTTATTTGTTTGTTTGTTTGTTTGTTTATTTACCTGTTTGTTTGTTTATTTATTTATTTATTTATTAAAATTAAATTTTTACAACATGTACACAAACCGATGGGCTTAGACTTGTGTACATGCCGAATTTGTTCTTCTGTTGTAAGTTCGAAGCCATCTTGGCTCTGAAGAAAAAAAAGAAAAAAAAAAGTAAAAGAATAAATCTCATATAAGGAAAAATACCTATGAATCCTAACTTTTGGGATGCCCTGCGATTTGACTTTGTGTGGCTTTACCCATAAGACTTTACTCCATAGCCGGGTGCCTAGTTAGCAAGATAAATAATTGTGCACGTACTTCACAAGAAGTAGACTATTAAAATCACCAAAGAAATGGCTTTCATTCTTTTACGCAGTCGTTTTTATTTATTTGTTTTATTTTTTTCTTAGTTAGTTAACCCATTAACTGCCAGATTTTTCTTCTGAAAATGTTCATGTGTTTCTATTAATTTACATCCAAATAGTAACAAAAACATCTACTTTCAGGAAATATGACTGTTAATATTTCTGAAATTTCAATTTGTAGTCAAAGTCCCAAATGGCGATCATGGCACATGCCATCTATTTTTTATGCCGTTCAATATATGATCCCCAAATGGGGACTACGGAAGCTAATGGGTTAATCAGTTAGTACACTGGTTTATTAGCAAGGCCGCAGGACGGTTCAAAGAAAATCCAAATTGTTCAGACTGTGGGTATTGCTTTGACTTACCATATGGAAAAAACACTATTTGTTGTGCTTTTTTTTTGCAAACGTTTGAGTCACAAGGGGAAGTCAGCGGATACCACGAACACAACGCGACTATGAGTAGTTAGTAAAATCACCTGTGAAACAAATCCCATACCACGACCAAATACGAAAAGGTGTTTAACGCGTACTAATGTTGAACATCTCTTTCTTTTAGGTATGTTTGTGTGTGCAGGGTTTATTAAGATAAACTAGCCATTTGTGCATAAGAGGCATGACAAAAATGTAAAAATGCATCTGATATGAACAAATCTGCAGGATTGTGTCAAGTGCTATTCACCATATGTTAGCTAGCTAACGTAACCTAAATACTTGATGTAACGTTTCTCATTTTAATATGCAGTTAAAACAGAAGGCAGGTTTTTCGACTATATTGCTTTTATTCGAATTGCTCAGTGATGAAATGGATAGAAAACCAGCCTTGTTTATTGCTCCTAAATGTTTTCGTACTCCGAACAGACCCAAAATTTCTCTTGTTGGATATAAACTAACTGGACTGAATGACTACCACGTTTCTAGGGGAAATGCTGCCCCTAGTGACTTTCATACCCAGTTGTTCCCCATTTATAACACAAGTCTAGTCTCGAGTCTGATCTTTTAATTTGTATTTTTAACAAGACGCTAGCTAAATGGCATGCTAAATTCTTAGCGTATAAATCTGTGTGAATGATGACATGGGCTGAAAGGAAAACCGAGTAAAGCGGTACTTATTATTGTAGCATCACTGCTAATACACAATTTTAGAAGTTAAAAGTAAAAGTTTATGTTTGTGTTGGCTTGGTATTTAAAAAGGATGCTAATGCCTGAATGTTCGTTTATCATGTAAATATTAAAGAGGCAGATGTTTTAGGCTCTGGGCCTCCCTGCATGGACATACAGTATATTACATGATGTCTGGAAGCCATTGTTTCTTATTCTGTGTAGTGCACTTCTCTAGGGAACAGAGAGTCAATTGGGATGGCGCCAGTGTTGTCATGGAAACAGGGCAACCTTGACTGGCCTTCGGCCCTCGTAAAAGCTTGCGATGTCGACAGAACAAGTTTTTTTTTGTCAGCACTGCTTGTCCTGAAGTCCAGGAACAAACTGTTACTTGTTTTGCACCCTCTTTTTTTTTTTTTTTTTTTTTTAATAAACCATTTTTTACATATTTTTTTGTTCTGTGATGTCAGTTTTGCTCACACAGCAGAAGAGTCCTTGAAAGGACTCATAAACATATTTCAGGCTCCATAATAATGATGGTAAAGCTGCATTTTTAACCGAAACAGGTACACTAGTGCTCACCCGACCCAGTCCATGAGGAGCTATGAATCGTGTATTAAAAAGGCTAGAAAATGGGAAATCCAATACATTCATTGAATGCATCAGTAAAAAAAAATGATTATTAAATATAAAATATTAACTGTAAATGTAATCAGACTCAAAATACTCCAATATACAATCACAGCTTGGATTTTGTAGCCATTATGCCATGCACCAATAAACAGAGGCTCACTGGATAATGCTGTTACCAGGTACACTACAAAATACTCTCATAACTATGATGCTTATTCGCATCTCTTTAACAGGAACATGTTCACTAATGTTCACCTGACTGGATTCATGAAGGGCTGAGTTTTCTGAATGACCGTGTGATCAAGGAAAACTGGGATGCAAGCTGGCTGCTAGGACTTTCCTGTATAAGCACAGAGCTGAACTGGAAACACTAGAGTTAAACTGTAGATACGGCCATCTCTGAGACCAGCAGTTACACTTCTAAGATAGTTCTAAGCTTCTAAAAAGCTGGCACGTTTCTAAAAACTTTCATACATGTCCTGCATCTGGAAAATACGAGGGAGAATCACAAAGTAAAGGCAAAATACATTAAATGGCTTTAACAGAAGTAACTCTAAGAAACTGAACATATCACTTTCCCACATAGTCCCCATGCAAGACAACGCATTTGTTGTATCGTTCATCTAGCTTCTTAAAATACTTTTCTGGCTGCTCCTGAAGCCAGGTGAGCACCGCGTCATTTACTTCATCATCAGAGGTGAATCTCATAGTGCCACCTTACAGTACACTGAAGATGTGATAATCGCTCGGCACCAGGCTCTAAGGAGGCTAAGGAAGATGTTCGAACCTGAGTTGTTCCACTGTCTCTACTGTCGCTGCTGTTGTATGAGGACGTACATTGTCATGGTGCAGCAAGACTGTTTTGGACAGCATTCCTCTTCTTTTGCTGTGAATTGCAGGTTTAAGTTCATTGCACAGCAATGCACAGGAATTTGCACTGGTCACTGTTTGCCCATGTGCTTGGAAATGCCCCAGAATAGGAACCTTCATGTCCCAAAAGTATATTAACATGGTTTTCTTGGGGGAGGGTGGACTTTTGACTTTTCACTAGAGAAGATGGATGTCTCCACTCCATGCTTTGTTGTTTGCTCTCTGGGTTGTCGCATAATGTAAAAGTTGCCTTTACTTTTTGATTCTCCCTCATATGGTCATTTATACAGCCAGTAATTGGTTCGGCCTCCCTTACCACAAAATACTGCCCCGATGAGGTGTGGCATGGAGGCAATCAGCTTTTGGCACTGCTGAGGTGTTCTTAAAGCCCAGGTTGCTTTGATAGCAGCCTTTAGCTCATCAGTATTTTTGGGTCGAGTGCTTCTCATCTTCCTCTTGACAAGACACAGAAGATTCTCTGTTGGGTTCAGGACAAGTGAGTTAGCTGACCAATCAAAAATAGTAAAATCATGATGAGCAAACCATTTGGTAGTAATTTTCTCCATAAAGCTTGCTAGCAGATGGAAGAATGACGTGCTCAAAAATCCCCTGGGAGATGGCTACGTTGACTTTGGAGTTGATACAGCACATTGGACCTACACAGTTGATTTGGCACCGCAAACCATCATATACTGTGGAATCTTCACACTGGACTTCAAGCACCTTGGATTCTGTGCCTCTCCACTCTTCATCCAGACTCTAGGACCTCACTTACTCGCTTATCTTCTGCCTCTTAATCATGTTCAGGGGCAATTTAGAGCAGCCAGTTAGTCTAATGCCCTTTGTGCATGTCTTTGGACTGTGGGAGGAAACCGGAGTACCCGGAGGAAATCCACAGTTTCCACAGTCTTCACAGGTGAATGTGCAAACTCTGCACAGAAAGGTGCCCAGGTTGACCCTGGAGATTGGAACCAGGACCTTTTTGCTGTGAGGTGACAGTGTTAACCACCATACCACCGTGGTGCTTCTGATGTTGTCTCTGATTGAGGAGTGGCTTAATATTAGGAATGCAAGAATTTTAGCCCCTTTCCTGGACAAGTCTGTGCGTGGTGGCTCTTAACGCACTGTCCCCAGCTTCAATCCACTCCTTGTGAAGCTCTCCCAAGTTCTTGAATCGACTTTTCTTGACGATCCTCTCAAGGTTGCGGTTATCCCTGTTGCTTGTGCACCTACCACACTTTTGCCTGCCTGTCAACTTTCCATTAATATGCTTCGATACAGCACTCTGCCAGACAGCCAGCCGTTTCAACAATGACCTTCAACTTTTGTACACATTTTAGTTCACATGCATATAAATATTCATTTTTTTTTGTCGATGCACCTGTATATACCACTATCACATAGTTAGCTTTCCCCAAAATCATCTTCACTGAGGTCTCTCTGGGTCAACACTGGCTCCAAATGCCAAGCATTCAATTTTATCCCTTCTAACCATGAGATCATGCATGTAATCTGAGCAAAGAGGGTGCATGTGTCCCAAATGGCCTGCTCCCTGGAGGGGGTGGATAGAGGCCAGTTGTCAAATATGGCAGTATCTTGATGTCTCTGGCAATCAAAAGAGACCGGGCATGTGAAAGAATCCATGCCACAAGATAAGGCTGAAGGCTACAACTTTGAATTGAAGCTACCCACAGTTCTGACTGCAGATATATATTTAATGACTAAAAGTAAGGAATGTGTACCACAGACCAGCACGCCCATATGTGCTTGCTGAAGATCCCATTCTAGATTTCGTCCCCTCTTTACTATTATAAGAACCTCAGCTCTTCTGGGAAGACTTTCCACTAGATTATAGCTGTTGGGATTTGGTAAGGATGTTGGGTTGAAGAGGTCAACAATTAAGAGTTCCAATTTATCCCAAAAGTGTTTAGTGGAGTTGAGGTCATGGCTCTATGCAGGCCACTTGACTTCGTCCACTCGATAGCTCTGGGTTACTGAGCAGAAGCTCAGGTTTCAAGCCGCAGCACTGCCACGCCGTCACTCTTGGTCCTTGAGCAAAGCCATCAACCCCAAACCCATCTTCTTAACAAGATGAGATATGTTGTAACGTATTATGTCACAAATAAAGGCTTCATCCATGGATCTTGCTTTGTGCACAGAGGCTTTGTCATGCTGGAACAGGTCAGGGCCCATTAGTTCCAGTGAAGGGAAACCGGTAATGTTACAGCATAGAAAGACATCCTGTACACAGTGTAGAGATGAACCACATATGAATGCGATAGTCAAGTGCCATAAAACTTTTGGCCATATAGTGAAACTATATGTCTAGAGTGTACATGTGTTCCAATGCATGTACAAAGCAAGAAAGATTGCGGTATGACTGCAGTATTACTACATCATACATAAAATGATGACTATTGGAAGGTCTTGATATGCATGTGCAGTCATAAAAGGTCACCAGGTGATCCTTACCATCCCTTGCACTTGGCCTGTATACATTTAGAACACAGAGAGATGCTTTACATGGAAGATTCGACAGGCTGCAAGGCAATGACGTCTGAAAATTAGGCACCAAGGCAACAGGTGTAATTCTTCACCGGGTAAATCAGGGAACCTATTGGAAAATATATGGATGGGGACAAGAACATGGCAAAAGCTTAATATGAACTAGATTTGCATCATTCAAAGTATGTACAGTCAGGTGGTCATTGATTGCAACAGATTTTCATCCAAGTATTAAAAAAAAAAAAATCCTTAAAAATATTATCCTTATTTATAACTGTTAGCTTGTCCAGTTACTCTTGAGCCTGTGAAAATGTTGGGACTATGAAATAAAATATCTGCAATATTGCAACATCTTTATTAAACCCCATGAATTAAAACTGAAAGCCTACATTTCAGTCGCACTGTGGTGGTCTACCGAGGCAAGATAATGTGAAATGTGTACTCATGTGAGTAGATTTTTTTATACAAACAAAAGTAAGGTCTACTTTAATGCCACGTAACTAAATAGCCAGTTTGTACTCATCTTACTGTTCAATCTTCAATTTAAGAAGTCTAGTATGGTTTAGCAAGCAACTGTAATTAAACAAACGAACATGCCCAAAGCGACAAATGATATCAAGGGGTGTCGCAAATGAGGTGCCACTGCAAAAACTAAAAACCCGGTTATTCTAATAAAGATTTTTTTATTTTTTCACTTTTAAATAGGCCAACAAACCATAAAAATACATACAGGTCAGTAAAATGATCAGCCACATACTCACATGTGCACATGAGCATCAAGGTTTAAGATTGTAAACCGCCTTCAGAAACAGAATTGAAAGACTGGTTAAATTGCTGTTCACAAGATGATAGGATTTTTTTTTTTCCCTGTTTGCTTGATCCTGAGAGTCAATTAAAATGAGCTCACATTGAATTAATTCAACTGGTCAATGCTGATGTAGTTTTAAAGCACTCTCCAGTCCACAGATGCTCAAAGGCGTGGAATTAAATTAATGCTAAAAGGGCCATCATTTTACTAAACGGGGAAAAAAAAAACCCCACAAGACCATTCGCAAGTCCAAGAGGGAAAAAAACCAAACAAAAACAAAACAACCCCCCCCCCCCCCCAATATCCCCAAATGAAGGAATCAACATTGCCGTCATGAAAAAAATACATTCTCTATTAATAAAAACCTAGTTGTAGATTAAATGTAATTCGTGAGTACAATATTGGCATCACAAAAACATAGTTCAGCTTGACAGGAAAAAAAAAAAAAAAAAGGCAGCCTCCTACAATTTTAACATCATGATTCACATCCTTGTTGCTCGGATGCACACTATCACAGGACAGAAGGAAATATGCGATTACGGTTTGAGGTTAAAACGCCACCATCTTAAAATGATGCACGGAATCTCTCAGAGTGGTGGTAGGGGTTTGGGCCTCTGCAGGGCACACGCCAAGTGTTTCTGCCTCAAACCCAATGATTCACCGTTCCCTTGACATTGATAACAAATCTTTCGACAAGCATTCAACCCAGAGACGTAGCTCATCAATCCACAGCAATAGAGTTCAGTGGTTTTCCTGATCGAGCGCAGCGGTACATAAAGTCAGAAGCGTTAGAGCAGGAAAACACTCGTGTCACACAAACGTCAGGATAAAAAGACAATTCGGTCATATCCAGGTTCTACATCTTGCCCCTGGAGCATGTAAGTATGCAAAATGCATTTTATTGCTGAACTGGTTGGACTTGCAGATGATCCTTAATTAGAGAACTTTCAGAGAGAGAAAAAAATGGTGGATTAAAGGAACAGCATTGTGTAACAAAAACACCACAATGCCAACATGCACAGTACAGGGAGAAAGAAAGGAAGAAAGAAAAAAGGAAAAAAAACCTTACCAATTCATATTTGTTCTAGTATTTAGCTGTTTGACAAAGCGGAAATGTTTGGGTTTCTATAGCACAAGAAAAAAAAAAGAAAAGATTGAGATAAATGAAAATAAGGAACAAAAGGAAAACTCAATTCAACAGATACCAGAAAAAAAACAATGCTTTTATTTTCCAACAAGAAAAAAAAAATTAACCTAAAACATCTTTTATAGCATTTTCAAAAGAAAAGTAAATACAAGGTGCATGCGACAGCTTTTCAACGTTTCGGGGGTAAAAGATGATGGTGGTGGAGAGGAGAACGACGGCGCCAGCGGGGTCACGATTCCTCGTTTCCTGAGTCGTCTTCGTCGTAGCAACAGTCCTCATCATTATTGTCCTCCAAGTCCTCGTCGTCATAGTAATCGTCGTATAACAAATCGGAGCCCTCGTCTGTAGGGGGAGCGCGCGTGCGCACACAGTACTCAGCCAGCGTAGTGGGAACTTTAACGCCGTCTCGGTCTGCTTCTGCTTTAGTGGCCTGAACCTGCTTTCTGTAACACACAGAGAGAAACAGACAAACGACTCAAAATACATTCAAGGCAACAGGGAAAAAGCCCCGCTAAGTATCTCTTAAGTTGTTCTTCCACCTCCATTTTCAGTGCTTTCTTAATCTCAAGGATGTTCTTGTGGCAAGTGTGTGGAAAACATTCTAGCTATGAGCTGTGTTGCTGTCATCTCCATTACGCCACATTATATAAAGCTACAAAGTGCACAGGATTCCTCTTACAAGTGTACAAAAAAATAAGAAGAAATCTTGAGTACAGAATCAGAGATCAGGGCCCAAGCTGAAAGTAGTCCAGCTACATGATCATTGGCAGGAGTCATAGCCAATCAGAAGTGAGCGTCTCATGGAAGGGCAGTCAATCAAGCGGATCCCCCCCTTGCTGAACAGGTACATCGTTGATTTGTTCCGTCATTCTGCTGGCCTGTGAATTACAATGTGCTGATTTATACTAGCTCATGCTTTTGTATCGTTAGCCAGTAGTTGCTGAAAGGGTGTGTCTGTCTGTCTTTTTTGTTCTACATTTCACCCTTGGTTAAACTGACCAGGACCAGAACTGACTATAGTTCTATTGATGCTTTTGTTTGCTCTTGGTGTGTGTACACATATGCACAGTTGACAGTGTGTGTCTGTTTATTCTCTGCACCACTTTTGCTAGCATGTCGCCCTAAGCTGAACAGTGACTAACTCATGGTCTGGTGTATTTTTCTGTGCTGTGCGTTTAAATCATGTTTATACTGCAGGAGGTTAAAGGGGCCAGCTCACATATCCCAGAATCCTCTGTGCAGAGTAGCGAGTGGCCATTTTTCATGCCATTCATATTCCCCCAACAATCGGACAACATCCAAGGCCACAGATCTCAAATTGTACCATGAAATTGAAGCCATTTTGTCAAAACGATCCCGATTTTGAATTCTTCCAACCGAGTCATTCTGTGTTCATACGCTTATTCCGCATGTCACGGAGACCCAAACCGGCCTGTGGCATATTTTATTGAAGGTTTCCATGAATGACACGTGAATGAAAATGCTGCTGGAAATGGGTCTCAAATGGATCGCTGACAGTGAATTTGCAGAGATTTGGCTGCACAGGCACCTAACAGGTAGTGGTCACAGGGTTTCAAATCAAAAACACCACACCGGATTCTGGGAAGGGTGAGCCAGCCCCTTTAAGGTAATCACTGGGTGCTGTTGCACAGCTTTAGTGTATGTATTTTTTTCCCCTATGGCCCTGTATCTGCAATAGCTGTGCTGTATTAATTTGAACTTTCTATACTGGGTAAGTGGATGGACTGATCAACACTAGCAAGACATTATTTTCTCTCCCTCTCTCCCTCCCTTTATTTATTTATTTGTTTGTTTGTTTATTTTTAAAACACGCTTTTGTAAATTTGGGAGTCACAAATACTTGGGGGAACATCCCCGAGTACATTCTACACTACTATACAGCACACTAATACACAGATTGTTGACAGTGCATCGTTATTATTTAGCCTATACAACAAGGTTTGGATCCTTAACCTGAAGTCTCATCAGCTGTAAATTACTTAAAGCACTCGTTTCATTCCTAATCCACGTGCTGTAGGAGGACGCACCATGATGCGTGTTACAAAATGTTCTTCTTTAATAACCAACTCGCAGTAGTGCTTTCCTAGTTACCTGTTTGCAGTATTAGAATTATACATGACTGTTTGTATGGTTGCACTGCACCATGTCTTACTTGAAGGGTCTTCAGGTTCCTCAGTCAGAAATCAATGCTCATTGGAGCGCTCTCTGTAACCCGCGAGATCCTGCCTAATATGGCACTGCAGCCAAATATTTCACACGAAGACTACAAATCTATTTCTGGAAGGTTCTGTTGTTTGATACTGAACCTCTTTTTTTTTTTTTTTTTATGGGAAATGTATTTGCTGCTACTGTAAAAAAAACAAAACAAAAACATGAATATACACAAGATCATGCTCGCCATGATGAATATTACCGTCAGCATTCTCCTGAAATGTCCTTTTTCTTATTTAATTATATCAGATTGTATCATGGTTGAGAAACCAAGTAAGAAACAGGTGCAAATCAGACAAAGCCTGTACCCAGAAGCTTAATAAGAGCATATGCTCCCGTTGTAACAGTCACAGTCCAAGGTTTGCTCACCTCCGGTCCTCTCGTGCTATAATTAAACACACTTTGGTGATTTCTTGAGCTAATTTACTTGTTGTAACATTAGTGCTGGAGCAGGAGGATAAACTATCAGCGAGGTATGCGATCCAACCACAAGAGGGCAGCCGTATTCAAGTGCATTGGAGTGGATTTGTGAATTCCAAACAAAATCTCTCGAAGACGCCATATACCCACACAAAAAAAAAAGTAATAAATAAACAAATAAATAAATAAAGTAAATAAATAAAAGAGCTGGCACAATGACTTTGCTTTATCATAAGAAATAGATTTAAATCCACCTTTTACAGGACAAACATGACAGCTCAGTGATGGAGGAGGAAAAAAATAAAATAAATAAAAATTAAATAAATAAATAAAAACATGGGCAGTGGTCTACAGAGATGTGAGGAGGGTCAAAAAGCAGTCTAGTCAGATGAGTCAGTGTACGACGGAGTATTAGGGCCACACATGAAGGAAAAAAACCCTGCAGTGACGAGATTAAAATCGACATTAAACTCGAAATTGAGAATAAAGTTGAAATTTGATGTCGACTTTAATCTCGACCTTCAAAACTAGTTCGGAGAGAGAGCAACCGCTCCACAGCTGCAGTCTCAGACACACACACACACCTGCAGGATCGAGCAACTTGACCAGTTGTCTTATTGTATTTTGCGATACAACATAACTTCTCTGTATTGCACGCAGGTGTAACCATCGATATCCTTGCATCTGCCCATTTCCAGCAATTTCAGTTTGCAAGAATGTGGCCACTTCTTCCAAGTTTGTCTGATTTCTCCTTCTGAACAAACGAAGTTTTCAGCACAACCTTTTCAGTGTCCTTACACTAATGATCACACTGTGGTTCTGCGCTACAACAGCCAGGATTTCTTTATCGCTAAACCTGATTCTGAAGTACAATTTGACCGAATCATCTACACGAGGCATGTTGAGTCGTCGGCCAATCGATCGGTCTGAGTTCAATTTTATTCTCGACATTTCGACTTTAATCTCGTCATGGCAAAAATATTTTTTCTCTTCATGTGTGGCCCTAATACCCCGTCGTAGTCAGTGTGTGTGTGTGTTTGCCATAAGCCAAAAGATCACCACAGTCCTGCATGCTTGACCCCTACACCGAGGCTCTGTTATGCTGTGGGAGGCATTTTGCTGGCGTGGTTAATGCCCACTGCAAATCAGTGCAAAGTTCATCTGACAGATCGCCTTTATCCTCCGCTGAACTTTTCTAAACTGACAGGAGTGATCTCTTTCTAGATAACACACAAGACCTCACTGAATGTTTAATGAGGATGAAAAAGAGTTAAATCATATACTGTGGCCTTCTCGGTCACCAGATCTCAGTCCAGCTGAACACCTACTGAAGGTTAGGGACTGACACCTGCATCATCGACACACCATTTCAGAGATTATCTCTACAGTACGGTTCCACAGATATAGAAAATGTATAAAAATCTATCCCATGGTGGATGTCACTCAACAGTACATTGAAGCAGAGATGTGTCAAGGGCAAAAATAATTAAATTTCAAGAGAGATGCTGAGATGCGAGTCTTACCGAATGATCTCTGCGTACTCTCTGTCCTTTCCTTTGCTGTCTCTCCATTTCCGGTACATCACGGAGGCGTCCACGTTAGCAGGAGAGAATGTGTTGGGCTCGTTCAACAAGGATATGACGCTCAGCAGGATGGTTCTGAAACACACACACACACGCAGGTTACCAAAAGGGCTTTGTACAATTTTAAAATATATCTACCCATTAAACTGCTTAGGATGGCACAATCCCACTGCCCACTTAGCAGAAATTTGAACACGTAAACATGTCCATGTGATTCGACAGAAGATGAACGAAATTCAAATGTGACCTAAAATCTCTCAGAGAAAAACAGTGATGCAATCACGACGTGGAGTGTGTACGGCGTGTGTAGAGTTCATTCTGAAACATGAGCTTCCTTGAGGGCAGGCTGTGGATTTTTCACAAATATTACAAAAACCATCCTGTGCTCAGTGACAGCTGCTCTTCAAAAGCATGCACACATATGCTCTTGTGCATGTGCTCACACAGTTAACTTCCAGGAAGATGACAGGCTTTCCTCTAAAGCTACAGACATGTGAAACTTGATATTAGAGGCAGTGACTGAGCAACAAGAACACACACACACACAATGCAAACAAAAATCTAGGACAGGAAAGGCCTGTTAGTCACTTCCTACCACATGACTAAAACTCACAAGTGCGCCATTCCACACCTACCAACTAACAGTGACTTTAAAAAAGGCAAAGAAATCCAGACACAGGGAAATAACAAGCCTTTAACCTTACAAAACTAATAGCCGTCTTTGACGCACGCACACAAACAAAGAAATTCATGATGATAGGGGCGTGCGTGCGTGTTTGTGCGCTGGGTGTTCACCTGACGTTCTGTGTTGGGTTCCACCTCTCTGAGGGCAGCTCTCCGCTCTGCGGATCATCTACTGGAGGGTGGAGGATAGAGATACACACGTCCCCGTTCTGTAAGACACACACCGAGTATAAACGCTGATATCCTTCAAGGTGCAGGGCAAAAGCATATGCACATGAGCTGCACAGGATTTTGTGAACACAATACACACTACTACTTCTGCTGGAAGGATATTCGTAAAATCACCACACTGGAGGGATCACACACAGTGCCTAGTTATAATGACCGTAGCTAAGGCTAATGATCTATTTTTGGGTAAACAGCATTTCACACTACTGAAAAAGTGTCATTTGGGGAAAAAAATTAAATTAAGACATCTGAACTTTATGATTCCCTCGGTTTTTGTCTTTATTCGTCTTCTGCTGCTTGATCCTGTTCAGGGTCACGGGAGGAAGCTGGAGCCAATCCCAGCTGACTTCGGGCGAGAGCAACACAGAATATACATATCCACCATGGCACACACAAATTATTTATTTATTTATTTATTTTTACTGTATGAACCAATGTTGGGGATTAGCATCAGGTGTAACGAAAATTGTCCACTAGCATACACGAAAAACTTCCGCTAGCAACCCCCCCCCTTCGCACGAAAAACTTCCGCTAGCACCCCCACCCCGGTCGCGCGAATACTTACACTATAACAGTTATACATACAAAAATTTGGAATTTTACTCGAATACAAATACCGGCTGCGTCCTACACCCCTACTATGTACCTATCCACATGAAAAGAAGATAAAAATAATCCTAGGTTCTTATTTTCTACTGGAGCAAAATTGACTAGTTAAAAGTCCCCTATAGAAACCACATCAGAGTTCAGTAGCAGTGACTATGATTTTTTTCAATAACAAACTTGAAAACATTAGAAATTTTTTTTTGAAAAAATTCAGACTATGAATTTAAAACCTAACAATTTAGCCATGATCTCTGTAGATAACAATATATCTATACAAGATCAGCAACTAGAATGTTTTACCCTCCTACAAGAGACTGAATTAATTTCAATAATTTCCTCTTCAAAATCATCGACCTGTATGCAAGATCCTTTAGCTACATGATTCCTTTAACAGATAATACCTGAAATAATAAAACCTATTTTAAACAAAATGAATTCTTCCCTTAGCACTGGCCATGTACCTAAAACACTTAAATTAGCAGTTATCAAACCCCTGATTAAAAAACCTGGGCCCGGTTTCCTGAAACGTTCTTATCGCTAAGTAGTTCTTAAGTTATGCCTTAACCTCTCTCTTAACATTGTGGGATGAGTCCCGACATGTTCGTACGCTAAGTATATCTTCTGTAAGTCACACGTTCGTAAGGTTGGTCTGGACCGGGGTCGGCAACCTGCGGCTCTGGAGCCGCATGCGGCTCTTTCATCCTTATGCTGCTCGCCAAAGGCTGAACAAATACAGTACTTCATTTTAAAGAGAGATTGTCATAAAACACAAAGTAACGAGCGTATGTATGCTAATCTGCACGGCTAGTCTGCCCCCTCGTCTCCGTTTCGTAC
>JAQMCW010000018.1:9578937-9592404 GCA_030068335.1 Chrysichthys cranchii
GTCTTTGGACTGTGGGAGGAAACCGAAGTACCCGGAGGAAACCCACACAGACACGGGGAGAACATGCAAACTCCACATAGAACCCAGGACCTTCTTGCTGTGAGGAGACAGTGCCACCACACCACCATGCCGCCCATCATTCAATTATTACTTTTATAAATAGTCAATCTAGCTGTCTGGAATTAGTAGGCTAGTTTGGATCCATCAGTCTTGTAGATGCAAGTAGGACCAGGTGCTTACAGACGGTGATAATCACATTGATGTACATGACTTTTATTATTATTATTATTATTATTATTAAAACTAAAACTACAAATTAATAAAATAAATAGGTGTGATTTTGTGGTATAAGAAGATTTAACCACTTCAGGATATACTGAAAGAGGTATAAAAAGAGTATAATCACTGTATTCAGGGTGATAAAAGTACATTGTTGATTCCCCCCCCATAACAGCACACAAGGTGAGCTTTTCCTTACGTGGGCTATCTGAAAAAGGAAGGAAGGAGGTAGGTAGGTAGGTAAAAAAAATCCTCATCAAATACCTAATGAGACGAATAATCATGGCACAGAGTTCGCTGGAAGCAGTACTGGCTACGTTGGCTTTTGTGAGCATTCCAGCATTCCAACTTTGTGTACTTACACTGTAAGGATGGTTTACTTCAGAATTGCCAGGAGGGTGCTGCTGAGTGTTTTGAAAGAATTGAGTGTGTGTGTGTTTGTGTGAGAGCCTTGGGCTCTCTTTGTTCAGGACTTTGCTGTGGTTAAGCCCATTCTCAGGAGTGAAGGATGGATTCCGCAGAAATCTACAAACGGTTTCCCCCCCTCCTCTGGAAGGCACATGAACATATTTCAGAGCCTGGAAATGCTACCAAGTAAGCTCAGGGCTGTTTGGTCTGGTTTACTTGCTCATTCTGCGCTGCTGAACTTCCCTTACCGCATCATTTACAACAGGAAGGGAATAGCCATGTAAATCCAAATAAACAAATGTAGGTGAGTGAGTGTTTTGTACTATAAAACCATGCGGTACTGAGCATATTATCTAAAACAGGTTGACAAAAAGGGTGAGAAGACTTTAAAAGCCTTGAAGGATTTCCCAACACTGATCACCAACAATGACCAAGGGGGAAATGAAAAAATGAAAATTAAAAAAAAGGAAAAGGAAAATAAATAAATAAATAAAAATAAATAAAACACCCAGTCTTACCTCATAAATGTTAGGGTGCCACATTTTCGTGAGGAATCTGAAGGCTGGAGGGGAGTAAGGGTAGTCGACGGGGAACTTGATACGTGCCTAGGATAAAAAGATTTAAAAAAAACAACAACAAAAAAAAAAAACAAAAAAACACACACTTAGTTCAAACATACAGTGAAGTAAATAAACACAATGCAATCAAACAGGGTCAAATTCCCTGTGTAGCTTCTCAGCCTCAGACCTAATCAAGTCTGATTGTATGCTTAACACTAACAACTTGGCGTGGTTGATCTGGGAAGTTCAGGATGATTTTGAATCCATTAAAGTGCCGTAGCAATGGCACTCGGGCCTAGCAAAAGACACCCTCGCTAAGCAGGACAATAAGGAGACGCTGCGACGGCTACTGATAATTGGATTGGAGATGCATTACAGCTCAAGGATAGAGCACGGGTGTGCCAACGGGGTACATACCAAACGAGGGCTGAAATGAATCAAATGGCAGGCGCTGCGCATTTTATCCGCTAAAACAACTGGGATACTGATTACACAAGACGTGCGCGCGCTGATGAACTCCATCCAGCCCCTTTTCAGAAACGCGGCAGAGATCAAGTAGCCGCCACTGAAACCCAACACGTATGCCGTCTCCATGCCGGAGACATACGAGTAGTCGGGGCTCAGAGAACGTTGTGTAAAATATTGAAAATGTTTGCATAGGTGAGCGTTACATAAAACCTACGGGTGGAAGTCAAATTTCGAAGGAGACAGTGGCTCTTCAGAATCTGCTGATCAGCTCGATTAGCACTCTAATGAGTCGCGTTAGCCCTGAGACGGTAGCAAGTGACTGGTAGACGTTCAGTAGTCGCCAATCATTCATACTTTGTGCCCGCAGGACTGACATTAACCTACTTAAAAAGCAATCAGTGATCCCGATTCCCTGCGGCTTCAAAACTGTGCTGGCTGGATTATTCGGATGATCATAAGAGATCTGAAATTTGATTTATTCCCAGACATTTTTTTAATTTAAATAAAACAAAGCAATTGCGTTACTGTCGTTGAACCAAGTGCACGGCGTGCGTAGAAACTTCAAACTGGCAGGAAAAGGATCACAGCTGGCTCGAGCATGAAACCGCTGAGAGAACACCACAAGTGTGCAAAGCTGTCAAAGTGCTGAAGCAGCTAAAAATATAACAAAATGCTTTGCTGCCTTCTTATTTCACATACAGGTTTTTATATATTCAACAATCCTCTAATACTCAGATTACTATTTCTCAAATGGAAGAAAAACACCCCCACACACACCAAAAAAAAAGAAGAAGAAAAAAAAAAAAGGCAGCGCCAGATATTTTCCCTACTTCTAAATGAATATGAGTCTCTTTCCTAGCCACACTGTTTACAATAATATAGTCATAAAAATACAAATGATTACCTGTTTTGTGGTTTTGAACACTAGTGCATATACAAAAACCCGACAGACTATTTACGATCGTCTTGGCCCTCGGTGCAAACATGGAGCACAGACCACACATTCGTTTGCCCATCAATACAACCAAACAAACATATATATATATATATATATATAGCTTCCTGTAACACTTCATCACGTTGATGACTGACTGACTGAGCAGGCACAGCACTCTGGATGTGAGAGCAGATGAGTGACGGTTGATCTTTGGAAAACCAGGAACATGGACGTGGAAGCCAGGAAAAGGTTTGTGGAAGCCCCGACAATCCCCATAATTTCACCTGCCTGTGAGTCCTCTCAGAAAATAAACATGCAAACAGACGGAAAATAAAGAAAATGAGACGATACTGCAGGTTGTACGCAAAACCTTGGGTAGTGATTGCCCCCTTGCGCAAAAAAAAAAAAAAAAAAAAGATATTTAAAATATTAAAAAATTTTAAAAATCATCACAATATTGCCCACAAGTTGTTTATAAGTGGAATAACTAGGGAAGAGACCAGAGTCAGCTAGTTGTTACTAAGGCCTAGTTAGCATTAAACTAGGCAGCTAGCAAAACTTTCTTCCAGTTACTGAGTCACTCTTGCTCAGTTCATTTCAGAATATATAGCCAATCACGTGCAACAATTAGTATCACACAGCCGTGCTGCTGCTGCACCCCAGTACCGGGGGGCGATGTAGCTGCTGGTTTTCATTCCTACCTAGAGAAGATGGAGAGAGAGAGAGAGAGAGGGGGAGAGAGTACCTGATTACACCGGTTTAATCAGTTGATCTTGGCTTTCAATCTCCTATCAGGTGTGGCTCATGCTTGATTGGAATGAAACCAACAGCCACGCTTCCCCTTTGGAGAGGAGATCGGACACCTTTATGGTTTGCTCACAAACCTCCACAACAAGTCCACTTGGACCCCAACAAATTTATTTCCAAAATCATTCACAGGAGTATTTCCACAAGAAGCGCGGCGCTCATAAAAATCCAGTTTCCTTGCATCCAAATTTGTGTACAAATTTCCATTTAAGGATACTAATGTGAACCTATTGGCTGGCCCAAGCTATATCCATTTTTAATTAATTAAATAAAGTGCACCGGCGTTTAGATCGCTTATTTATTTCAACTGCACACAATTTTGATGAACATGTGAAACTTCTCAGTGAAAAGTGAGCAAATCACCCAGTAAAAAGTAGCTGCAGTGGCTGAGCTGCATTACTGGAATCTTTATTTTTTCATGCCGGGTTTAGGACGTGCCGCTTCGTTTAGATTTATACGGCGTGCATGTTACACGACTTCCAAAATGTTAGAATCTCTAAGCCTTTCACAGTACATAACTAATTGCTTATTTAGTTGTTTGACAGATCAGTTGAGGAAGGAGGAGGCTGCTCACAGACGAGGCTCACACACTATATAAAAGTCCACCTGGAGAGTGTGCTGGATTTCCGAATACCACTTTATCAAAACAGACATGAAACCAGTCTACCATGCGAGTGTCCACAGGGGTTTTTTGGGCTTTAAAAAAAATAAAACGATTGGAAATTGGAAATATTGGTTAGGGCAAGCAGCTGTGCAGCGAGCAGTGACTACTGTGAGTAAATTAATTGGATTTCCTCTGGGACTCTCATTGGCTGTTTCGTGTTGCTGTACTTGCAACTAGTTGCAAAGAGTCTCACAGCAAGTAATTAGGTTTTCCACACCAAAAAGAGGCGATATTTATATTTATCTTAAAAAAAAAAAAAGAAAAACGTGAGTGCGAGCGGTCTGTTTCTGTGGGTTTTCACTCTTGCGATAGTTCCTAGAGCACATGCTTTTTTTCAGGAAGATATTTTTCCTTTTGCTCTTCATGCTATTTGTTTTAAAATCTGAAAAAAGTAAGTTTTAAGAAATAGTGCTTTATTGAATCAATATCCCTTTATTGGGAGAAGAACCATATTTGGTAACTTCAACGGACGTCCCCTCATGTGTCTGTGAGGTCATGGAACCACATGGTTTTCTCTTCTCCTCCATAAAGGTTTCCTTAAGTTTGTGTTTTTCTTATCTTTTTATATATGCACAGTTCTTTTTTTTATTTTTATTTTACCCTACACTGGCCATATATGGTTAATAACTCTACTGGACCTGGATTTTCGGCATAAAAATGAAAAAAATTCTTGTTAAAGTTTTTTTTTTTACCCTTTAGGGTTAATATAGGGTTAACTACAAAGGGTTAAAGTAGGTAAATGAAAACCAGGCCAGCGATGCGTCATGTTAAAACCAATCATGCTTGGCCAAAAGTATGCGGACGCGTGACCGTCATTTCCACATGAGCTTTCTGAACATCCCAGTCTAGATTTTGCCCCTCTTTACCATTATAACCTTCAGTCTTCTGGGAAGGCTTTCCACTAGATTCTGGAGCACGGCTGTGGGGATTTGTGCTCATTCTGCCACAAAGCATTAGTGAGATCAGGCACCGATGTCGGGCGAGGACGACTGGGGTCCAGATCATCCCAGTATGGCTGAGATCAGGGCTCTGTGCAGGCCACTCGAGTCCACCCACATCAACCTCGACTTCCAAACCATGTCTTCACAGAGGCAACATCATACTGGAACATGTTTAGGCCCCTTTGTTCCAGTGAAAAAAAATCGTAATGCAACAGCACGGAAAGACATCCTGTAAAACTGTGTGCCTTCAGCTTTGTGTCAGCAGTTTGAAGGAGGCTCACATACTGGTGTGATAGTCAGGTAAGCCAGTGTGGTTGACTGCACACTGAGAAAATCGCGTCGCTAAACCTTTTCACACCACACGACTGGTGCATGCACCAAGTAGTCTCTGACAGTAGAGGGGTTGCGGGGAGCCCCAAAATTAAGCCTCAAATCATAAAGCGTGCATCCGCAAGCTTTAGTCTTCTTTTTTTGTTGTTTTCAGCTTTGTACATTTTGCCTTGTTAGGGGTTTGGAGTTTTATGAGCATCAGTAAATGTAATTCAGCTGTTTCGTAAAACGCACTTGGTGATTTATGGCTACTCTGCAGCACAACTTTACTCGGAAGACCGAGGAAAACGGAGGCTCGTTCTTGTTAACGCCGAAACGATCTGAGAACAGAGAACTCTCTCGACGTGATGACGACGAACTCTCTCGACGTGATGACGAATGGATTTTCCTGTCAATTTGACTCCATCTGTTTAAGGCACAGCCTGTTGTGAACAGTTGTGAACAGTTGCGAAGCAGCACTACTGGTTCTGGTGCTGCACGCCGAGAGCCCTGCAGGTTTATTCACACACACACACACACACACACACACACACAGAGAGAGGGAACGAGAGGGGGAGCAGCTCTGGCACTGCTCAAGTCTGAGCAGAGCCGCAGAAGGTAATGACGCCAGAGTATCGGCCAAACCCACAGCGTTTCACCAGTGTAAACAAAGACAATGGGTAAACGTGTCTCGGTGTGACCCAGTTTTTCCACAACAACTCCCCCAGAATGCGTTTTACTCACTTCTCTTTACTCACGTTAACTCATCACGTCTCACCCTGTTTTGATAGCTGCTCGAGCGACAATCCAAGTGCTCGTCAGGATCCTTATTGTGTGCCTAATCAGGAACTGAAACTTGAGTCGTTTCCTATTTGTGTGAAGGTAATCTGACGCGGTGCTTCTCATACACTGCTTTACTCATAGACCACACAGGCAAAAAAACAAACACAAAACAAAAAAATAAATATGAACAAAAAAAAAAAAAAACCAAAAAACAAAAACACCCACTCAGAGTTATAAACAACTTTCTGGTCAATACATCCACAGGAAAACACACACACACACACACACACACACTATTGTTTAAGCTGAAACGATTAGCAGGGCTTCCTCAAAAACCTCAGGCCTGAACCCAGTTTCATCATCATCATCATCACACCAAGTGCCAACAAACCCCGACAGCATGATCAGACATTTTGTGAAGGATTTATTCCCCTCTCCCTCCGAGCCAAAAGCTCGTTTATTTGCTCCCCACGCGGTGTAAAAAGGCAACAACAAAAAGCTCGCTTCTCTCCGTCTTACAGACATGTCCACGGGTTAGAAATGTCCCCCAGCACCCGTGGAAGACATTTCCCGAGCACACAATGTCCCAGTCCTCACAGTGTCCTCACAGAGCTCCTGTGCGTCTCTCGCCTTGTTGACAAAAGAGGAACAAAGAAGGAAAGCTCTTCTCCCAACGTGCTGACTGAATAAAATGTCCCACTGCCTCCGTCCAACATCTCTCTCACATCGCTTCGGGCTTCACCAGGAAAAATCATCCTCACGGGGAAAAGTTCCTCCTAGATATTATAAGCTGTTGATTTCCCCGAGAGAAATGTCAATTCCGGTGCATAAACTGGACCAGTGCTGGAGATAAATATTATGAGCTCACAGCTAGCGTTAGCTGCCTAGCACTGCTGGCTTCACGGGGATAAATATAGAGCCGGGGCATTGCTATATATAGCCAGGGAAACGGGCGGCGAGCGAAACGTATTAAAAGGAAAAAAAAAAAAAGCCCCAAACGGCACAGAGAAACATCAACTTATCTTACCTTAAAGTAACCTCCTTCGTAGAGTGTATTTGGAGGTCCAAAAATGGCCACTTCCCAGTTATAGAGGTCTGCCTCGTCCACCAGAGTGATTTTAAAGCCCTCCACTGGCTCCTCCTGAAGGCTTTTCATCTCCAGCATTAACGCTTTCTGTGAGCTCGCTACGTGAGAGCTGCTGTTCTGAGCCATTTCTGAGGGGAGAAAGTAACCAAATGAACGGCTTTGCGACAACGCCTGGGTAGTATGTGCTCTCCGGAGAACTCAAAGCTAAGCTAAACTAAGCTAAGCTAAGCTATGCTAAGCTATGCTAAGCTAAGCTAAGCTAGCAGCCTGTGCTAGCTGGCTTTGTGTGATAGCTCGCGAGCTCTGCCAGCTACACAAAAACGCCTATTGTTTGCCGGAGTTGCCTAACGAGTCGCGGAGTGTGACAGACAACTTAATTCCCGTTTTAAAAAAAAAACAACGACCCTCCTTAAGCAAACAAAACGAACCAAGCGGATATATATATTTTTTTATTTAACCATCTACCATTATAAATGCTTTAAATGTGTAAATATCACGCCATCCAAAAGCAGACAAGCTATCAGACTTATCTTCCCCAAGCCACACAGCTAGCTAAACTATCCGACACAACGATTTATCTCTCAACAAGCTATTTTTGTCTCGGTCTAAGATATATATATAAAAAAAAATTTTTTTTTTTTTTTTGTCCAAAAGTTGTCAAATTCTGCTTTGAGAAGGAAGGAAAACCAGCTCTGCAAGGTGTTCAAAACGACTTGCTTAAAAAAGAAAATGGAGTAAACAACTGAGATAGTTGACTAACTGTTTGTCGCAGCTGGTGAAATCTCCACTATGGCTCTGCTGTGTGTTGGGGTTTTGTTTTGTTTTTTTGCCTCCCTCAGTTCCACTCGTCAATAAGTTTGCAATGCACTATGGGTATTGAAGTTCACAAGGCCAGGCTGTTAACTCCACCTTCAAGGGTTATCAAAGCTTATTCAGCCATAGATCGACCTCCTTGTAAGCGCAGGGCAAATATACAAATATTTAAATGCTACTGTGTGTATAATCCCATGCGATTTATGATCAAACACTCCTAAAACAACAAGGACGACGAAATACCAGGAATCAAGAGCTCCGACAAGTCGTCCAAAGCCATTTATGAACATCATTACTGCGCAGTAATTGCGCAAAGCAATTGTATGACTGTACAGTATATGCGTTTATGATGATATGCGCTGTGTGTAAGCTTTAGCACGACAAACAAGCATTTGGAAATGAAGTAAAGTACTACAAGGGAAGTTCAAACTAGAATTTAGATTTGGAATATTTGTGGAGCTGAGGTTAAGAAAGGAGGTTATAAAAATGCAGTGTGGTTTAATGTGGTCCCACTTTAGTTCATGTGTACAGTTTATAAAGGTGTACCCCAGGACCACTATCTATGTCTGTATTTGGACACAAACACAAGAAGAAGAAAAAACCTGAAGTACCAGCAGTGTCAGGATGAATCCAGTTCCTCAACAGTTGTTCGACCTCAGCTACATCACAGCGACAGTTTACGTACGCAGGCTTGCAATAGTTTCTCCATATTATCCAGCAAATTTATCTAATGTAGCAAACCGGTAGTCTTATTACTACCACCCACCATCAAGCAGCTTCCTGCTCATGTGACTTTTCCTTGCATCCTGTGGGATTCTCCTCCTTATTATCCACCTCTACTTTCAACCAGATGCCCTTTGAACCAAAAATAAAAGGGGGAAAAAATATGGAGTGCTTCCTAGGACAAAACTATGTACCTTCATTCTGAATAATGTATTCACTCACTCGTCTTCTGACGCTTAATCCTGTTCAGGGTCGTGGGGGGAAGCTGGAGCTAACCACCACACAACCGTGCTGCCCAATAATGTATTCAGTTACGTCCTAAAGGAAATATACATGTATATCATAATGACACACAAACTGACACATTTATCAGGAAGCAAGCTTTTCAGGGATGTACAACACTTTTAACACACTGTCTACCCATCTACAAGTGTGCAACAGAATGTGGAACAATATTAATGTGCAATAACTGTCCCTGTTCACCTGGGGTTCGATCCCTGAGGCCTTTCTGTGGGGAGATTGCATGTTCTCCCCTTGTCCATGTGGGTTTCCTCTGGGTACTTGAGTTTCCTCTCACAGTCCAAAGACATGCAGAGAGGGGATTAGGCTAATTGGCTACACTAAGTTACCCGTAAGTGTGAATGTGAGTGCGAATAGTTGTCTGTCTCCGTGTGTTGCCATGCGATGGATTGGCCCGCCTCTCGGCCGATGTCAGATGGGATTGGCTCCAGCTTCCCCCCGCGACCCTGAACAGGATTAAGCGGCAGAAGACAAGTGAGTGAGTGAGATTTCTGGATTGTCAAAAGTTTTCGAGCACCACACAAACCTCTTTTGCACTGTAACCGGAGGTTAGGATCAAACCCCAGACCTTTGTGACTGTTAGGCACCAGGGAGACTTTCTACATTACCGTGATGCCCGAACAGTTTTAATCAATAAATCACCTAATATTTCAGTCTATGTGAACCTGAAAGAACTTCAGTATGTCGGTAGTCATATTAAAGTTCCTTCAGGGGAGCATTTAGTATATTTAACATTTAGCATATTTAATAATGTTCCTACAGGTTTGCATAACTTCGGTAAATGGCAGTAAACATGTCTTCTATGGTGACAGGAATGAGGTACTGTGAGGTATGGACAAGAATACAGGTTAATATTTATATAGACAAGAATGGAGGTTACTATTTAGGCGTTTCGTATTATTCTGTATTGGCCACTACTTTGGTTGAAAAGGAAATGACTCCAATATTTTTGGAGTAATTGCATACAAAATGGCTAAAGGCTCTTATTTTGGAAGAAAGAAAAGCGACTTGCAAACCCCACACACATGAAATGTCAGCCTTCACACTATGTATGTGTAGTAGCTTGTCATTACGGTTAGCAAAACAGCTATTCAAACCGGATGGCTTCCTGCACCTAGTTCCTAAGATGATTTTAGTTACACGGGGAAAAAGACTTGGATCCGTGTTTAGTGTCTTGGCATGTATAGAGACATAAAATCTTCTCCGAGATTCTGCTCGTTTTTGGTGAGTTTTTCCTGATGGGGATCTTTCGCCATCGCACCCGATGCCGCGCTAGCCAAGTTTTTAGCCAAACTCCTTTTGGATGTGTCCCAAACGCCTGTCTATTGGTCACATAGTGCGAAACAGTAGCGCCTAGCCGCTATCATTCCCCAACCAAGTAGTGCACTTATGTACGAAGTGTCGAGCCATTTGGGATACAGCCTGTAGCCTGCCGAGCTAGGCAGCTAGCTGCCTTTGTGAACGTTATATATTTTAATAGTTAAATAACTCGACAGCGTGGTAACACTCTTAAGACAGCTTAAATAACCACCAGGTTTGCAACAATGCGTATAATACGTTTAATTATCTTTTTTAAATAAAATAATACACCGAGAGGAAACGGGCTGCGCGGTGCAGATAGGCGACCGGAAGTTGCTAATCCAACCGCTGTTGTTAAAGATAAGGCTTGTTAGAGGTAACGTTTGGATTAAAGTGCATTAAACACCACTTAAGTTTGTGAAGGGTTTTTTTATGGATGAATAAAAAGATAAAAGCAAACATTTAACGGTTAACTCCTGAAGTATTGACACTGTTTTTAAAATAAGAGCAAAACACGCTTTTATAATAATGTAAACAGCGCGGATCAGGATTCAAATTTTCCACACAGAAGCAGTTTGAAGCCCTGAACCACAAGGGGGAGGGGGAGGGAGAGGGGGGGGGGGGGGCATGCTTTTGTCGTGACTAATTCGACTTGATACGTTGGTTTTGTCGTTATTTTAACCTAGTCACTTGTAAATTTGAGTTATTATCTGGTTAAGTTGACAATCAACCCACGATCTGTCACTAAGAGAAGCAGCAGTAAACCGTACACTATAGGAAATAACGTCTAAGTCAGGTTTCCGTAATATTTCTTCAAGTAAGAATGAAGTCTGGATTATTTACACGGTTTTTGTATGCCTTACGGGGAGAAATAATCTGGGAAATATCTAGAACACAGTTCAAAACAAGACGCTTCCAGTCGTGGCTTTAGCAAGTGTCTCTCTGAGACTCGTTTGGAAAACCGACTTCCGGTCTGGAATGGTGGTCGTTTTTGATTGGATGAGCTACCTGTCACTTTAATTGAGGGGCGGAGCTTCGTGAACATGGGCTCAAATCATTGGCATGTCTTATATCCCCAAGACAATGCATTTAATTCTTATAGTGAGTAAACCAGATGTTGCTTTGGTGGCCCTCAGGTGTCAGACACATGTGTAATGATTACTAATTCACCCAGGTGACTTCAGGTGTGGCTAAGGATCTGACTCTTGACTCCTAACCCTTAAAGGTGTCATTCCTCGAGAAACCGTTTAAGACTTGCTCTTTTTGAAATGCGATACGATAGAGGTCAGTCCGAGTTGCATATGCATGCCGCACGTGAAAATGTCCTTCTACCCCCATTGTCTGCATTAGCCATAGAAAGAACATGGATGGAAAAACGAGCGAATCAGAAAAAGCATTTCGAACTTTGCCTCACCCACCTTGGCTCGCGACCGCCCGCGGGAGGAGAGTTTTGATTTTGCAGCCAGGAGAGAGCAGAGCCCGTCTCGGCAGGTAGAAGCTAACTATTGAGAGTAGAGGAACTAACAGCAATGACCCACTGGAAGGAGTGTCGCAGCGCTGTTAGCCAATCAGAGGCGAAATGTTTGTGCGTCATGAATATTTATGAGTAAGAGCCTGTCGTCGTCGCCCCACACCCACTCCTCCACCAAACTAGAACAATCTGAAACAGGAGCACCAGAGAATTTTTTTCACCGAAACCAACTCACAGGGCATTCATCCATATTAGAGACCACTGCAAAATGAATGAAAAAACAATGCAATGATGCCTTTAAATTGATTGTTAAATTATAGCCATAGACAGGCATTTTGACAAAAAAAATGTGTATTGGGATAGATCACAAAAAAACAAGTTAGCTGTAACTTTTTACATTTTCTTTTGCACCTGCCTGTAATTTTCAGACAAATATCACCGGTTTCTCAAGCCTTCCCATGCACAGATCAATAACCTCTGAGACCCTGAGCAGAATAAAACAGTTACTGCACCTGAATAACGGCACGCGTCACACTGCACTGCCTTGGAACCCTGTGCCTGCTCATGTTAATGATCATGACTTTTCTTTGTCCCACAAGCTTCATACTTGGCCATGCGCTTCCTGGTACAAGAAGGTAATAGCGATGATGTTCTCTAATGCTCTTGGATGTGTTTATTGTCTTGGTCTCAGGTTCTTCCAGCTGTTCTGTAACTTTTGCTGGAAAGATGAACGGTTTGTCTGTCAGCGAGCTGTGCGGCCTTTTCTGTTGCCCTCCTTGTCCGAGTCGGATCGCAGCGAAACTGGCTTTCCTTCCCCCAGAGCCCACTTACACTTTACTGCCTGAACTGGACTCACCCCCGACCATAACATCAAACCAGAGCGCCTCGGGCCTGCGTTCACGCCTGGGTCGGAGAGGAGGAGGAGGAGGAGGAGACAGAGGTGGAGAGAGCAGGTGGAAGCTCCATCTGTCTGAACGAGCTGAGTTCCAGTACTCCCAAAGAGAGCTGGACAGGACAGAAGTCTTCCTGACTCGATCTAGTCGTGGGAACAAAGTGGGATGCATGTACATCCGCTGCGCCCCCACAGCCAGGTAGAAATCATCCTGATATTAATATTAATATCAAAAAGGCTTTCTTAAAAAGTATTCATGAGCATTTGTGAAGGCTATAGTCAGCTTAAGCATAAAACAACTAGCTCCATTTGCTTCCCTTTCTTTTTTTCCTGCAGTCCGTCAGTTGCACAAAAACTCTTTCCTATGACGCAAAAAGAAAAAACATTGTACATCAGGAGCACATTTCTAGTTTATTTCACAATATTTATTCATTCCCTCATTTTAGTTAAATCATGGGAACACTTTGATGATTCATCTTCTCATTTTAGTTAAATTGTGTCAATATTTTCAAATTTCTTTTCTTTTTATATCACGAACAGAGCTCTGTATATTCCTAATCGAAAAGGAAGTGTGTGTGTGTGTGTGTGTGTGTGTGTGTGTGTGTGTATATGTATATGTGTGTGTGTATATAATATATATATACACACATACAGTTGTGGTCAAAAGTTTACATACACTTGTAAAGAACATAATATCATGGCTCTCTTGAGTTTCCCGTTACTTCT
>JAQMCW010000018.1:9594093-9609482 GCA_030068335.1 Chrysichthys cranchii
GCATGAGTCGACTTCTGGCGTTAAGGAAGTGAGGAGGAAGATGGGCGGGGAGGAGGTTACTGTACAGCCAATGAATGTACGTCTGACCGAGACCGATTAAAGGGACATGCAAGTCTTTGTTAGGTACGGAAGACGCAACTGCGCAAACAGAAAATGATAGAACATTGGCGCGTACGAAGCAGAAGGGGAATATGGCCTGGTGCTGTGTTTGTTCGGCACCCGATTATGTGGTCGTGAACAGATGCAAAATCTTGGCGGATTTTGTGGTCAGGAACCAATTTGTTCGTCTTTGGAAGTGTTTGTGCCCAGAGGTTCCGCTGTATTTCAATTAGTGCCTTATAAAGGGATAATTTACTTGCTCAAGTTGTATGCAATTAGCAAAACTGTTTTCTATTACGGTTCTTTACTAGCCCCCAAATGCCATTTATAATATGAACATTTTTACATTTTGCATCATTTGGCAGCCAGACTTATCCAGAGTAACATGTATTTATCTCATTTATATAACTGAGCAGTTGAGGGTTAAGGTCCTTGTCTGAGGGCCCAGTAGTGGCAGCACGGCAGTGCTGGAATATGAACTTGACATTCCGATCAGTCATTCAACGTTTTAACCTCTGAGCTACCAATGTAGAGGTTAGTACAATTCTCTTGAGAAATAGCATGCTACAAGTAGAACATAGATGTGCAAGCAACAACAAAAAAAAAATCACACATTTGATGAAGGATAATTTTTCTCAAGTAAGATTTTGAACTATGCCGGAATATTTCTTATTTTCTTATTTCTTAATTTTCTTGAGTCTTATTCTCACCCAATACTAGAGAATAATTGGGCAGGTTTTGGGTCTGATCCAGCTCTTCCGACCCTTTCCTTTCAAGACTAGTCTGCACCGATTATCTGCTCTGATTAAATGATCTGTAGTCTGAAGGGTTTCCAGACATAATCTTAATGTTACCAGGTGGATCAGAGCCTCCTCAATGTCGAATCTTGTAGCGTGAAGCCAACAGCGATGGAAAATCCTGTGTTATTAGAGGAACAGCGATGGAATGACGAATATGGAAACCCGTAACAGCCAGTGAGAGCGAGCCGCCCAGCTTTTAGTCAAATATCCAAATGTGAAGCCAATTGAGAAATCGTTACCCATCCACCTTGTCGATGTGCTCTTGTGTGCATGATGCTGATGGGCGACCAGGACGACCTTCGTTGGTTACACCTGCTCGTCCCGCCTTGAACCTTTCATTGATTCTTGGTGCTACGTCCATACTGAGCCAACATCTGACAGTGAATTTCCACAGGTTTCACTCCCTCTGCCCAAAGTAGGAGCTCTGTGGCACATTGTTCTTCGGTGGTTCGATGGAATATTGAACAGAAACTTGCACCAGCCGGTGAGAGCGAGAGAGCCCAGTTTGTGTGGTGCAGAAGTAGGAAGGAGTGCCTGTATAAACCTGGAGAATGTATGAAAATGACTACATTTCTAACAATCGCAGGTTTCAGTCTCCCTTCCACCTGTGTACAAAGAACCGTAATGTTAGCTCGTAGCAGGAGCTTGCACTAATCCCTTTTGAGACTAGCAGTAAAACTCATGCTGCAAATTGTAAAAGCCATGTTGGTTCCATCTTTCTTCCATGTTTTTTTTTTTTTTTCCCCTTTGTATTCTGTTTTCGTCGCAAAGCACGGCACATACAAGTCGGTCGATGTCGATCGTCTACTGTGGTATTTGTTTTGCTCTGACTGTGTTTGATTACTGTGAGTTTCTGTGAGATCTCAAGTCGTTAGAATTGCCTCTCCAAAATTGTTCAGTATAACCACCAAGTGTGTGTATTATTTATAATGCTTTACTCCACTGCTCTGCTTTTCATGCCTCAAAGCAACAATTCTCCTCCCAAAGCACGTTGAACGACATATCCCACAGTATATAAGGTCACCGTCAAAGGTTCAAGGATTTTAATCGGACGTGTACCTGAAATATCATTTATTGTCATCTACCCGTTTAGCCGTCCACTTACTTTTATCCACAACATATAACCTATTCTCACGTGTCTGAAACCACCTACAAAGCCTTCTCATTTAGTTTAACCATCTATATGTTGTCCTTTTACATGTGTATCATTGAGCCAAATACTTATCCAAGGAATTCTAGTTTTGATCCTTTATTCATAACATGGGATCACCTATGTATCCTCTGCATCTCACTGACCAATCTACGAGAGAGAATCAAAAAGTGAAGGCAAAACATATTTAAAGGTTTTGATAGAAGTACCCGTGAGAACTTGAACATATCACTTGTCCACATAGTCCCCATACAAGAAGACGCCTTTGTTGTGTCGTTCAACTAGCTTTCGTATTCCCGCAGAGAAAAAGTTTTCGGCTGCTTCCAGAGCCAAGTGAGCACCGCTTCCTTTACTTCATCGTCAGAGGTGAATCTGTGACTGCTCAGCGCCTCTTTCTGTTGTCTGAAGATGTGATGATGGCTCGGCACCAGATCCGAGCTGTAAGGAGGACGTGGAAGATGTTCGAACCCGAGCCGTTGCACTGTTTCTACTGTCCCTGCTGCCGTATGAGGACGTGCATTGACATGGTGCAGCAAGACTGTCCGCTTATTTATTTATTTGTTTATTTGTTTATTTTGCTGCGAATTGCAGGTTTACGTTAATTTCGCAGCAATGCACGGTAATTTGCCCTGTTCACCATTTGCCTGAGCGCTTGGCTCGTTATGGCAAATGCGGCTCCATAGCTGATATCCAAATGTGCAGCCAATTGAGAAATCGTTATCCATCCACCTTGTCGATGTGCTCTTGTGTGCATGATGCTGATGGGCGAGCAGGACGACCTTCGTTGGTTACACCTGCTCGTCCCGCTCTACCTACTAAAACCTTTCATTGATTCATGGTGCTGTGTCCAGACTAAGCCAATATCCGACAGTGAATTTCCACAGGTTTCGCTCCCTCAGCCCAAAGTAAGAGTTCTGTGGCACGTTGTTCTTCGGTGGTTCAATCTCTCAACACAGCAGTGCTCCTGGCTGCCATTCGACTAAAGGCTGAGTGCTGCATTGCACGTGGTCGAACTATCCAACAGGCAGTGTACAAGTATGCTGCACTTCGTTGGCGGCTCTTTATTCCAGTTATCACGTAATTTTAAAATTGCCTTTACGTTTTGATTTTGACTTTAGCTAGGTCGGGAGTTCAAAGCCAAGCACCGCCAAGCTGCCTCTGTTGGGCCCTTGAGCAAGGCCCTTAACCCTCGTCTGCTCAGTTGTATAAATGAGATAAATGTTAAGTCGCTCTGGATAAGGGCGTCTGTCAAATGACTCTACTGTAACGTAATATAATGATTCTCCCTGGTATTTTCGTACATAGTTTTATTTATTTGCTTTCTCGTCATTGGTATTATTTACATGACACCTTGTTGCCATGATGTAACCCGAGATGCTAAAATGGCAATAAACCAAACCGAGCAACCGTGTGTGGTCCTGCATCTTGACTAAATGGTCTGGTGTATACTGAAATTCAGATGTTTAGGCTTAGCTCTCTAATGAGCAATCCAGAGGAGAGGGAGGCAAAGAAAAACTAGGAACATGAGTCAGAAGAGCCTTGACAGTGAAATGATGGTGTACACCAACTGTTTACAGTCAAACAAACTTGTAATAAGTGTGTTGAAGGGATGTTCAGGTGTGAGTGTATTATGAATACGTGTTTCGGGTTGACCTCTTGTAGCAGCAGTTCTACAGTATCCAGGTGAGATGATCAACTATAGCAAAAGTCTTGGGCATAAGCTATTTACTTTAGCTTGTGAAGGTGCTTTCACCACCCATGTAAGACGTCATTTGCGTGCCATAATCCCCACGATTTCCCTGTGCTACATTAACCAACACCCCCTACTCTTCTTTCAGCATCGAAAAGGTGTCAAAGATCACGTCTCCGGTGCTGATCATCCACGGCACCGAGGACGAGGTGATCGATTTCTCACACGGCCTCGCCCTGTTCGAGCGCTGCCCCAAGGCCGTGGAGCCGCTCTGGGTGGAGGGAGCCGGCCACAACGACATCGAGCTTTACAGCCAGTACCTGGAGCGCCTGCGCCGCTTCATCAGCCAGGAGCTGACCCCACAGTATGCCTGAAAACCCAGCAGTTCAAAGCTCAGTCCAGGTGAAACGAACACTCCAGTGTCAATCCAAAGGCCTGCTTCAACGTTTTTCTACTCCGTAGGCCGGTAAATATTAACACGACTTCTTAACACCTGGATGGTTTGACATCTTGAAGCAGGACCTTGTGGGTCCAGTATAGCAGGGCAAAAAAAAAAAGATCACCACAAACTGTATTGTCATTTATTTCTTATTAAGTATTATTATTTCTTTTGCTCAAGGCATCTACAAGGAGACTGCCATAAGTGCAATTTCTTCGCTATTAGTTCTTGTTTTTGTTTCGATATTTTGGGCTGGAGGGTTTCATTTTCTGCTCCTTCCTGTATGTATGTGCTCTCTGCTGGACAGATTGGGTGTTTTGTCTGACCTTGTGGAGACCATTATATGGGTCAGGTGTGTACGTACCGATTTTATTACAGACTCTTTAAAAGGCTTTTTGGTCTCAAGCACCTCTCGTCTTTTGCACCTCGTTCAGTGTCCCTTCTTCATGAGTTTGGATTGCCAGCCAGCAGCATCTCGTGCCTGGGGTGTGTTTACCAGGACGCGAGCCGAGCGATAAATTCAGGCAGCAAGCAATATAACTTGGGTTACTGTGAATAAAACAATAAGTCGTCCTTAAGAGAAAAAAAAACAACCCAGTGACAGTTCCCTTAAACACCTCCTTCCAACCCCCTTTTGGAACAAGCGAAGTGAGCTGAATGAAAAGAATGACGTGCATTTTCCTTTAACGCAATTAACGTTCACACGAATGTAGCTTTCTTCTTTTATCCGCCACGACAACGCTTAGATTATTATTAGAGTAATTAGTGGGTTCTGTGTTGTCTTTCCATCTGGGCTTCTTTGTCTGTGTGCTTTCCTCTGACTCTCATTCATGTCTGTCCTGGACTCTTTAAATCTCAAAGCTTGTATATATTTCCCTAAATGCTCTGTCTGGCGCATTCTCACTCTGTCTCAACGTGACCTCCAGATAGCAGTTCCACGAAGTACCACTCACTACACACACTAAGGATTCGCACATCATGTCAGCGCCTCACCTTTTTAATTTGCAAGTTCGCTCCTGAATCAAGAACAAGTACTCCTGGTGTCTCTTCCGGTCTCCCAGACTCTCTGTTGTTACGCGCGTTAGTCTTTTCCGAAGGCGCCGGTGTCTGTAAAGCTTCAAAGCTAGAGGGCGAGAGGTTTTTCGAATATAAACGTATAAAACAAAAACGCATCGCTAATTTGTAAGATAAGATATCCTTAATGTTTTTTGGTATTTCTTATTGCAGACATTTTTTTTAGTAAACTATTTATGGCATTAACATTTCTCGCAGTTTAGCTACACTGAACATATTTTAAGGATCTTACGAAGAACTTGCAAATCTATTTTTCTAAGAGTAAGTCTTCGCACTAGCGCTGTAGTTTTCTCCAAGTCGGAGCCGTTCTTAAGGGACTGGGTGACCTTTTATTAGTAGTGAAAAGAGGATAAGTCAGCCCTATCCCCAAGATCGTTAGATTGGCCTTTTTCATCGGTCTCAAGCCGCTCTGATCACCCGAACGCTGAGATTTTACAAAATGAAATGAAATTCCAAAACGTACCTTCACAGCGCAATAAGATCAAAATGATTTGCATTATAAGTGTAAGCTGCAGTCTCACAATGCGGGTACCCGCGCCCTCAACACTCGAAATGGCAATAAAGTTAACCGTTATCATGCAGATGTTCAGAGAAAAGTTTTAGAAACCCTCATTTAAAATGATTAATGTATTATTCTTTTCTTCCAGCTGCAGCCATGTATAAGTGTGTAGTCACGTTTCCATCGGCGGAAGACGCATAATGGACTTTTTCTTTTATTTTTTTTCCTTTGTGTATCCTTTTCTTAGCTGAAGAATGTATGTGCTGTAATGTAACTGATTAATAAAAGTGATGACGACGACGTTCTCGATGGTCTCAAATTCGGTTGACTTATTTTCTCGTTTAAAATTCTGACTCTAGCGTCCAGCTGTAAATCACGTCACAGATTTATACTCACATCACTGAGATCGGTTAATCCGCATAATCTAATAATAATAGTAATTGTTATATAACAAGAAAAATGTAGAATTGTTGCCCAGTATAGGTTAAGCTTTCAGGACCTTTATTGAAGGGAGTCTCCAGTGTCGGTGATTTGTACCAGTAAGTTTTCTGAGATGGGAACATCTTCAGACTTTGAGACTTGATATCTCATTTTCTCTCTTTTGATAATAAGTCATCACAGGAATGTTTTACATTGTTAAATTTAACCATGATCAATTAAAAGCATGTTCTCGAGCAAATACCAACGAAAATCGTCGACAAACTGCTCTTGTTGAAGATGGTTAATACGTTTCAGGATGTGCGTTATAGAAAATTCACGTTTTGCACAACTCCGCTGTGCACTGAGCCACGTCACACCACTCCTGGGTTGATTCTTTTTCTATAACAGCGCGTGCCCTGAAGTGTTTAATTTCTTACATAAGTTCTTTAAGGTTAACTCCATGTTTAATGAGTACAACCGTTATGACTATGGTGTGCTGTCGTAGGAACATAATCCTTGATGGTGTTGATGTGATGTGATGTGGCCCGATATAAAGTGGAGATACTGAAAAGCACAATGTTTTTCTGTCCAGAAGACTCGCCCCGGCAGACGCCTTGAAATGCTGCTGAATAACAGGGTTTTCTTTTGTTTACAAAAATCTTCATTATATAAACTTTTAGAAGTTTTCCTTTGTTATAGAACATGCAGAGAATGTTTTTTGAGCTCTTTATTATTAGGGTCCGTCATATAATTTGTTTCTA
Organism: Chrysichthys cranchii; assembly: GCA_030068335.1. Classification (NCBI taxonomy): domain Eukaryota; kingdom Metazoa; phylum Chordata; class Actinopteri; order Siluriformes; family Claroteidae; genus Chrysichthys; species Chrysichthys cranchii. The sequence goes on from JAQMCW010000018.1 coordinate 9,601,026, forward strand.
CTGAAACGCAAACCTATCAGAATGAACGTTATTATACAGGGATGCTTGAAAGATTGTTGACTCTGAAGATTTCTGCAGAAATACGACCTACGACATTGTCTGATTTTCACACAAGTCCTAAAAGTAGTTAAAGAGAACCCAATTAAACAAATGATTTAGAAATATTATACTTGGTTGCTTATTTATTGGGGGGGAAATGGTCCAATATTACATATCTGTGAGTGGCAGAAGTATGTGAAGCTGTAAGATTTGCAGATAATTTGCAGGTGACATTTGAGTCCGTTTTGCTGCACCTGGGCCAGGACGACTTGCCATGATCGATGGAAAAACTAATTCTGAATAACGCCAGCAAATTTTACAAGAAAATATCAGGTCATCTGTTGATGAACGGAATCTCAAGAGAAAGTGTGTCCGGCAGCAAGGCAACGACCCTAAGCACGCAGCTCATTCTATTAAAGAAGAATAAAATTTATATTCTCAAACGGCCAACACAAAGTTTTGATCGTAATCCTATAGAAACGTTGTGTAAGCAGTTCATCTGAGGAACCAACCCCCCCCCCCCAAACCATCCCACAGTTGAGGCTCTTCTGTATGGAGGAATGGGTTAAAATTCCTTCAAGCTGACATGCAGGACTGATCCCCAGTTACGGGAAACCTTTTAGTTGCGGTTATTGCTGCATAAGAAGGACTGACGGCAAAGGTTCACATACTTTTGCCACTCACAGATATGTAACACTGGATGGTTTTCCTCAATAAATAAATAACTAGGTATAATATTTTGTCTCATTTCTTTAAATGAGTTCTCTCGATCTACTTTTAGGAGCTGTATGAAAATCTAATGATGTTTTAAGTCATATTCATGCAGAAATCAAGAACGTTCTAAAGGGTTCACAAACTTTTAAGTACCTCTATAATCCTGCATTTAGTATTCCATAGCCTCCACTGTGCTCAGAGCTGCTTTTATAGAAAAAGAAAACAAAACACCCTCTGACCTGAGATTAGATCTTGTACAAACCCTGCCTTTACTGCAACCACTAGATGGCAACATGCTTCTTCCTTTGTATTCTACAAAACCACCGTGTAGGAATTACGAGAAGCTGTACAGACAGCATGCAGCTGTTAATCCTGCATTGCATTGTTTTTGTTTTGTTTTTTTGCAAACTATGTCCTGTGCAAGTACTCATTCTTTGTGCGAAATCAGAGTTTGAATTAGTGTGATGCTAATCATAAAGTATCTGCTTGCAACCTTGCATTTTTAAAGAGAGAGACTAATCGCATGAATGTAAATAATTTGCTTGATTAGCTCCTGAAATGTTCTTCAAGCAGCCTGGTAAAAGAGCGTGAAGGCTGTGGTTTATAAAATGTCCAAAAGTACAGTTTGTTCCTAATTTCATTAAAAATGTTCTTTAAAAAAAAAAGCTAACTTTAGTGTTAACAACTTTTCCAGCGTATTTCAATGAATCCACCGGACGTCATCGTTACACCCGTCTAGCGTGACCTTAAAGGTCCACTATGTAGGATTATGAGGTTTGTATTAGAAGAAATGCTAATATATATTTTCAATAATATACTTATGGAATTCCAAAGTATGTTTTCATTAGTGTATAATTACCTGTAACTGCGAATTGTTGTGCTTTTATAAGTTTAGAATGAGCCCTTTATATCTCCAAAGGTAGCGGGGTCCACCTCTACAGAGCCTCCATGTTGTGCCACTACAGTAGCCCAGAATGGACAAACCTCTAGACGGCGCATTTTAACAAATAGCAGCATAAATCCAGAAGGAAGCACCAGAAGGTTGACAAAGAAGAAGAAAGGAAGACATGGAATAAGAAAGAAGAGGAATCAGTGTTTGCTGGTGCTGGATAGCAAGTTTGAGAACCCAAATTTTGAAAAATGGATGTTCATACTTATTATTTAGCACAGAAAAAGCAAGGGAGTGTGAATATAAGTAGTTGGAAGCACCTGATGGCCATATTCTAATACAAATTGAAAAGGGAGGGGTAAAGATGGGTGTTCAGGTGGTTGAATACTACATAGTGGACCTTTTGATTTCAGATTTATTACAAAAAATAAAAAAAACACCACCATGTAACGTTCATTCATTTTCAGTAAGCACTTTATTCTGGTCAGGGTCACAGGTAACACTGGACCCAGAGTCTATCCTGTGAACACTGGGTGTGAAGTGGGAATACTAACTGGCTTCCCGATCTCAGAGAATCACACACACATTCACACCTGGGGCAATTAAGAGTCTAGCTTCTTGAGGAGACCTGAGAATCCTGAGGAAACCCACATGGACATGGGGAGATCATAAGAAAACTCCAGACAGACAGTAACCCAAGCTCAGGATTGGTCCCGGCTTGACCCTGGAGCTATGAGGAGGCAACACCCACCAGTTAATCGAAAATAAATTTGTGAAGAAATTTGAACGCAACTGTGGTCTACTCATCTTCTGGGATTACTGAAGATAGAAAACCACACCACTGTTATGAGTGAAATTCCGCTCAGTGCTTAGATACCTACTGAGAAGCGAAACCACTCGATTGTGATTGTGGTCTGTTGGATTTCACTTCTTATTAGCCATCTTATTGTATTTTGCTCATTCTAAAGTGGGCTTTCAACCTCCACCAGTTGCTCTCTCAGTTAAGATGGTGGGAATGGCATGCCCTACATATCTCACCGCTCTAACCAACTCAGCCCATTTTCTGAAAGACTTGGATAATTGCCTGATGAGTTGTATCGAGTGTGTTAGAGGCAGGAAAAAGACAATAAATGTGTTATGCATGTGGTTCGCACCCCAGGGAGCGAGAAACCAATTGAATCAATCCGTATATTGTAGACTCTTTTCATTTGTGGCTGTGCGATGGTGGAATTAATTCCCCAGCTTGGGGCCGAACCCCTCACGAACTCCAAGAAAGGTCTGGAAGACCCAACACTTTGAGGAGCAATGGAGGTCCACGCAGACACATCCTGAGCTCTCTTCAGGTGTGTGTGTGTCTACGTATAACCGTGTTCCTTTCTTATCCTGAGAAACGCACCAGGAAGTTTGGCTTCATTTTCAAAACTTAGTCTGAAGGAATAAAGAATTTCCACCTGAGGACTTTTGCACTGCAGGATTGAGATATGATCTGAAAGCACAACATGAAAGCACTGGTTCATTTGTAGACCATGTGTAGTTTCATATTTTATATTATTTTGCTGTACTTTTTGTCAGCTTGGATTTATGGACTAATAGTAAATAAATGATCTTCAGAAAGATAAAAAGTAAAGTATTGCATTCAGGGTGTCAATATCTAAGGATAAATGATAGTAATCAGTGCAGAAGTTTTGTTTTTGGGCCAAAAATGTTCAATTTGGCACATCATCTCTAATTTTCACTATTTGATTTGTTACCCGTTACTCCTCAGTATTGATACTTACAGCCCCAATGCCAGAAAAAGTTGAGATGCTGTATAGAGCATACACAAAAACAGAATACAATTTAGAATTCAGTTGAATACAATACAAGAACAAGATATTTAATGTTCAAACTGGTTAACTTCATTATTTTCTTTGAAATTATACACTCCTCCTGAATTCGATGCCTGCAACATGTTGCACAAAAGTTGGGACATATTTACCACTGTGATCCATCACTATTTCTTTTAACATTGTTGATGGTTTGAAAATGAAATTCTTGCTTGATGCATCAATTCGGTGGCTCAACAGTTACTCCACTGTTGTATTTTATGCTTCATAATGCACACACAGGTCTGCACTGTGAGGAGGCCAGTCCAGTAAACACTTTTTTACTATGAAGCCATGCTGTTGGAACATGCGCAGAATGTGGCTTGGGATTATCTTGCTGGAATAAGCAGGGATATGTATAAAAATACAACGCATATGTGCCTTTCAGCATTAATGCTGCCTTCACAGATGTGCAAGATACCCATGCCATGGGCACTAACACACCCCCATACCATCACAGATATTGACTTTTAAAACTTTTCGCTGGTGGCAATCTAGATAGTCCTTTTCTTCTTTAGCCCAGATGACATGACGTCCATGATTTCCAAATACAATTTGAAATATGGACTCGTCAGAACACAGTACACTGTTCCATTTTGCATCACTCACCTCAGATGAGCTCAGGCCCAGAGAAGTCAGCATTTCTGGATGTTGTTGATCCATGGCTTTTTGCTTTGCATGTTAGAGTCTTAACCTGCATTTGTTGTCGCAGCAACAAACTGCGTTTGCCGACGGTGGTTTCCTGAAGTGTTCCTGAGCCTATGGAATAATGTCCTTTATAAAGTCATGTTGGGTTTTAATGCAGTTCTGCGTGAGGGATCAAATGTCACGGGCATTCAATGTTGATTTTTGGCCTTGCCCCTTACGTGCAGAAATGTCTCCAGAGTCCCTGATTCTTTTGGTGATATTGTGGATTATAGATGCTTGCTGAAAATTGTATGTTGAAAAACGGTGTTCTTAAGATGTTGGACTGTTCGTTCATGCAGTTTTTCCCAAACTGTTGAACCTTGCCCCGTCCTTGTTTGTGAGCGATGATGTCCCTTTTGTACCCAATCATGAAACTATCACCTGTTACCAGTAAACCTGTTTATCTGTGGAATGTTCCGCAACTTTCCCAGGTGTTTGCTGCCAGTGTGCCAACTTTTTTGCAATGTGTTGCAGGCATCAAATTCAAAATGAAAATATATTTACAAAAAAAAAAAAAAACACGACCCCAAAACAAAGTTTATCAGTTCGACCATTAAATATCTTGTTTTTTTTTATTGCTTTCAATTGAATATATGTCGTAAAGGACCTGCAAATCATTGTATTCGGTTTTAATTTACATTTTACCCGGCGTCCCAACATTTTTTGGAATCAGTGTTGTATAACCGTGTGTGTGTGTGTGTGTGTGTGTGTGTGTGTGTGTGTATTAAGCTACATTTTCACAGCCCTTTAACAAATCTTTAACAGATGTTTTTTTTTTGTTTTGTTTCATGACCAGTATTTGTAACACTCCTTTACACTCCTTTTAGCACTTACCCTAACCACTGTGTGTGTGTGTGTGTGTGTGTGTGTGTGTGTGTTTTAAGTTTTATTTTTCATAGTCAGCTTAGTAACAAATCTCATAACGTATTCTGTATTCTCATGTGTAAGACATTGTAGATAAAAGCATCTAGTAAATAAATAAGTAACTTTGGGGGTAGTACCCTGTTTCACGTCACTCTTCATCACACCATCCTGACATTAAAATATTTACGTATAATGACTCGGCATGCTTTTTAACCATTTATTTTTACATGTAATATTTTGGAGGCATGAAGAAACACTTACTGGCTTCCAAAGCCCTGACACTGGAGTCTCCTTAGCGAAAAATCCACCGTATCAATTCTTATACTTTTCTTTATGAAAAACATGTTTTGTTTTGTTTTTTAAATCTGTTCATACAGCAGCACTGATCTGACAGTATTCCTGGCTGTAACATAAATGGTGGGTCTATCGTTTCTATAGTAACAGCTCATACACTTTTAATGGTGGACGCTTCTAGCCTTGGTCTGCTGGAGTTATTTCTTACCCATTATTAGTCAGTCTGAATTAGCTGTTACTATGGAAACAATATGGTATTAGAATGAGCGCATGAATATTAACCTGTGTTTTGAATTACAGCCTGAATTACAGTCAGCTGCAGCTGTAGAAAAACAATAATATCAACACCTTCTGACCAATCAGATCTGAGAATTCTCACGCTCTGTGGTATGTCAATGGAAAGGTATATAAAAAAAAAAAAAAAAAACCCAACAAAATACAAAGCTAATGTAGAGAAGTAATATGCAATTTCCTATAGTTTTTTATTCATATACAGTGGTTATCAGGTGGTGCAGTGGTTCGCACTGCCACTTCACAGCACGAAGGTTCTGGGTTTGAGCCTGTCTGCCTGCTTTTCTCTGTGGCATTTGCATGTTCTCCTTGTGCCTGTGTGGGTTCCTCTGAGTGCTCTGGTTTCCTCCCACAGCTAGAAGAAATGCAAATTAGGTCAACTGGCTACTGTAAATTAGCCATATGTGTGAAGATAAGTAGGACTGGCTGTTCCTCTGTCTTACTAGTGACCTGACCAGGGTGTACGCCTCCTCTTGGCTGAAATCATCTGGGATTGGTTCCTGCTTCCCTGTGACCCTTAACAAAGAAGTGGTATAGATAATGAATGAATGGTTGGTTATCAAGTCCAGTCCTGGGACCCCATACACTTTTTACATGTTATTGCTCTAACACACCTGAAACAGCCCTCAGAAGACTTGATGAGACCTGAGGACCTGACGATTGGAGCCGGGTATGCTATAGGATACGAATCACAAATGTTTGCACAATATGGGGTCTCCAGAACAGGTCTATACATGAATCTCCATTTGCACAGTCGAGTATTTCATTTCGGTGAATTTCAGACAAATAACATGGCTTCAGAGCTGAACGTCTTTATGAAACTGTATCGTGGGATGTCAACTGGATTGTACAATTTCTGCTCACATTAGCCTTGGGTGATTTTATAATGTGATCCTCTCCTTGGTCACATTCATAGATGTCCCTTAAATGTGCCACTTTTTCCCAGGTTTAAATCAGAACACTGCTGCTAAATGGCGGAGCTGAAAATATGAGCCTTGGCTCATAAAAAGTACGATTTTCAGGGAGGGTCTTTTGCTTTTTCGTTCTCGATCCTCTGATCACACTTTTTTCCTGAAGTTTCAATGCCCAAAATTTTAGTCTTTATCCTCATGTATTCATTTTTTTTCCCCATTCCGTATAATTTCAAGGTGCTATTTGAATTTCTTGAATGGCTCCGTTACGCCCGGGCAAAATTTGATTTGGTAAATCATATTATATATTAATATAATGCCTTTTTTTAATCTGTCTCACGGCTGTGCCAATTCATTTGCTTTGAGTGTCCCTGGGGGTGAGTTTGACTTGGACCATATGCGGGCTACATTTTACAAGACTGTGTATCAGTTTTGACTGAAAATTTCACGCTACGCAGCTTGAAACCGAATCACGAGGCAATCCATCTGTAAGATCTGTGTTGCATTAACTCTGAATTCAGCATGCTCTGTGTGATGTGTGTGTGTGTGTGTGTGTGTGTGAGAGAGAGAGAGAGAAAGGAGGGAAGGAGAGACAGTGAGGTTAATCAGAAAAAGCCTGATCATAAATCATATGAGGGCTCACATACAGTTTCATTGAAAAAAAACAACAAAAAAGCAACAAAAATAATCAACACAAAACTGTTTGAACAGAAAAGTAATGGCTTGTGCACTTGTTTATCATATAACACCCAGGCAATGATTTTTCACAACACCTACATGGTTAGAAGGGAACAGCTGCTGCGGTGTGCTTTTAATAGACAACCTATTACAACAGGACTTTTGCAGCCAGGATCATTTGGGGGGAAAAAAACAGGATATGAAGAAGTTGGTAGGAAAATATCATTGTTTCGTGTCTAATCTGATGGTCTCTTTATTACAATTATAAGTTGACCTGGATATCTGTGTCTAGGCTTATAGCATGATGCATTATACCACTGTGTTATGCTTTCCTTTAACTTTTTTTTTCTTCCTTTTTTTTAATTTGGTAAGACTTTATTATCCAGTAACTACATGGAAAACATCACAAATATGACTAATATGTACAGGATTAACCATCTCAGAGTGGGCAGTTGTAGGAAAATAATCATCGACTGGGTGGTGTGATGCCCTTCAACATAAAGCAAAGGTACTGCTATCATGTTACCAAGTGTTTTTTATTTATTTTTAGAATTGAAAGTAGGTGGTCCTGTTATCGCCTACAATCAAATCACTCATAAACAAACATTATCTTAGATACAGCTTTACCTCTAAGTGTTACAAAGCATTGGAACTGGAGGCTCCTTCCATAAAACTAAATAAATGTCTCTTCGCGTAAATTATCACTATTTATGTGAAGCCTGCACCATACAAGTCCCCGTGAAGGAGCTGTTACTATAGAAACAATACCATATTCCAGTGTGCATTAATCTAAACCTGTGATTGGCCTTGAATTCAGGAACCACCAGAGCCTTCCTGCTGTAGGAAATGAATCACCCTTTTTCTACCTCATCATGCTCGAGAACTCACCAGTCCTGTGGTGGAAAATATTCTGGGTATGGAGTGGATGAGCAGCGTCTCTTTGGAGTTACGAAATTTTGTTTAGAAGCTGAGTAACAACTGGAGATGTAGGGGTTCTCACATTTAAGGGTGGGTTTTAGGGATGGAGTTGGTTTTCATGCTTGTTTTTGTTTTTCTTCTTCTGAACACACGTATGTATATGAATTCAGGACAAAGTTCCATGTCAGTGGAATAGTATTCCCCCGAGATCAGCTTTAACATACACACACTAGTAGAGCTGCCACTAACGACTAATTTTCTAACGACCGATTTTTCGACTAATTTTTCGATTAATCGATTAATCTTA
>JAQMCW010000018.1:9610795-9621273 GCA_030068335.1 Chrysichthys cranchii
TAATGAGAGGATCAACTGTATATGAAGGAGCCCCAGAGAGAACGAGAACGCAACCCCAAAGCAGCAACCCATCGCGTTCCCGTGTGTGCGCGTGTGTATGCGCGTGTGCATGCGTGTACGTGTGCGTGTGTAGGTGTGCATGGCGGACACGAGCTCTTTCTGATGCACTGCCTGCTCAGTGGGGTGTTTTTCCAGTTGAAACACGCGCACGCGTTTGGAAATGCGCTTAAGGCAGCGCGCGGACTGACGCGCTCATCTGGAGAGGAGCCAAAGCACACGCCGCATCGATCCGCTGTCGGTGACGCGCGCTGTTCCTAACCGGCGCGTGAGGCTGCACTACGGCTCTCTGAAGACAGACAGACCGACAGACAGAAAGAACACACGGGCGCGCGCGCTGCGTTTCTTTTCTTTTTGTTTTGTTTTGTTTTGTTCTCGTGCACCATGCCAGCGGCGTGCGTCGGACCCCATTTTGCGCAATTGCGCCGCGGCTCCACAACGCCGTGTTCCTGAGCGCTCTGCTTCTCCGCCACACCTACCGTCCGGGCTCTGCTCCGAGCTGTGCGTAGTGCACGTGCAAGCGCGGGGCCACAACAGCGTGTCGCGCGCAGCGCCCGTTCTGTGCAAAAGAGGAGAAAAAACGAGGAGAAACATAACAGGAAGGGTTGCGTGTGTGGTGTGGGGCGGTGTGGGGTGCAGGATAAGAAGGAGGAGGATGTCGCCGCAGCGGGCTGGACTGTGAGCTGAAGACGACGCAGGTGTCAGTCACACGGGGAGAACGCGGACTAATCGCCCTGAATCCGTTCAGCTCGCGCGCTAGAGCCTCGCGCGCTGTTTGTTTATTTTTTTTATGATTTAACAAAAAAAAACAAAAAACAATTTTTTTTTTAAAATATCCCCGCTGCATCTTCCTGTACAAGAAGATCTCATCGGCGACGCAGAAGTTGAGCAAAAGCAGGTGAGCAGACGGGAGCTGATTTGTGCCCATGTTGCAAAAAAAATAATAAAATGAAATAAAACCCATGAGTAGTAATAATAATAATAATAATAATAATAAAAACACCACTGATCAGTGATGGGCATGTTTGTGTCTGAGAAGACGCCACGCGGACGTGTGTCATGATGTGCGCATGCATTGTGAGTGTGCATGAATAATGTTTAAGATCTTCCCTTCTTCACACTGTCCTGCAGTCCTGTGGAGCAAGTGCACACTGATGCACCGGCTCTGACTTTAGTCCTCAATGTAATAATACATAGGCTGCTTTTTTTTCTTTCTTGCTTGCTTTCTTGGTGAGGCTTTTGAGCTCTTTTTGGATGTAATTGGCTGTTCAACCCTGAGGTTCTCAAGCACTGGGGTGTTAACATACATGCAATCATAGGCTACAGCTATTTAATACATCTGCATCTGGGTTGATATGAGGATTACACCAAGGATCTCTTAGCAGATTTCATTTGTCGCCCACTCCAACCCCTCCCCGGAGCATTTTGACCCACTGTTTAGTGGAAGATTCATCAGATCTCTTGTAATCTCACAGATCACCCTTTGAATAGGAAATAGGACTCCAAAACAGCAGCATACTCCCTAGACGCCTAATCGGTCATACGTTGCCTGTGAAGTATAAAAGTGTAATCATATCTTCATGTTGACACCCTGTTCTGCAGCAGCGAGTACTCCGGTTGGTTATATTGAGGGCTTTCCCGTTTGAGACTGGCACATTAGGTGCTTCAACCTTACTCGAGGTGTTGTGTCAACTCGAGCAGGCCTTTAATGTTGCGTTTTACGCTGACGCCCTGTCTTCAGTTCTCTTTTCATCAGCACTCCTCCTCTTTGTTCTTTCTCTTTCTCGTTCTCTCTCACTCTCTCTCTCTCGCTCTCTCTTTGGCAGTCTGTCGTTCCTTTGCTGGCTTGTAGGATTCATGAGCATAAAGCAGTAAGTCAGCAAAGTTAAAAGAAGAGTCCACAGTGTTTCATTAAACCGCAGAGGAGCGGACGAGAGAAATAAGTACGGATAGAAATCCTTTTCCTCAGTGGAAAGGTACTGATCGAGTGTACAGCATGGGGAGGAAAAAAACCCATACTGACTTATTGATGCTGTCCATCAGGCTCATTAGTCTGGAGCTAGGCATAACACTGTCACCTTACAGCTTATAGCAGCGTTCTGACATTCAAATCCTTCACATTCTGCCTGGCAGCAGTACAGTGCATGTCATGGCTGTATTTCCAGCTACCCAGGCAGTTTACCGTTCATTGCATACAGGTACAGACTTTGTGATATCAAGTGATCTGTTCATTTTGAGACTTTTGTGAATGGTAATTGCACCATTTTTAAAAAAAAAAAAAAAGACCTTTACATTCTTTTCTAAAGAGAGATAAAGTCCTGCTTCTTGTTATGCACTGATTGAAAGGAGTTTGGAGTGCTGTCAGGTTGAGCAGGTGAAAACCATGTTTAATAATAGAGAAGAGAGAAATGCTGAAGAGTTGAATGCTTAAAGGTTAGTTTAAAAAAAAAAACCCACTTCATAGGAACATAACATTCTTTGCCGTTAAGCCTCTGAATGGATCTGTCATTAACTTAAGCGAGGAGTTCTGTGGATGAGCTGTGTATCTTGTTTTGAAGATTGTGACTAACCGATTTTACATGCAGACCACATCCTCATAGTGTAGCGCCTGTCGTGTAATCGGTTTATTGCTAAGTGAATGTGCTAGCTCATTTTAACTCCTTAACTGTATACGTCGGATATATCCCGCCGCTGGAATGGAAATGGACTAATCAAAATTCAATTTTTCTTATGTGGGGTGAATAGTGTTAAACTCCCAGGTGGTTTTTAACTATTTATCTTAAATCATATTATTTGGTAGGGACTAAAAAATTATTCAAAAATGTGTGACGCATAACCAGTGGTCAGTGATTTATTAATTTGCTTACAGTCATGATCAAGTCAAGTCAAATCAAAGGGAACTATTTTGTTGCAGTCGTGGAACTCACAGCAGCATTAATTAAGTTATGATGATGATGATAATAATAATAATAATAATAATAATAATAATTCTATTATTATTATTATTATTATTATTATTATTATTGAGTAATAATCGAATAGGTTTTCCCCAAATCTACCAAAAACAAGCAGCCTATAAATTATTTCTGAAGGTTCTGCAGGAGAAAGTCCCATGACTGTAATAAATAGCACAACATCTAAAATATAATTGCACGCACTTAAACATGGTAATTAATTTTTAAATAGTTGGCTTGTTTTGTTAAAATAAATCTGGCCTGTGGAAGCTGTAGAATTGTTTTTCACAATGAAAGGAGTTTCTGGCTTGAAATAATTTTGAGAAGCCCTCCTCAAACAAGTCCTGGGAGCTTAAGCAGTCACCATACCCATTTTAAACCATAAAAAAAAACAATCTGTGTAACAAAATGATTTAATATCTTTGCAAAAAAAGTACTAAAAATGACTGAGAAACATCACATTTACTCTTAAATGTGGCCAGTAATGCCAGAATCTATGAATGCACATTTAGTTAATGCTAACTGTAAACACCCCATCTCCTTCCTCCATGTAAACAGCTAGTTGTTGAACTAGCTGCTATTAAATTTCTATTTGTCACAGGTAGACATAAGTAAGATTACAGTATGTGAGTCATAATTTGCATTTGTGTATTCTCAGTAATTTATTGAATGGTAGTCAAATCTGTCAAAATACACAAAAAACACAGTTTTGTTTGTTACTAGCCTTAGTTTAGTTAGCTAGCTAATATAGCACACATTGGAAGTCAGTTTTGTTTTGTTACTAGCCTTATTTCAGTTAGCTAGCTAACATAGCACATATCGGAAGTCAGTTTTGTTCATTACTAGCCTTGGTTTAGCTTGCAAGCTAACATAGCATGCTTTGGAAGTCACTTTTGTTTATTTAACCTTATTATTTAGCCTTCCTAGTTTAGTTTGCTAAGTTAGTGAACTAACTTAAGCAAACAGACGGAGTCTCAATGTTTTCAGGTAACAGGCCCGCTAATTTGGACATAATAGGCTTGCAGCCACTTTTTGCCCTGAAAGTGCTGAGACGAACTCAGTTTTAACCAGAAAATATTAACTTTGCGCGGTATCAACAATAATGACCCAAACACCAATTTATATAAAATCAGAATTTGCCATCTAAGCTACATTGTTAATAAAATCATTTGGAAGTTGTGACAGTTTTTCATTCAGGTTCAGTGATTGAGTATATGTGTGTGTCTTAACCTGAGAGCGTAGTGTGTGTTTTGGGGGTGAGGAAGTTCTGTGTGTGTATATGTGTGAGGTTAATACACTGTGTTTGGCATGTGTGAGAGATGGTGTGTGTGTGTGTGTGTGTGTGTGTTAGTGAGAGAGGGAGAAAGAGAAGGGCTGGCTCTGGGGCTCTGCTCATGAATGGCCTCCCTGTTATCGCCGCTCTGCACGCGGGCATCAGCACAACAGGCTGCTCATGCAGGTGCTGCCTCTACTGCACAAAAATAGCAGGTGTCTCACTGGGATAATACACACACACACGCAGACACACACATACTTCTCCTTCAGCAGTCACACTCCACCCTCTACCTCCTCCCCAGGCTCCGGCGACCATGTGTGACGTCTCGGCTGTTGTCTGCCGTTTGTTGTGCGTGGCGGTTCTTCTTGTTGTTTTCACGGGCTGTCGAATGAGGGATTGCCCCCGGCTTTTGTCCACAGTGTGAGAACTGTTTGAGGATTTCATGTTCAGTAATATGACGCATGTGAGTGCTTGCTACTGAGTTGCAGCTGACATTGGGCATGTGTGTAAGTGTGTTTTATTGCCACCCTATGTGTTATGAGTGTGTGTGTGTGTGTGTGTGTGTGTGTATTTTGGTTGGACAATTTTTGTTTCCATAACTAATTACATCCCAGGATGTCTTTGGATTTCTTTGGAACTAAACATGTCTCTGGTTAAGATTGCTTTACTCACCATGTATGCTACAGGTTATGGTTCTGTTTATAACTTAGTTACGTCACTGGTTGTAGCTGTTGCTGGTTATAGTTGCTGTAGTCACAGGTGTAACTGGTTATGTCACTAGTTGTAGTTGCTGGAGTCAATAGTCATGTTCCCATTAATGCACAATTTGAAATTGCGACCTAAAAAAACGCATAACAAATTTCTAATAATCTCCCAAATATTGCAAAAAAAACCTCCCAACCAAACAAGTTTTTACGCTCACATGAGGTGGTTTTCAGGTGATTTGATAAAGCAATATTTTGCAGAATTGAAATGGGAACGCATTTTTCGCATTTAAGTCACATGGCATGACATGCAGAGCAAATGAGAACGCTACCTTTCTGGAAAAAAAAACAGCTTTCTATAAGAGTTATTGCGAGAGGAGAGGAGAAACTATTGCTAAAGAACGAAAACCCAGCTGTAACTGCATAACATCCTTTAATGGAAATTCACCAATTGTGTTTTGTCAATTTTTTTTTAAATACTGCTTTTACTGGTTGTGGATGTTTGTCTTTATAAATTATATTCCTGGTTATAAGTTCTTGATTGTCCTTGCTGTAGTCGCTGATATTGTCACTAGTTTTAGCTGTTAATCTTTCTAACAGCGTTTGTCACTGGTTATCGTTGCTATAAATTTACCAGTACTGTCACTGGTTACAGCTGTTACTCTTTAAAACTGCTTATGTGACTGGGTATGGTGGTTGTAGTTACTGCTTATGGCAGTTTGTCTTTATAACTGTTTATTTCATTCTTATGAAGGACATTAGCTTGCATCATGCACATATTTGGAAATTAACGATGGGACAAACAGAATGTTGCAAAGATGAATACTGAATAGTGAGAGAAGCAGGAAAACACTGTTACAAAGAAAACCCTGTATGTCCTTTCTGGATCCAAAAAAAAAAAAACCCTGACTACTGGTTATTCATTCCTTATAGCTACCTCTGATGATTTAATCACCTTTAGGAAATCCTACATATGAAACAGAGAAAAGAGGAAATAAATTGAATTGTTCATTCTCTTCGAGATTGCGGTACACTTGTCTGTCTGTTATCCTTATCAGGCAAATAATTTATTTGCTTCGGGTAACAGCACATAAATGACTCTTTAAAAAAAACTGTCGATGTTTAGTATATAGTGCTTCATAGCAGTGGTCTTTCTTTCATCTTCAGTAAATCCTTCATCCTTGTTGCTGAATTCAAAGTCTATCCAGGAAACCCTGAATGCTTTGCTAGTCCATCACAGCGCACCATGCATAAACACCTACACACACTCATTCACACCTGGAGACAGTTTAGCATAGCCAGGCCATAACTGGCATTTTAGAGTAAATGGGCAGAAACCAACAAACTCTACGGAGACCCACATGGATACGGTGAAGAACGTGAATAGTATGGAACTCCATACTGATAGTAACTCAGTCTCAGGATCGAACCCTGAGACTTTGAGGACTGCAATCCAATCACAACAGTGTTATGAATGCAAATTTTAGCACTTTAGTTTGAGTGTATTAAAATCATTCATTTGGCTCACATAAGCAATTCGTAAATAAGTGAGCTGCTTTAGAGCGGTGCTTCACAGACGTTTTACATGCTAATGGACCACCAGTATGCCAGTTGAGCGATATTTACTTGTATGCTACTTTTAGAATTCGATATAGTTATTAGAGATCCCAGACGGAAAATTGAAGGTGGGCCCTTCAAACATTTCCTTCATAGATTTCTTGCATTGCTTCATGAAATATTTATACAGGGCCTACGATAGCAAGTACAGGCCCAAACACTATCCAATCAATGTAGTTAGTAATTTATAGTTCCTGATGCTGATCTTTATCAATCAATGTTTTTGGTGTCAGGAGCTTGTATCAGTTTCAGTATCAGTATCTGTAACGGGATCATTGAGCTGTCGTCTAAGGTAATTCAACCCTTTTAGTGAACTCAAGGGTATGCTCGTGATGTTTTCCCAGGGTGCGTGATTATCCAGGCCATCTCCACACATACGTCTAACACGATGTTACTCCGAATGCTTTGCAGGCAGTATGGTGTACTATAATCAGCCAGCCGCATTACATTACATTAATGTCTAGCACTCTGTTTCCCACACAGTGCACTGCAAAGTCTGATAGCAGCTCCCCATTCAGTTCTCATGCTGGAAAAAACACACTCACATAGCTTGATCCTCTTTGTTGGTTAATAAAAATCCAAATTTAGGCGCTGAAATCTAAATGTAGGTCCACATCTGCTTTGTGCCTCCTTAATTACACAACATGCAGATTTTCTGTAATAGAATTACAAACTCATTATTTCTTAGTAATGAGATAAAGACAGGGAAAAAAAGAAGTCTAATGAAGTTTCATTCTTAGGCACTTTAGTACACACTACTAAAGGACATTTAATATAAAGCAAGCTTGAAGAAACAGCTTGAACATCTGAATAGCGCTTTATGAAGAAAAAAACAACATCCAAGCCTTTAGATGTTAACCACCTTTTTTTCTTGCTTCTTATATAAAATGAACATTTCTGAGATAAGAGCTTTTCTTATGACAGTGCCAAAAAGAATTATGATTTTTACCGTCCCGTTTTATCAGACAATCCCTATACCTTGTGCTTTACACAACCCAGAGGTATCAGCGCCATACAGCTTTCACCTGCTCTAAGAAGATCTACTGCACCGCAGACTCACCTGTAAATAAAACCTCTCGACAATCCACTGTTTACTATTCAGTCTCACAGCTCAAGGCGAGAGAAGATTGTAGATTAGACACATGACAGAATGGCCAGATCCTTGTGTTGTATTTCTAAATTCATTCGAAATTCATATGTTTGCCGAGGCAGTACTTTTTAAAGAAGACCCTCGGGCTGTGTATCGGTCATGTCTCACATCCTTCACATCCACATCCATTTATCTGTGGGAGCTGGAAGCCGCTGGTTTTTCCCTGCTCATTTTCCGAAGCAGAGTGTTCCTGAGAAATATTTGGGAAAGGTCTTCCAGGGCAACTGAAGTCTTGTGACTTTTAAGATAATAGTTCTGGACATCGTCCTTTCGGTTCGGCAGATGGTGGGTTATGATTGAAAAGAGGCTGAATGTTTCTGCTAATGAATGAATCATAAGCGAATCAAGTTCAAATCAGGTTTTTTCCCCCAGTGACTGTGATGAGATTCCATCCATGTGGATCAGTCGAACTACATTGTAAAAAAAAAACAAAAAAAAAACCCCCCTAAAACTATGGCCTTAAAGTTTTCTGTGCTTTGTTTATCCGGGGGGAATAACTTCCTCTTTTCAGAAGGTTCCAAGTAGAAAGCTAGAACTCTTCCAAAGAAAGCATGCAAAAGAAATCATTTTAAAGTACGTATCATATCCTAGCGTGTGCAAAAACCCACGCTCAGATGTGAAGCAAACCATCAGCTGGAAAGAATGCTCAGTGGCTTTACATTTTGGACTAAAGGAGGTTCAAATGTACAACATCGCATTCCAACAGTTCGAACTTTCTGGTTGAGAACCCATTCGTGAAATCCAAACTGATTTAACACATACGACACCATAGCTGAATCATGCAATAATATGGAAGAACTCACAAATAAGCTTCGGGGAAACACACTGACATTTAAGCTGGAAACTAGCGAATCAGACGCTTCACCACAGGGAAGTTGGCCAGCCTGGGACAACCTGTCTACATGTGTGGGTGTACGTGCGGATAGAAAGAAGCTAATTCTATCTCAGCAGACGTTGCCCTGTAGATGGTCGCTTCTTGCCCTCGGCGATGCCGTGCACTACGGATCAGGCCATTCCTCACTGTGACAGCATTATAAATTTGCCCTCCTCCCGGGGTAGATTGTGTCACTCTTAATACCCTGTCAACTCTGTCTATTCACTTGTTGGGCTCATCCTAACGTTTCTTTCTATCATCAAGCAGTCATCGACTTGCAGAGCGCTGAACTGATCATTTGAAAAAAATATGCTCGCAGAACAGATTGGTGTGAAAAAAAAAAAACCTGGCTGAAGTTCAGTGACTGCCGTTTTCGGAACATCTTCGCTTCTGTTGCAGATCTTCTGTTAACGTTTATTCAATCATTTACATTTCTGTCAAGTATTTAGTAAAATAAGTACAGAGCTCCAGAGATCAGAAAAGGACAATTAAACACTTAGAGATTAAAAAAAAAAATGTATTCACCCTCTGCGGTGTGATCAGTCAAGTGATGATATGGCTTGTTTGTCTAGAGCGGTTTGTGTTTTTGTGTAGGGTTTTTTTTTTTATCGCACAACACCACTTTTGCTGATAGCTGCTATTTTTTTTTCTTAACAAACTACTTTTAGCTTAAAAAATGATTATTTTTTTTAAAGTGAAGCACTTGGCACAAAATGTCAAAACTGCGGCTTTCACCCAAAAATCACTTGTAATTCAAGAAAACGACGGCAGTAAAGTATAAATATGAAAATCAGTCCCAACAGAAAAATAATTACAGTCAACATTTAGAGTTCCAAAAGACCATCACTTCCATATTTATTTTCATTTTCATTTTCATTTTCTTCAATATTACAGCTAGGTTTTTTTTTTTCTTTTCTTTTTTTTTTTTTGGATAATATTGTTTCTGGATATCGGATCTGTGCAACCTCTAGTGGGACAGAAAAGTACAGGCAGTCAGATATGAAATTTACAGGGCAAAGAAACATTGCAATGTACAGATTGTTTATGCGGCTCTGCATTATGCTTTTCATTCATTCATTCATTCATCCTTCATTCAGTCATCCTTAGTAACTACGTTATCCTCGTTAGAGTCACGGTGGTTTAAATGATTCATTTCTTTTATATTTTGAGAAACAAGCACGTTTATTTAAAAATATCTCGGGTAAGTCAAATATCATATCTGATATTTGCAGGAGCTGTTTAAACTTTCTGTAGCGATCGGACTTGAGCATCATCCAATAACCTCTATTTTAGCTTAGTCAAAAGTGGTAATGTGAAATACTAGTGCAAAACACAAAATATAATCATTGCACTTTGTCTTATTAATAGCGACCTGAAACAAAACTGCAGATTTAAAAAAAAAAAAAAAAGAAAATTATAATTTTTTTTTTTTTTTTTTTTACATAGCTTTACATGTTATTAAACCTGCTTACAGTGGGCTCGGAGATCTAACCTTCATCTGAATAATTTGATCAGATCTAGATGCACGGGTAATCATTTCTTAATTGATTAAATTAACTACATTTAGGTTCATTATGTTAACTGCTGTTTGTTGCGGATCCAATTACTGGTCAATATATGACCACTGAGATGCCATCCTCTTCATGTATTTATTTATTTATCTATTTATTTTGAATGTTTATGCAGTGAAAGTAGTTTTTCCTCTGAACCTGTTATTATTATTATTATTATTATTATTATTATTATTATTATTATTATTATTTATTTAGATATATTTTTTTCGATCTGCATGTTAAGTGTTAAAAGCATACCAAATATATAGTGGCTGTGGAGAGGGCACAGTGAC
>JAQMCW010000018.1:9760409-9772860 GCA_030068335.1 Chrysichthys cranchii
CAGTATTCGAGGTACTAACAAATTACCTGCACCTTTGGATCTAAGTAGGCGTGGCGGATCATAAAAGATCAGGAGATCGCTCAGGTACTGAGGTGCGAGACCATTCAGTGCTTTATAATTTCACTGTATTGTGCTTGTATATCTGATCGTAAAGGCTGCCACCTATGTAACTGGCAATGTCAGTGAGATTGATATATCTTTCACATACATCACAACAGTCTGCTTTTCTTTTTTAACCATTTAAACATTTTACATAAACGACATGCTATTATTTTTTTTATTTCTCTCTTTGTGTTTTTCAGTCTTTTTTGGAAACTACACTTACTTGTCAATCCACCTGCCAGTTATGTGTTATGTTATGTTTCTCTCTTGAAAAGCTGCTTTGGATTTGTTGAGTTTTCTGGCTTGGCTTTCCTTGCCATCATTTCTGTCATGTTAAATGCTTTCAGTACATAATGTTGTGTCATAGCCATTGTGCTTATATAAGCCTTTAATTAGCACGCACCAAAAATAAATAACATTTATGTAACAATCTGTTTAACTACGTTGTATTCCATTATATACATTATTAAAAATCATTTTTTTAATCTTTTTTAAACTTTAATTTTTTTTAATCTTATTCACCCATCCATCCATACATCCATCCAGGTACCAGCTGAACACCATGGTGGTGGATACAGAGGCAGGACCACACAGGAATCGCACTGTAGTGTTCCTCGGGTCCACCAGGGGCACTGTTCTGAAATTTCTCATCACGCCGGGTAGAGACAACCCTTATTCCAGCACCAATGTCTTTCTGGAGGAATTAGAGGGTTATAATCCTGAAAGGTAACACAAACATTCATTGTGATAGACTTTTTTTTTTTAACCTGTTTGGTGTTAGGCAGACATTTGTCACATTTTTCACATTTTTTGTGTATTTAGTCTATGCATTCTGGTGTTCCACTCAACTACACTTAGTATGTCTTCTTATCTGTAGACATTTATGAA
This sequence comes from Chrysichthys cranchii, assembly GCA_030068335.1. Lineage (NCBI taxonomy): Eukaryota > Metazoa > Chordata > Actinopteri > Siluriformes > Claroteidae > Chrysichthys > Chrysichthys cranchii. The sequence goes on from JAQMCW010000018.1 coordinate 9,761,400, forward strand.
TATAAATTTGTGAGTGTTTGCTTGAGGTAGGGGTTTATGAAGCTTCTGGGATTTTTATAGTGTTGATATATAGGTTGTAGGTTGTGCGCTTATTTAGGGGATCATTGTTTTGAAGTGTTGGTAAGTATTTGGTAAATGTAGGGTCTTATAATGAGGATTATGAAGATATTCAATCAGTGTTTATTATGGATATAACCAAATAAGACACATACATTATTCAGAACGAATGTGTTCACAGATTCAGATATAAATACAGCTATAATTAAGATTAATTAATGAACTATTCAGTCAGTGGTTTGCTCTAGTATCCTGGCATAGATACTGCCTTATAGAGCTCAAGTCCATGTTTTTATGCAAACTGGCCAGAAACTCACAAAAGGAATATGCTTTTATTTATAGAGCTGCTTTTCCATATAGCCCACGCAGACCACACACTGTGCACAGGACAGCATATATCTGGTTTTCATCATTCATCGTTGTTATTAAATGAAAATCTTCCTGGGAAATCACAAGGGTTTTAAGTATTATAGGGGTATGAAGGACCCCATTTTGACAAGCAGCAGGCCTGAAGCCCAGCTTCGTAGGAGATTCTGATAAAGTGTTTAGGGAACTTTTTTTTTAATCTGAATTTAAAACTCAAGAACTAAAGTATACTTCCATGATTTTGGCACGGCATTGTTTTAAAAGATAAAGTCAAGTCTGTTGCAAAGTCACCTTAGGTAGAAAGCTTGTCAGAAAGGTGTACAGGGCCAATTAGAGACCAATTATGAACTCAAGAGAAGTAGATGAGGGATTTTTTTTTTTTTGGCGTTGTTATACTTTATGCATGAAAAAGAACTTTCAGTGCCAGCTCTATTGTCTCCAGTTTCTGGAGAGATATAATTGTGTAGGATTCACGTTTAATTAAAAAAATTAAATAAAAACACGTGTAGTATACACCACATCCCCTTCCAGGTGAAATCCAAATGCAGATACAAATATTTGGAGCTCTAACACATCGAGTTACAGCAGTGCTTCTCAAATAGTGGGGCGCGCCCCCCCGGTGCGATGCCGGGGGGGGGGACATGATTTTTTTTTTTTTGCCGTACTAGAATAAAGTGTAATTGCACATCCACTACAGTAGGTGGCAGGGTTTTTTGCACTGAGCATGCACGCACATGCACACACACACACACATTTACAAATTAATTGCCGCCGCCACCCCGGCTGTCTTCCATCGCAACATTTTGCCGACTCAACCCCCAACCCCACCCCCCTCCCTGGCCACACCCTTCCGGCACAAGATTTGGTGGGGGGGGGTGTGTGAAATGTTTTCTTCTTTCTAGGGGGGCGTAACAGCAAATAATTGAGAAGCACTGAGTTACTGCTGTACGTACATTCCTGGTGTCTATGAAATGTTATGTTTCATTATATCTAGGGTGTTATGAATGTTTTCCAAAGGTGTTCATAGGCATTGATTATATGATCTGTTTAGTAAGTGGCTGTCACTGTGAGTTTTCTCAGCAACCCTCCATTGAAATCTGTTGAACAAAGGCTAAATAGGCTCTTCACATACAATTGAAATTCAAAGTACATATTATACATTAATGCTTTGTTGACGTTTCACAGTGATTGAATATGTCTGTCTCTTTTAAGCATGTGATTCTCGTCTACTTTATTGTTATTAGTGTTTTTTTATTATCATTTGTAGTTCAGCTGCTTGTAACCAATATATCTAACACCTTTGTGTATTAGCACATTGTGTTTAGTTGTTGCTGTGCTCTTCCTAGTACCGTGTAGCTCAATGTGCTACATTTAGCATTAGGAACTGTGTTAGGGCATTTAGATCTTTTATCATTTTCTAAAAATTTTTAATACTTTTAGACACAATGTGGGGTTTTTTTGCACCACAAATGATGCATGACACACTGATATGAAGCAATAGACTCATCGTGGAGTGAAAAGTACTACTTCAAAAGCCCTCTACAGTCATTTTAGTCATAAATGAACACCAGACTAAATAAAAACATGTCACCCAAAACAAAAAAAAAAAGCGGTAACACATTCAAATAGCTTTCACAGGCGTGTTTGTGTGCGTCTGCGTGTGTGCGTGTCTGTCTGTCTGCGCGTGTGCTAGACGAAAACATGAAACATTCAACTGCTGTTTGAAGATGAAAGGCTGTACCTGGTTCCTCATATCACCCTCAGAGAAGCAAATATGCTCACAATCACCCCGTTGTTTACACTCCTGCAACAACTGGTGTAAATGTTAACTGATTCCCACAGGCTTTAAAATGTAAATGTTAACCTAACACAAATAGTTCAGCTTAAATCGAACAATTAGAATAGTGAAGTAAAATTTATGAACACGCAGTTAATGGGTTTGTTTAGTGCCTTTGTGAATGTTAATAGGTGTTTCAGCTAGGTTTCCTAAAGAGGTTTATGAATATTTTATAGGTGTTTGGTTTGTGTGTCGGGGTTTATGAATGTTTGGATTATGTATTTATGAGTATTAGCAGGAGCTTGGTTTGGTAGTTGGTTTAGAAATAGTTTCTGGTTTTAGGAGTGTAAATAAAGGCAGGGTTACAGACCACCTCAGTAAGGGTCGGCACGGTGGTGTGGTTGTTTTCACTGTCGTCTCATAGCAAGAAGGGCCTGGGGTCGACCTGGGCGTCTTTCTTTCTGTGTGGAGTTTGCATGTTCTCCCCGTGTCCGTGTGGGTTTCCTCTGGGTACTCCGGTTTCCTTCCACAGTCCAAAGTCATGCACAGAGGGGATTAGGCTAATTGGCTATTCTAAATTACCCGTAGGTGTGAATGTGAGTGTGAGTGGTTTTCTGTGTCTGTGTGTCGCCCTGCGTTGGATTGGTGACCTGTCCCAGGTGTAACCCCGCCTCTCGCCCGAAGTCACCTGGGATTGGCTCCAGCTTTCACGAGCGACCCTGAACACGATTAAGTGGCAGAAGATGAGTGAGTGAGTCAGACCACCTCAGTATAGATTTATATTATGAACATAATCCAACTAGCAAAATATTACTCTCATTGTTTACTATAAAGGTGTACAATGATGATGTGGCTATTTATTGAAGCCATATCACTTTTATTCCTGAATTTCCCACTTGCACTACACATTAGATCTAATACCCAGTAGAAGGAAATAATCAGTATGGTGCAATGGGTAGCATTTCCACCTGACACCTTCAGGATCCTCAGTTTAATTTGGAGCTTATTGTATGTCTGGAGTTTCTCCCTGTGTCTGTGTTTGCCGGTTTCCTTCAACTGGCAGCAAGCATGCTGGTAGGCAGATTGGCGATGCTAAATTTTCCATAAGTGTTAGTAAGTGTGTTTATATGTATGTTTGTGCATAGAGCAGAGCAATGGACTGGCATCCCATCAGGGCTGAATTCTCCCACATTGTGCCTGGAGTTCCTGGAATACAGTCCAGATTCACCACAACCATGATCAGGATAAAGTGCTTACTGCAGATGGATGTATCAGTGTTTAGGAAAGGTTTAGGAATAGGTTTATTTCAGTGGTAATACAGTGATAGCTGCATTAACTTTCACAGACCCAAAGTCTACTGTTTTACTGCGTGCCTTGTAATTTCACTTCTCTGTTGCTGTTACTTAGCACCTGATAACTGTTGAACTTGCTGAGAGGCTTCAAACAGGACGATGTTTAGTAAAAGAATCATACCCAGCGGTCCTCATATGAGGATCTTACAGGGATATACAATACATGCAATGTCTTCGCCTTCGTCTTCTGCCGCTTAATCCTGTTCAGGGTCGCGGGGGGAAGCTGGCGGGATACGCCCTGGGCAGGTCACCAATCCACCGCAGGGCAACACATAGAGACAGACAACCATTCACACTCGAGTCGCCAATCAGCCTAATCCCCTCTGTGCATGACTTTGGACTGTGGGAGGAAACCGGAGTACCCGGAGGAAACCCACGCGAACACGGGGAGAACATGCAAACTCTACACAGAAAGGCACCCGTGCCGAACCCGGGGCTCGAACCCAGGACAGTGCTAACTACTCAGCCACCGTGCCGCCCTACATGCAATGTAGTCGGGAGAAAATCTGATGACCTCATATGAGGGCAGTGGGTTAAGTTGCGCAGTGTTAATATGTGCTTGCTTAGTAGTGTGTGTGTGATTTTGTTTTTTAAGTCAGTCTTTTTAAATCAGCGTTGACTGTTTGTTTGGTGCGTAGGTGCGGCGATGATTCCGTCCAAGCACGTCAGCCGTTGTCTCTCACCCTGGACAGACAGAGTCATACTCTTTTGTTAGCTTTCCACTCCTGTGTGGTGAGGCTGCCTGTAGCCCGCTGCCAACTACATTCCCGCTGTATGAAGTGAGTATACACACATACACCCTCTGCCTATCTCTCTCTCACACGTACACACACACCCTCACCACCCATTTTTTAATGTTCCAATTTTTCACTGTTCCACCAAAATAGCTTTTGCTTTATCAGCGGCTGAAATCCTCCAGATCTGACCTCCATCACACACACACACACACATACATACGCATTTTCTCCAGCATGTCCCTGCATGCTAGCTTTGGCGCAGGCCTGAACTAGTGTATTTGATCCACATTATTAATAAGTTCCATGCTGGTTAATCGCCTTTTAGCCCCTGTCTCACTGATCACTCTGCACAGCATGCTGGGAAATTCCAAATCCAGGCGTATACATACACACATATGCACACACAAACATGTACTGTATCTAGCACTATCTTTAGATGAGCTTGTAATTCACCTTGTATTAAGGCAATGACCTGTAGTAAGAAGGTGTGTGTGTGTGTGTGTGTGTGTCTGTGTGTGTGTGTGTGTGTGTGTGTCTGTGTGTGTGTGTGTGTGTGTGTGTGTGTGTGTGTGTGTAAGGACCATATATTTAATACATTGTGCAGACAAAATGTCCCCACAATGTGATATGTCCCAACAGCCAGAAGTTTTGTATTTTTGTTCAGTTACTTATGGTTAAGGTTAGGGTTGGGTAAGGGTTAGGGTTGCCATAGTTAGGGTTATGGTTATGCCTATAGAAATGAATGGGAGGTCCTCACAATAGACATAAAAACAAACATGGGGGGTATGTCTCTAATATCTTTCGGCTCTGACCTTGTGGGGACATTCGGCCGGTCTTCACAAAGAAAACTGCTGCAGTTTTTGCAAATCAGCTTTTATATAAAAAGCTAAAAGTGCTAAAAGGTTCCCTTACTGAGATTAAGGTTAGAGTTTGATTTAGTTGTAGGAATAGCGTTAATTAGCTGCATTAATAATTACGTCAATGGAACGTACCCACAAGGGACCTCATTTATCAGGATTGGGCATTTACACAGGAAATTTAGTATTCATAAAAAATCCAGTAATGTCAGAAAAATATTTATATCCTACTTGTGCTCCTGAGTGTGTGTAAATTAATGCATACTGTTAACTAAAGTAAACCTCAACTTCATTGACTTCAAATCATATAATTTGCATGGATTCCTGTACTTTTACTGGATTATTCTGTCAAGTCTTTGCTTATCTCGAATTACATTTACAGCATTAAGCCGGTGCTTAAATTTAAAATTGCAGTTGTGTGGGACTTGCTTGGTGTGCACGATCACCTGGGTTCAGCCATAGGTCTTTTTTTTTTTTTTTTTCCCTCCGTTGTCATGTCACATCATGTCGCCTCACTTTAATTCAGACCCAGTTCACATTTTTGTCTCTAGATTTTGACCTTTTCAGGTGCTAAATATTGTTATTGGCACAGAAGTGAGTCTAAATAACTTCCATCCTGCCTTTCTGCCTAGTCTTTGACTGAAGTATTCATTTTGTGCTCCCAGGAGTCTGTGTATTTGCTTTTATGGAGTTTTGTGGGCGTCACTACAAGCAGACACGTTGTGTCAGGAACACAATTTGTGCATTATGGGTGATCAACGTGAGCACACGAGTACAAAGAAAATCAGCGTTTCTGGACCTTTTGCAAATCTGATGGAGAAGTGTAGTTTGGTTTGGCTTATGCAAACCTTTACACACAGCTTGACTAAAAGATTGTTATATGAGATCAGATATATGAAGACAAATTTGGGGATGTGTTTGTGACATTTCTCTGACATTTGTCTGTCTTGCATTCAGCTGTTATAATGTCGTGCTTGCAGATGATATCCAGTATGCCAAATCTTATAATTAGTTGCTAAGGTGTGTGTTTGTGTGCGTGTGCGTGTGTGTGTGTGTGTGCGTGTGTGTGTGTGTGTGTGCGTGTGTGTGTGTGTGTGTAGGAACTGTGTCTCCTCTAGAGATCCTTACTGTGGCTGGACCAGAGGAAGCACTTGTTCTCTCCTCAGACCTGGTACCAGGTGAGACCCAACACATCGACAGTTATCATCCTAATTTTAGTTCTTGTTTTAGAACTTTGTCTTTATTCTTTTTTTTCTCTTTTTTTTTTTATATGCAGACTCCCATTTGTGCAGGATGTTGAGTATGGGAACACCACACATCTTGGAGACTGTGATGGTAAGTTGTTTCAGTTTGGTCTAGGATTACACAGGATTGGGTGATGTATTTCACACAGAGTGTGGTGGACTGTTCATACCACATATTGGCTTTGATTGTATGCATGTGAAACAGTACATAACCCAGACATTTATATATAATTATACCACAGGAACAGGAACTAACTTGCTCTACAGACACTCCATGCTATTACTTGTATCTGCAGTTGGATAGTGTCATTCTTGAATAAATAAAAAAAATTGTTAGTGCTTGCAAGTTGCTGTGATCCAAAGGCTAATTTACACCAGAACTGTTTTTGAAGCGTTTTTCATCGCATTGTCCATCTGACTTCCATCTTTTGGTGTAGATAGAAGTCCATTGGAATCAATCTAGCAGTTTACCTGTAGACCGGTAGCACCTTTAGCCGTTTTTGTGTGCCACAAGCCTGCATTTGCATTCTCGAATCTTGAAAATTGTGCTTCAGAAACAGAGGCAGTGTAAATTGACTAACCCATACATTCGCTTTCGTTTCGCTCATGCTTGTATCTCGCTTGGTGTGTAACTGATCTTTAAAAGGAATCAAAATGAGATGCACTGTTAGAGCAAAATAATACACGATGGTAATACACCTCACCATAACATTAGCTTTTATTTTTAACCGAGCAGAATCTTCGTAGGGCATATGATTTCCCCTCATACCCAACTAAACACAAAATTCCCACGTTGCCCCTGTTCTCCTTGTCCGCCCTTTGCTAGATGAAGATGCCTTGCACAAGCCTTTTTACCACTGACAGCAGTCTACAGCAAGATGGATTAACCACTCTTGGGGGAACAGAGAGAAACAGAGGAAGAGACAGACAGAGAGGGATAGAATGTGACAGATTTAAAGTGTTAGAGAGTGAATGTTAAGCTGCAGAGTAAAAGTTTCGTAACAGTGGGAGAAGTTGTAATGTGAAAAATCACATCACGTGAAGATGTGAACAATCACAGACACGCTAGGTTCAAGTCATTTTCATTGAATTCAGCAAGCAATCAGACTACCATGATGAATTCACTTTTGGAATATTACTGTATTTGAAATGTTTTCCAAATTCAACTCCCATGTTCTGCTATTACTCACATCATTTCAGTGTTGCGCAATACGCAGTGAGCTCATATAGAGTTCCCAGGAAGTGTGGATGTTGTGTAGAATTCCATTGGGAATATTAAATAAAGATGGGTTTGTAAAGAAATGCCGGATTTTATGACGGTGGAGGAAATGCAAAATCCAGGTCGGTGTCAGCAATGAGAAACATCGCCACATGAAAAAAGAGAAATTCGAATAGAAAATTATGACATTGCCTCTGCGCGGTCTTCTTTGCTTAGGAAAATGACAGTTGACTACACTAGGATTGTAGACAGGACAAGAATATTACATGTTTTTTAATGGAGCAGAAACAGAAAACTGGACCACTGCCAAGAGCAAAGGCAGCATATTGCAAAGCCCAGCAGAGTGTTCTCTTATAAGTTTTCGTCGCAACTTTTGCTGTCATGACATAGTGATGGATTAAACCAGCTGCTAACTCTTTTAGAAGCATACATGGCTTGAAGCATCAATGGCTTGTATTCAAAACCCCGTGATCTCTAATAAAAAACATTTTAAAGACTGTTGAGGTGCAGAAAGCAATGATGCTTTAAAGAAATTAAACCATCCCCACCCCGGATCTTCACATTTTGTCTAAGGGCAAGGCTATTTAATAAACTGTGTGACTAAACAAATAGCTTTAATGGGTGAGACTGTGTGACCCTACTGCTAAATTATAACCTACTAACTAAATTATTGCATGGTTAGGATTTGTAAAAAAAAACCCAAAAAAACAAACAAACCAGGAAACAGCTCTGCCCGCCCTAACCCTGTGGTTGTAATTATTCTAGGTACTTATAAAGAACCTTCACCTTTTGCTCATAGGAGGATGTAGTGGATGATAATAGACCAAACGTTTTCTCAGATCATGTGAGTGAGATCACTCCATGCTTTATAGGTCATTAGTAGTGTTTTTGAATCAATGGCCCCAATGTAGTCTTCATAAAACAGAAAAACAGTCAGCAAGGTGTTACAGTGGTTCAAACTAGAGGGATACCTCGGCTTACATCGTTTCACGTTACGTCAGTTTCAAAGATACAGCGTTTTTTTGGGGTTTTTTTTTACAAGCATACATATAAAACTACAGTATACGTATACACTACATGAAAATAAATGTAAAAAAAGTACATTATGATTTATAAAACACGTTTTAAAGCAAAGAAACTAGAATAATAAAAAGTATGCATGATAAAGTATATCAGCATTGTATTATGCTGATATACAGTGTAAAATCATTTAAAAATAAGGAAATTGGAATAATACAGTACATTACCATACGAACAGCTGATGTTTAATAATGCCGTACGATCAGCCGAGCTCATAGATCCAGTTTCTATTGCTCGATGGCATTAGTGTTTTTATTACGATCAAAATACATACACAGTATACATAATAGGCTCTGGGGAGTGTTTATTAGCGTTTTGTTTTGTTTGTTTTTTTTAGCATTTTTTAGTGTGGTTAATTCGACTTTGAAGTCGTGTCCTCTGGATCCAATTAACTATGTAGGGTGAGGTATCCCTGTAGTTGTTTGAGCTAGTGTTTAGTTGTGCTTTGTTGTAGCTAAAATAATTTTCCAACCTATTACTATTGTGCTATAAGTACAAGACATGGATGTTATTGCCATGGTGACATGTACATGATGCTGATTGATGTTTACCTGCTTCAACAAAAGCTAGAACAACACTTCATTCAGTGTTAATTTAAACACAACACAAAGGAATTACAGATTAGTACCATTCAGCACCTGTTCATTTAAACCCACTTTCTATAAGCGTATATCTGAACGTGCGAGACATGGAACCAAAGATGATTCATACATTATTCAGAATAAAAAGATAATGCGTTCCATTGTGGTATCTTTTTTTTTTAGAAAGCTTGCTGGAGAGGTTCACAGGGCATCTTGTTGAGACTAGAGGTGTGCGTCATAATGTGACAACAACAAAAAAAAAGCAAAAAGAAAAAAAAACAAGTGCGAGTTGGAGGGTTTATTTCATGAGGATGAAAGGGAGTTGTCAGATGTGAGCAAGCAGGATTAAAAAAAAATAAGAAGAAAGCAGAGCCTTGCATATCCACCTATGGTTAAGGAAGTCTCAGAGCCACAGTTAACACACCATAATGACATTTCTACCTTTTTACCGATGTCCAATTTAGACATCCACTTAGTTAAATCTGAGTCCAGAGTAATATTCACTCACTCACGCATTCATCTTCTGCCACTTAATCTTGTTCAGGGTCATGGGGGGGAAGCTGCAGCCAATCCCATCTGACTTCAGGCTTAGAGGCGGGGTTACACCCTGGGCAGGTCACCGATCCACCGCAGGGTGACACACAGAGACAGACAACCACTCACACGCACATTCACACCTATTTAGAGTCGCCAATTAGCCTAATCTCCTCTGTGCATGTCTTTGGACGGTGGGAGGAAACCGGAGTACCCGGATGAAACCCCCACAGACATGGAGAGAACGTGCAAACTCCACACAGGAAGACGCCCAGGTCGCCATGTTTTTTCAGAAGCATATAAAGTGTAAAGTCCCACTCAAATGTGCTTTCATGAATACAGCCTGCAAAAGCTTCTCCGTGTCAGGCCTTGTCCTTGTTTCTAGAAGTGTAAATTCCAAATCCGCCACAGCTTTCCGAATTGTCTCAGCATTCCAAGAAGAGTTCTAGAAGTGGGACAGAACAGCAGCGGGGTTCCCTATCCAGAGCGTTGAGGGCACTTGAGCAGAAGGGCGTAACTGGTTATCCTGCTAGCCCTGCCGAGGTGATTATAGAGCTGTGGCAATCTTCGCAGCAGTTGGGACGACTCCTGCAATCAGCAAGAGACTGAAAGAGACAGAAACTTTCCTGCTTTAGTCTTGGTGAACGAAATCATCTGCTCTTAAAGCTGAAAACGTTAAACCTTCGAACTTACGGCATTTTAAGTAATGGTAAATGCAGATAAAATGTCCTCTTGTACAACGTACAGTACTTTACCTCTGACTTGCACATAAAATATTTAATGTGTAATGAATTTGGATAAAATTTACATTACGTTACAGTCATTTGGCAGACGCCCTTATCCAGAGCGACCTACATTTATCTCATTTATACAACTGAGCAGTTGAGGGTTAAGGGCCTTGCTCAAGGGCCCAACAGTGGCAGCTTGGAGATGCTTGGATTTGAACTCCTGACCTTCCGATCAGTAGTGCAGCGTCTTCACCTCCTGAGCTACCCCTGACCTATTAAACTTATGACTGAGATAAAAAAAAAATGCTGACCGCGTAAGCATTTTGTGTGCAAGTTAGTACTGTCGTGATACCAATATGTTGACTTTACCTTTACAGAAAAATCATATAAAGTTTGACTTATATATTTTTTGGCATGTGAAGATTACGAAGACAATGTGAAGGTGCACATTAATGTTACGCCCTTAAACGACCTGGACCCCCACATGAATTATATATGTCATGTGAAAAAACAAAACCTTATGCCCTACAGATGAAAAAGCAATGCGAAATCAAATGAATCCTCAAATTTACATATGATGTTCATGTAACTTTTCTTTAAGGGTGATTAAAATATTTCATTTAACCCTCCTGTTATGTAACTTTAACCATGTTAAAGTAAAAAAAAAAAGCTAAAAAATATATATAATAGATAGTATTTTTTCATTATGAAACTTCTTCTACTTGGCTTAATAAGTCTAATCAACATATAAAATGAAAATGCTTCATTTCACATCTTTGCAAGACCGTCAATCGACGTGGAGGCTAAAAGGGGTTAGAAGTGTCAAATACTATTCATTGCTTTGCAACCCCAAGCGCACACACACACACACACACACACACACACACACACACACACACACACACACACACACACACACACACACACAC
>JAQMCW010000018.1:9899975-9913090 GCA_030068335.1 Chrysichthys cranchii
CACACACACACACACACACACACACACACACACACACACACACACACACATATATATATATATATATATATATAAAAAAATCAAAAAGTTGATCTTGATTTTGCCTCAGGATGTCTTATCTATAGATCTAAATGCAGATGGAAATAGCAAAAAAAAAGGGGGTTGGAAATTGTGGTTGAGAACCACAGGTATTGGTTTAAATCGACGTAGGGAGAAAAAACTGATCTAATCAGATGAGTCATCTTTCACCGTGTCCTCGACAAGTGGATGAGTGCATGTGAAATTGAACAGGTCGACCCTTACAGCGATGTTCTGTTTGGCAGCTCCGTTATAATGTGGGTGTGGGTGACACTGAATAAATCTCTTTTGGAAGAATCATGTTCAACCTCCAGGACAACTGCAGAATCTGAGTTAAGGTCCACTGAAGGTGTGATCGTAACTCATGCTGCACCAACACCTTACAGACACTTCATTTGAGGTTTGCTCTTTTCAGATAGATAGATAGATAGATAGAACTTTAATTAATCCCTCAGGAAGGTTACTCTGGGAAATTTGGTTTCCAGTAGCAGTACACCGGCGTATTACAGGTAAAAAGATTGGGGGGGGGGTTACAATGAAAAAGGAGAAAAATAGAATATAGCAGCAAAAACCACACAGACACACGGAGTGCTGACAGATAATGATGGAGACTGATGCTAAATAATTAGAAGTGTTTATCAATTATGATGGAAAAAAAGTTTATTGCACAGTCAGAGTGTTTGATTGTCCGGTAAGCACTAGATATGGCACTAGAACAGAATTGTGGACCAAGTCATTTGTTTAAAAGTCAGTTTGGTTTGGTTGGTTGGTACCTTGTTGCTGCCTTCACTCTCCTGGATCTTGTTTTGGAGGGACTGCACCTGTAGCTGAGCCTTCTGCAGTTCACTCACGCACTGGCCTGCTGCAGATTCATACTGGTTCAACTGAGACTGCTGCTCTTCAATCAGAGACTGCAACAAAGAGAAACGTACACCCGTTACACCGCACACTCCTACAGCTTTGACCGACACAGCTGTTGTCCATGAGAGAGACAAACCCACATTAAAATGCATATACACAGTACTGCCCTTCTGTATAACAATACTGTTTAAAACCATGGTGCATAAAGCTACATGCCTCGATCCTATAAAAGCCTCAGTAACTCTCTAAAAACCAGGGTGGTACCCTCACTTATTCATCTGCACCACACTACTACTCTGTACTGCCACTGTTAAAATGTCAACGAACACAATCATGGTTCTGAATAGCACTGTAACAAACATGAGGTCAGACTTTGCATCTGCATGTGTGTGTGTGCATGTGTTTTGCCTCCAGCAGGCTGTGAGACAACTAGGTCAGTGGTGATGCCATTTCCACCATATTAACCTACTTAAATAAAAGTGCCCTGGCTTTAGCTAAACTAGGAAGGCTAAAGAGCACCCCAGAAGTGACAAACAGGGGATGAGTGCAAGCTTTATTCATCACTAATGCACTCTGCAGAACACAGACAGCTTCCTGAGCTGCAAATCTACACTTCCTGCTTCCGTCGCGTCCTGCTCGTCATCCATGACAGTGTTATTTTAATATTATTTGTTGCTAGATAGGGACACGTTCAGTGTGCTTTCAATGATTTCAGAGTGCTATAAAACACACACACACACAACAAAGAGACAAGCTAATTCCCATTTCCCCTAATCTTAGAACATTATAATGTCTTCTGAGATACAGTTATCTATTGATACATGTATTAGAGCTAGGGACACGCATACACTTTCCTTGTTCTAACACTACCCTTTTTCAATCAGACCTCCTCGGGGAAAAGGTCTAGTTTGGAAGCCGCGAAGACAAATTATACAAAGACCCATCTTTGCGCTAACATTTCCTCTTTTAACCCATTGAATAAGCAGCAGCTCTAATCTGTTGGAAATGGTCGAGTAAATTTACACGGCCAGTAGAGTGATTGATGTCGTATTGATGCAGACATCCTCGGGGGGGGGGCACAAACTACACACACTGTCCTTAATGACACCTAAATGGACTTTAACACTAATCACGTAACACAATAAATCTTCCCTTGACTCAAAGTTTCCTACTGTCGTCAGGCCAGGCCCCAGGCATCCAGAGGTGAAGGTAAAGAAATGAATTCTGACCCTATCCCAATCTTCTCTCCTTGTTTAACTGCAGGCCAGTACTGTGACAAACGGATCTACATGATGTGTTGTTATTAATACTGTCTAGGGCTGATGGGATTCCCATGACCAAGAATTTCAACATGTTTCCCTGTGTTAAGTGGGGGAAGGGGGGCAAAAAAACAAAACCCCACAACAACAAAAAACAAGATAACCAATTTCCCCGAAACTCACTTGTATTGGAGGTGTAAGGGTAGTAAAAACTTTTCACTTGGATAAAGTAACATGAAAAATAAGCTTTGGTAAAACTTTGATACATAAAGTGCAATGGTAGTGGTTTTCAACAGGTGTCTAAAAATCAGTCATACTGAACAGTCCCTGTAAGGATTCAACAAGTACCCTTAGACTTCCATTATGTGAATTTCAAATAATCGGGGAACCAGGCAGAAACTCTCGCCTGTGGTCGTCTCACATACCCTACTAGTCTGGGTTAGAAAAATACTTGAGCATTCCTTTCACTGGTATGTACCCTGATTAAGACCGTCCATCCATCTACTACCACCAAGCTGGAGCCAATCCCAGCTGACTCTGGGCCAGAGTTGGGGTACATCCTGGGGAGGTCGCCAAGTTATTGCAGGACTAATGATCATATCATATCATATATCATATCATTCAGACCATTTGAACCAATCTTGCATAGTTGGTCAGTCAGGTATCTCGAGATATAGAGGACTTCTTCATCTACCCACTCATCGCTTCACCTTCTTTTCAACTTTCTTCAAGCAGAAAGGCAAGTACTCTACATATACATCATCCCACATCTCCGCCAGTTCAGCCAACTCCAGCGCCAGCCCCAGGCGAATTCTTGGTGGCCCTGGTATCTCTAGTGCAGAGGCCGCACGATCAGTGGGAGTCCTCAGGACTTGTTCTGGGTTGCTTAGCTTAATCCCTGTATCCACACACCCAGGTTTGATTAAAACAGGCAGCCTACTTCCATGGGGGACCCGGACAGGCTTGTACATGCAGTTCTGAACCAAGCATAGCGCTAGCTGCAGTTTGCTAGCTGCATGTGTACGGTCTAGATTGGGATCCAAGTGCTGTTCTGAGAGCGAGTCCCAGTTCTGCTCTTCCCTCACGTCTCGCTCCACCTCTGCAAAAGGGGGTGCTGCAGCCAGGGTGGAGGTTAGGGACTCTGCGGAGTCGCTGGAGCTTGGCCGCCCTTCTAAAGTCTTGTCACTGTCAGATGAAGCCCTCGCCGTTTGCTGACCCTCTGGAACAAGTGTAGTCGATGCCGTCGTTGTCATGGTAGTCTCCGAGTAGCGTGTGGAAGGACCGCAGGAAGTGCTACGTGCCAACTTCCTGGGTACCTTGCAAACAGCTTCATAGTCTGAGTCAGCCACACGGAGCGCGCTACACCCTCTGCATCTTCTCGACCGGTGCCAAGGCGAGGACACATCCGACCCGTGGCACTGTGGATTATGGGTACACTCCAACGTTTGCTCCTCGTCCACCGCCCACGACTCGTAAACCGAATACATCAGGTCCTCTTCGACCAGGGCGCAGTACTTGGCATCGTGGAGGCTCGACATGTCCACCATGCAGTCTTTCTCCCTGGATGCCGCATCGTCGTTGTGCTTGCGATACATTCCGCTGATGCACTGACGCAGACGATCTTTCTCCAACAGGAGCTTGTGCAAGCGCTCGATGGAGAGCGCCTCCACGCGCGCAACCACCGTGTCGAAGCGATACATGCGCTCCAGCATAAAGGCACACTTGCTGCACACAAACTCTCCACGTCCATCCCGGCGCAGCTCGCGGCCCAGGGCGTGCGACAACACCACATGTAGCTTGGCTGCCGGGTGGAAGATCCAGCGGCGCTGATTTCCGCACAGCTCTCGGGCGCAAATCCGACACACCTCCTTCATCCTGGACCGAAGGGGGACGGAAATCTTCTCTCCTCACGATGAGCGGTCGCTCTAAACTTGGGGACGAGCTTCAGAATCACAACCGGTCCACATCCAGGGTTCGGGGATGAATCGGGACCGGGGCTGTGGACGGCTCATCACGACCGAGGCTGGAGATATCAGATGCCAGGTGTATTTGAAGGCTTGGAGATGTGTGATCAGTCCTTAAACCTGACAGCTGATGAAATGTAAAAATGTAGACTGGAAACTGGGGGCGGGGATGTGGACTTAAATAGGGCATCTCTTGAAATGGGGCTGGAGATCTGGACAGAGGAGGACATGGAGCAGGAGACAGGAGAGTTCACCTCAGAATAAAGCCATCCTTGTTAAAGCAGGCCACACTGCAGCCTCTCATATCCGGAAACTGAAGGTCGTTATACGGGGATGGAGCTGCACAGGGCGGCATGTTCGTCGCTCTCATGAAGCATTAAACACCTCCTTTAGACTTCTGTCCTACGTGAATCCCAATGTCAGCCAAATGAAGGCGTTTTCGGAGCCGCTTTGTGGCTAAAGACGCCGGTTTTTTCCTCTCACAGCAGCAGCACAGCGCTGAGGCTGCTTCCTCACATCCTCCTCCGTCACTACCCTGTCAGCTCCACCACACAGGTACCACCGCGTCTTCACTCCGTTACCTATCCCTCTTTCCCTCTCTCCCGCTCTCTGTCCTCCTCTTGGCTGGTTTCTCCTCAGACACAACCCGCTCCGGTGTGATTTAAAGGCAGGCGCTGCGGTAGAGACGCCGCTCGAGAAAACGCTCCACACATAGCAATGATGGAGCACGAGCACGAGCACGCGCAGCGCTCTGGCTGTCGAGGCTCGCGACGACCCGGACTGTACCATTTCCCCCAAAACACAGGTTGGGCGATTTGTCACAACGCGCGCTTAGGGTCATGTATTCGCTCAAGATTTCAACTCTCCTGCACTATACGGATCTTTGAGAGATGATTCACAATCGGGGAAAAAGCTCTAAGAGGTGTTTAGGTGATGTGTGGGTGAATATGGAGCTCAACATGCGTGGTGGGTCTACCTCTGCAGGCTGGCTTTTGGACTTTCCCACACAGTCTTTAGTAAGCCGCAATGTGCGCGAGCCTGAGTGAGCAGGTGAAATGTCGCGCGCGTGTTCAGCCCACAGGGGGATTTTTTTTTTCTCTCCCCCGGGGTGATTTTTAGACAAATGTTTACGAGCAAAAAATAAAATTAATTAAAAAAAAAAACAACAAAAAACCGTGCCCATGCATTTCACATTTAATTGTCATCATAAACCAGATTCGTTGCCTCATAAATCTGGACTCATTCACTAACACGTGGTATTGGATGGCTCCTAAGATTTGTTTTCTGATGTAACTCCTTATACATTTTACAACTCTGGGATGTTTTCACTCTGGTTAATGATTTCCTTCATTAATTAAAAGATCATTCAGCAACCTGATGACTGTTTAGGCTTTTACTTCATTTCTAACCTAAAGCGAGCGATGCAGCAGCGCTTTAGTCCTTCAGGCTGTCCAGTTCTCTCACCTCCTCATGTGTACACTCTGCTCCAACATATCAGCTTCCAACACTCATCCTAATACCACCGTCAACCATTTTGCACTCTTCGTCTCGTAGATAACTACCCGAGTCGTCATGCGTGTCGGCGGATACCTGCCCCTATAAGATTATCCTCTCAAGCTAAATTATTTATTAGATAAATGCTATTTATATAGAAACGTGATGAGGTGCAAATTTGGCAGTACTTGGGTTTGCAATGAGGTCAGTCTACCTCGGGCCTTCATTTGAACTAATTTCTTTAAAAAATAAAAAATAAAAAATAAAAAATACAATGCTGGATCTGTAACCTTGCAGCCATGTTCTGGGCTGTTGTGGTTTATGGAAACATTCTTGTTCAGAAATAGACCAACATAGTATGGCACACACACACACATTAGACAAGACTACATTTAAATTTGGACACAATCTTTTAGAGCCAAGGTGACGTAAATATGGGGGTGATATGAACAAGGTTATAAAAAGGTGTTGATGGTCATCATGTATCAGCTAGACACACGCACACACACACACACACACACACACACACACACGCTTTGTCTGAATATTATCTCCCTCATGGTGGTAGCCAAAGGAGAGTCATCTATCTCCTGAAAGGTCATGTGTTTACTGAGCAATAATGACCAGCATTGGGGCTAGACAAGAAAGAGTATGTTCTCCATAAGTGAATTAGCTGCAGAACAGTCACATCTGAAGTAGAAATGGTGTGCTATTAGCTTTTAAATGAGTAAGAAAGACTTTTTTTTGGCATACTGTAAAAACACCTAAGTAGATAGCAGCATGTCCCCAGAGTTTCACTTCCCCTGACTACTAACACCTGAACTGTAGAAAGCCGTAGCTCACTCATCTAGACATCTTTGTATGTTTTTCTTTAACATGATTTTTTTTTCATAGTTAAAATGTGGTCTTTTATCCCTCATGCAATTTGAATTTGCAAAGATACAAAATATTTGGGTCAATCTGTCGGGAATTCATGGCCTACAAGACTAGACACAAATGCTAAGCCAATCTGCTGTGTATATAAAAAGTGAACCAAGGCTACATGGGGGCCTTAAGTAAGCGCATGAACAAATGCCACTGTTGAGAAACGCAAGAAATTGGCTAAAGAAGTAGGTCTTTAGATCTCTGGACCAGAAAGTGACACTTATTTCAATAAATCTCTCCTGCTTTGTGTCTTAGGAGTCTTCTCCTTTATTCATTTAACAAAATAAAAATGATGTTTACAATATTTCTAAATAAATTATTAGTAATTCATTTCTATCATTCTAGATACATCAATGGTTTTGTAAAAACGCTATAAAGAAAACGATATAAAAGGAGACACCCAAACACATTTTGAAAGCAATTACATTAAAATATGCTGGCCACGCTGCATGGTATTTAAGCCTGTCAAACCCGTCAAGTGTATCAATGTTCTGTATTTTCTTTACAGCATAACCAGAACCAGTAAACAACAAGCTTGTATGTGCTTTCATAAGACAAAAAAGTACTTCAGTGCACTACTGCTTCTAAGGTATGCAAATAGATCGTGTTTCATCTGCCATTTTTGAGACCTTTAGTTGTGGTGGCTTTTATCTATGAAAAAAAAAGTCATATTGTTGTGTACTGAGTTTGTCTATCTTTAGTTAGTGTTGCGACTCTGGGGTTTACTTGATTTTACTGTCAAATGTGATAACATGCAAAACTTAAAATTAGACAAAAGTGGAAATTTCTTAACATCTGAAAGGATTAAGGAGCACAAATAAGCGCAAAGTATAGACTATGGCCAGATTAGTTTCCAGTCAGCCTTTCTTGTTCTTACACACACACACACACACACACACACACACATATATATATATATATATATATATATATATCATAAGACTTCCTGCATAATAGTTAACATATGAAAGAATGATGGAGTGAATGAGCATGAATTAATGAGTAAACGTCTGAGAGATCCGGAGTGAGTGAATGTGAATGAGTGAGGCAGCTGTGTAGAAGTCGACCAGCAATCTGAGCCGAGTAATTCCTGCCATCTCCAGGGTTTGCATATTCCACTGTGCTGATTTACAAGTCAAACAGTGCCTGGAGGCAGGGTGTACTCATGCCTTTTCAGAAACACATCAAACACATACTGTACACTAGTCACCTTCCCGTCTTCGGTGGCCGAGAGGCAGCTGCACAGTCCTGGGTCACTTCCCAATAGGATCACATCTCAAGTCCGAATATCATACAGAGTGTATCGCCACGAGCACACATCTCTTGCTTTCCAAATTTGTAATGCAGAACCCAAAACTCTTCCTTAAACTGTCAGAGAGGTTCACACAGGAAATAATATATAATGAAGCGTAATGTGTTTTGCAAAACGCATTATATGTTATATTGAGGAAAATGTCTTCTGACTATACAATTCATGCTCAGCGTCCTCCTTTAGTACATCGAAACTCAAACAGAAATGACCACACACCCATTATTATTTTCTGAGTAGGGGTGTTTATGAAGCTTCACAATAATCCATAAAGGACTCCTCCCTAAAAGTAATACCACAGACGCATAGCTGACGGATATCAAAGGTGAGACTGAACCTGGCCTGCTTCAAGCAGCAAGATTTTACGGCAAGGCAAGATGTAGTGAAATATCACACAGGGAAATGATAGTAAATAACAGAACCCACTAAGTGTTTTATTCCACTTTTACTACATGGCTGATCTGAATACTCGATTCTGATTGGCATTCCCCAGTCTGTTAGGTCAAATAATAGACCACTGCTATGCACCATGTCATTAATGGAAGCGATAAAATCAATTTTTTTTATATCAAACGCTTGATTTCTTTAGTACGTAGCCGTGTAATAAGCAGGAAAATTGTCCAGGCAGCCGGTCATTAATGCACAATAAACCCCTTCAGGGTGATGTAAGATCTCTTGACTTCACATCAGGATCCTACCCATGCACGTCATCTTTTCCATACAACAGCAGTTTGGCCAAAGATTATGTGTTTTGTTTTGTTTTTATTCAAAGAGAAACACACTGTAGGTTTTATAGTTACAGTGGTACCTCGGTTTTCGTCGGTTTTGGTTTTCGTCGATTTTTTTCCGCGAAAGATTTGTCTCGGTTTCCGTCGGCTGCCTCGGATTTCGTCGGATTTCGCTGCCGATTTTGCGAAAACAACTAATAAACAAAGGGCGACCCGCGCATTCTCCTGCTCAGTGTGGCGTTGTTTCTCGTTGTGTGAGCGTCACCCCACGCATTTAGCCAAACAATTCCATTGCTTTCCAGTATTTTTGTGCTTTTTTGATTGATTGTGAGTGCTAATACTACAGATACATGTAAGTGATGACTGCGTATACAGTACATATTCGGTGTAATGTCTTTATTTTGTGTTTATTTTGGTATGTATTTCGGAGTGTCTAGAACAAATTAATTGGCTTTACAGTGATTCATATGGAAATAACTGCTTCGGTTGTCGTCGGTGTCGGATTTCACCGATTGTTTTCGGACGGTTTACCGACGAAAACCGAGGTTCCACTGTACATTTATAGTAACAGTCACAAGTTGGTTCCTGTTATAGCAGCTTTGTATAGACAGTTTCCTGAATATGACAAAAAAACTACAGTACCCCCGATCTTTTTTTTTTTGCTGTACTGGTAAACCAAAACTAACCGCCCTAGCTCGGACTGTCACAAACTGGTGAGACTCCTTCCGTAAACACTAAAATAATTCTCCTTACCGAAAGCTATGCAGTATGTTTTTCTCTTCTTTTCTTTTTTTTTTAAATAACAACACATTTGGTAACCCATTTGATAATATTCTTAGATTATAGAGTGCATCCGCTATCTTACAAATAAAGAAATCACTTAAAACACACACACACAGACACACACACACACAAATAAACTGGATGTGACGACTGGTACCAGACTTAAACTCCATTGGTGACTGTATTTATTAGTACCTTGGCCTTAAATCACGCACTGGTAATGTAATATCAACGTCTTTTGGTTTCTTAGCTCACAGAAGGGGAACTCACAGCTGAAACTTTATCGCACACGTTATAATGAGCTCTGTGTTTGGTTACTTCTGCAGAACTCTGAATAAAGATAGGAATGATTCATTGTTTCTCTTTCTCTTTCAAATCGCTCTTTCAATCTGACCTCTCTTTATCCTCCACTAGAGGGCAAGCTTTGATCATGAATATTAGCCAAAGTAACGCAACAGTGAATGGGGCGAGTTGGAACTGAGGCACACGAACATGTCCAGGAAAAGCTACATTTCTCTACACGTATAGTCAATGCCTATATATTTGATATCAAGACTCCAGATCATGGTAAACCCCTAATTGATATTTATCCTGGAATTAATAGGCATATTAGGTGTTGTTTCAGGGTTGGATGAATTATAGTTTGGGTGTCTGGGGTAAGAAAATGTAGTGTCTTTAATGATATTTATTTGGCAGGCAAGTTATTTAGTCCCAATGTAGAATTTATATACTTGTTACTTGTCACTAGATACTAGCTTTGTCTCTTATGATTTGTCCACCAGTGCATTCTGCTACAAACTGGATGATGAGAAAAATATAAAAACGACGTGCCTTCTGCCTTTACTGAAGCTGGACAGAACAGCCAATACACTGCTTGGCAATTTGGTACATAAATGCATGTTTAATGCCACAAATACATGCTGTCTTACCTGCATTTCCTGCTGGACACGCAGCCTCTCACGACCCAGCTCTTCCTGATAGAACTGAAACGATGAAATACACCAATAATGTAATGTAATTAAAATCATTTTCATAACCTCCTAAAAGTTTTTGTGTGCTGTGAATGAAAGCACTTCATAAATCATTTTTTATGTATTGATTTTTCATCATTTGGGATCATATACAGCGTTTTGCTTCGAAAGGGAGAGCTTCACACTCGGAACAAAGTCCGCAGTCTGCGACGTTCCAAGAGATACAATTTGAGAACGAGAGCGTGAAAGCGGATTCACTTCATCAGTAACTCGGCAGCTGCTGATGTGTCAGCGGAAACATGAGTTCTAGTCCCATGATATATCGCGTAACATCAGTCATACAAGGGACAGTGAGAGACCTGACCTAAGTTCATTGGATCATTGGGTACTTTTAAGGAGCAACTTTTCTGCCAAATTCTAAGCCACTAATTTATAGGCATCATTTCAAATTCATTAAGAATGACTACAGTACTGTGCAAAAGTCTTACACACATGCAAAGACATACTGTCAAGTAAAGATGGCTTAAATAAAAATTTTCTACAACGTGCAGTAAAAGTAAGAAACTAAAAATGGCAGTATTTGCTCTGACGACTCTGCTTTTTTCCCGCCTTAAATAGTAGTCCCAGTTTGCGCAGTTTAAAAAAGGACAGGAGCTGGTAAGTTTTCCTGAGCATCTTTGAGAATCAAAGTTGCAACAGTTCTTCTGGAGCTTCTTCTTCTTCATTTTTTTGTCTGAAAAACCGACTGGCCTTCATTATGTTTTTTTTTTTTTGTCTGAAAAGCGGTATCTAGTTTAATATGTCGCTGACTAAACTTTGTACTTAAAAAGGGGGTGCCTAAACTTTTGCACAGTACTCTACATTTTATACACCGTATTGTTAATGTGTTTTTTTCCCCCCTAAAACCACACCAGCATTAATAAGTAGCGGTTAGAGAGGTGTTTCATAGTATTGCAGATTATGAAACAACTACGTAACAGTATGCCAAATTTACTTAAAGGTCCAATATTTAAAGTAGTTTTTAAGACAGTAATAATCATAGAATTTAAACTACAGTGGAACCTTGGATTGCGAGTAACTTGGTCTGTGAGTGTTTTCGTCTTGCAATACGAGTAGTATGCATACGCTTCGTTTGCCGAGCCTCCCATGATCACAACATCGCTCTCTCACTCACTGCGGGATTGTGGCTCACTCGCATAGTCAACATCCGCACTCGCATATACTGTTAGTGTGTGTGCGAAAGTGGCCCCCAGGGAGATGTGTAAAATGTGGGAAAGAGTGCAAAACTTTGTAGAAAAGCCCCACGCGAGTAAGGCTGTAACAGTGTGAGCGATGAATCTGTTTAATGACGATGCAATGTCGCATTTCCACCAAATCCTCAAAAGGAGGTAAAAGCAGCGATTGTTGGATAGTTTCCTGGTTAAAGTCGCACGAAAAGAAAAAGATCGCAGTGAGCCGACAGACTGCAGTGATTCTGTGAGTAGTAGTGAAAGTCATCCTACACAATAATCCTCCTCCTCTTCCCCTCTCTCCTCCTCTCTTGTCTCCCTCACACTAGCCACAAGTCTTTTTAAAGCTAAAGTACAGGTTTTTTGTTTTATGGATTTTTACTTTATATTTTGTATTAATCATTTTTATATAAATATTTGTGGGTTGTGAAACAAATTATCTGATCTTCCATTATTTCTTATGGGGAACCTTGCTTTGATATACGAGCGCTTTGGATTACAACCACGTCTCCGGAACGAATTATGCTCACAAACCAAGGTTCCACTGTAAATCTTTAATATGACAACTGATATATGCTGAGCCCAGTGGCTACTCTTTTGCCTGGTGACACACACACACACACACACACACACACACACACACACACACACACACACCTCTGCATCTCTCTCTTTCTGCAGTAGGGAGGTAGAGAGCTCTTGAAGCTGTTCTTCCATCTCAGTGACTCTCTCTCTCAGAGAGCTCCTCTCCTCCGTTAATTCCCGTATCAGCAGCTCCTTACAGCGCACTGCCGCAATGAGCTCCTCGATCCTGTAGAAAAGTAACACACATTGATCATCTGCATGACTACATGGATGTGACAGCGAACCAAAATGACAGAACTCGTCGTACTAGGGATTATTTCTAACCGTAAACTAATCATAGATATGTAAACACGTTCAGCCATGTAGGTTCTCATTCAGCCATGTTAGCTTTGATCGCGCAGCAATCCCAAGACAAAATAAGAACAAAATTTGCCAAAGATTCTACATGAGTTTGTGAAAATCTGGAAATTTAATATCATCCATACAATCACAGACGCTGCATTGCTCAAATCTTTGAGTGCCTTTGGTACAAGTAAAGTAGCACAAGTGTGACATGTTCAGACAGCACATGTTTCTGGCATTAAAAATACACTGGAATCCACTTAATCGTCACTAGAGGTTACCCTAGATCGCTTTTTTCCTTCACGTGAAAGTGATCTTTGGCTTGACTCCTGCTCAAGATGGTTTAGGACCCTTGAGCAGGGGCTAAAAATTCATTCTGGCACCATTATTTTAGAAATACCAATTTTAATAGTGTTAATAGAGCTCTATGGCTTTGTTTAGTGTATGTGAAAATATGGTCAGAATAGAGGATACCGCCCACCCCTGAACCCACACACAAAGACACACACATGCACACACACACACACACACACACACACACACACACACACACACACACACACAGAGAGAGAGAGAGAGAGAGAGAGA
>JAQMCW010000018.1:9938801-9949227 GCA_030068335.1 Chrysichthys cranchii
GCTTTTGCCTCCTTTTGAGGATTTGGCAGAAATGCGACATTGCATTGTCATTAAACAGATTCATCGCTCGCACTGCTTCCGCCTTATTCGGGTGGTGCTTTTCTACAAAGTTTTACACTTTTTCCTACATTTTACACATCTCCCTGATTTCATCTGAAGTGAGTCTTTTTCTACGCTAGCACGGATGTTGACTACTAGTGAGCCACAATCCTGCACTGATTGAGAGAGAGAAGTTGTGATCACGTGAGGCTTGGCAGATGCATACTACTCGTATTGCAAGACCTCGCTCGTTAACCAAGTCAAAATTTATTACAATTTTTTGCTCATCTTGCAAAACACTCGCACACCAAGTTACTTGCAATCCAAGGTTCCACTGTACTCCGAACTCACTTGGAGATGTTCTGCAACATCAGCAGCCTTACAACTTGGATTTGTTTCAACAATCAGCTTGACAGTCTGAAGACACCTGTCAGAAGGTCGAGGTCGATCTGAGCAAGATGCTGTTGATTCTCTTCCTTTGCTTTTGAATTGTACAATCACTCTGTTGACTGTGAACAAGAGGAATCCCAAGGTTTTCTGCAATCATATGCTGGCTAAGTCCACCCTCAGACTGACCCACAATATGCCCTCTTTGAAAATCATACAACTCTTTTGCTTCTGGTGTTTTCATGGCATGGTTAATTCCTATAAACAATTAATATATTGACATCTGAAACGAAAAATAATGATATATTACCAAATTTGAAGCACCAGGTGGTGTCCGCATAGATAAAACAGTGTAATGAGGGGGATCTATTTACTTTTGAGATGATGAGTTCATGACAAAAAAATATACAGGACAATAAGGATCCAGGATAATAAATGCACTATGCATTGTACATTATTTGATAGTGTAGCAGTGCTAAATATATTTGTTATATCTGTTACAGAAAGGTTAAAATAAAATAAAAATTAAAAAAAAAAACCTTAGACTGATTAGCCATTACATTAAAACACTTGCCTAATATAGAGTAGGTCTGCGTTGTGCAACCATAACAGCACTCATCTGTCGAGGCATGGACTCCACAAGACCTCTGAAGGTGTGTAGTGGTATGTGGCATCAACACGTTAGCAGCAGAACCTTTAAGTAATGTTAGTTGTGAGGTGGGGCGTGCATCCATGTATCGGACTTGTTTGTCCAGCACATCCCACAAATGCTGGATTATATTGAGATCTGGGAAAGTTAAAAGCCAAATCAAGACCTTGAACTCTTTGTTATGTTCCTCAGTCTAGGCAGTGTGACAGGGTACATTATCATGCTGAAAGAGGCCATTGCCATTAGGGAATAGCGTTGCCATGGAGGGGTGTACTTGGTTTGCAGAAATATTTCGATATGTGGCACGTGTCAATTAGCATCTACGTGAATGCCAGGACCCAAGGTTTCCCAGCAGAACATTGGCCCAAGCATCACACTGCCTCCGTCGGCTTGCCTTTTTCTCATAACGCATCTTGGTAACATCTCTTCCCAAGATAAGTGACCCACATGCACCCAGCCGTCCACATGAAACAAAAAACATGATTAATCAAGACCAGATCACCTTCCTCCATTGCTCCATGGTCAAGTTCTGATGCTTATATGCCCATTGTAGGTGCTTTCAGCAGTGGACAGGGCTCTGCAAGGGCACTCTGACTGGTCTGCGGCCATGCAGCCCCATATACATCAAGCTGCAATGCACTGAGTATTCTGAGACCTTTCCATCACGGCCATCGTTAACTTTGTCAGCAATTTGTGCTATAGTAGCTCTTCTGTGTGATTAGACCAGATGGGTTAGCCTTTGCTCCCTACGCACATCAATGAGCCTTAGGTTGTCATTCCTTGGATTACTTTTGGTAAATACTAACCACTGCACATAGGGAACAGCCAACAAGACCTGTTGTTTTGGAGATGTTCTGACCCAGTCATCTAGCCATCATAATTTGGCCTTTGCGAAAGTCAGATCCTTACGCTTGTCCATTTTTCTTGCTTCCAACACATCAACTTTGAGAATTGACTGTTCGCCCGAGGCCTAATTTTATCCCAACCCTTGACAGGTGGGATTGTACTAATACAGTCAATGTTATTCACTTCACCTTCACCTGAGGTTTTAATGTTATGGCTAGTTGTTGCATATGACGCTACAATAATATAACACTGTAGTGTAAACACTGTAATATTACAACACAAGGAGGTTAGGAGGACAGGTTGCTAAGTATAAATTGTAAAAAAAAAAAGAAAAGACAAGAAAAGAAAACTGTAAATAAAAATATTGCCAGGATGTATTTACATATTACATTAGCACTAGGGTTATTATAATCAATAGCATAAGTATGAGCATATAGTTGTGTGTGTTACGTGTAGATGTGTACAATAAATATCAGACATGGCATTAATGTAATAACATTGCTTTAACTTATACAAATAACAGTTTACATCAGAAAGTATAGAAAATATGTAGAACATGCAGAACTGTGCAAAAGTCTTAAGCATGCTTTTTTTGGAACATGTTTTGTATTTTAAAAAATGTGTATTTTATGACTTCTGCATTATTGAGTATTATTATTTTTCCACCAGAAAGTAAAGGTCACAGAAAAATGATTGTATGTCGTTAAAGAAAGCCTGGCTGCTAGGTTTTGCTTCCAAAAAAGTCTCCAGAAGAACTGTAGCAGATTCTTCATGATGCTGAGTAAAACATTCCTTATTAAACCATACAAATTGTAGCTGAGATTCCTTTTTTTTTTTAAAAAAAAAAAGGGGGGGGGGGGGTGCTGCACAAAATGTTGTCTTTGTTCAGTTTATGGCTCTTCATATCTTTTTTCGATTTTCATTACTTTTGTGAAAGCATCTTTTCCTTACTGAAATTTGTTGCATGTACCGTACCTAAGACTCTTCTACAGTACTGTACATACTGTATGTACAGACGTGCGAGAAAAACGCCTAACCCTAGTTCATGTGTTTTTATGAAATGCCACACGTGGTCCAGCACGTGGAGGACGTGTTTCGCTCCCATCTGAAATCACCCAGATAGCTGGAGTGTGGTTGCTGCTCTCCATGACCACTTTGATCTGTTCAGCTCTGGCCAGCTCCTCCAGCTCAGGGCTCGTTTCTGGACACCAGTCCGCCATGAACTTATCCTTCGCCTCCAGGAAGTTTATCCTCACCTCCTCCGGCTGCTCGCCAAACAACCAGTCTGACGGAAGAGACAGGTGACTGATAACTACTTAGTAAGTAATTTTGGAGGTTAATACTGAACATCTGAGTGCTAATTCAGAGCAAGGATTGGCTTATTTATGACCAGAAATGCTTTGTTAGACTTCAAGGAGATGAAGCCATATCAGTGGGCACCAAAAACTACAATGATTAGCAATAAATAAAACAGTGAAAAATCCAACGATAGTCATCTCATCTTCAGTAAGCGCTTTAATGTTGACATTTCTACCAGTTTTCCATTATTTCATAGTGTGTGCAGGGGCATCTTAGTAGGGTTCATGTTTAAATAAAAATGAATTTAAAAAAAAAAAGGCCACACCCATTTTAGTTTTAAATACAGGCACGGATATGAAAATTTGAAGCACTAATCAGGTACGGATACAGATAGGGGCATTGTAAAGCACTGATAGTACAGTTTTTAAATTAAAAAATGCCAGCGCTAATGTTGTTTTTAGACTGTTCCATTGCAGAATTAACTTAAAACGCATCTTGCCAAATTAAAATAAATAATCACCAATATTATCCTTCCACATAATTGTAGCATTTATGGTGGGTGGGATTTTTTTTTTCTTTTTCTTTATTTCTCTCTGGCACTAACAGAAATGGATAAATAGTCATTAATTAAAAGGTTCTAGAGGAAATCTAAAATGGGTCTTCTATCATGTTAGGCCAAAGAACAATTCATTTTGATGCCATTATTTTTAAGAATGCATATAAATTATACTGCAATGAATGCAACTCTAAATACTAATTAGCGATCATAGCAAAAAAAAAAAAAACCCCCAGAAAACCCCAATGTTACCTGCTAAATCATGTAGTAGGTCTTTGATGAGGTGACCAATGATAGCGTAAAGGGTCATGATTATGACAATGGTGGCCAGGACCACATAAAGCACATGGATAGGCATATGGATGGCGTCTCGAGCTGGTGGGATGTAGTTCTTAAAAAACACCTCATCCTCGCTTGGACGCTTGAGATCTGAAGGTTCCAAAGGACCTTCCATGGCGTGAAAACAAGGGTGTGGAGACCTGAGTGACCTTTACTGACCACAGTTCCTTCAGTGCATTAAGGATTTCTGCGAAAATATGAACATATATATAGTTTGCATATTTTACAAATAAACTAACGCAGGTATTAGAAGACTACTCAGGAAAACCTCCATCCAGTAATTCGAGACTTTTTTGACAACCAACATACCAACCTGAACTATACTACAGTACATACCTCATGAATGAAATACAGTCCACTTATGATGCCATCTTTCTAGGATAAACCGTACGATAAACATCCTTGCTTGTTCAGCAGCTTTCTTTCATTTGATTTTAGTTTAAATCTTTATATAAATTGAAGACCCTGGTATGGCTCAGTGCTTATATCCGCACTGCCTATACTGTACCATGTCCACTATTGAAACTGGCTAAGACTCTCAAGGTCAAAGGTATTATCGTTCAGCAGATACAGATTAGCACCTCGTAGATTATAATCTGAAATGCCTAGCCGACAGAACCGTTACACTAAGCATGGTACTGATATTTCAACACTGATATTAGGCAATACATTAGGTATTAAGTGCTTCAACAGCTGGTATTAATCCATATAATATAGCTTTTTTTTTTTTTTTTTCCATTTCATGCCATTAAATACCCAATCGTAGCAAATTTTACAGGAACCAAGGATTACAGCAAAAGTTTTTTTTTTAAAGCGTCAACTTATTTTTAAAGAGGGATGTGATTTCACAAGCCTAAAATGCTAAAATGTCTTCTTTCTTAAAATGCATGAATTCTCTTTCCATGTTATTTTCTATTAGACAGCAGGCTAGCATTGCCAGTCAAGATTATTAACATAAATATGACTGACAGTTCTATCAGAAATCCTGCCTGGGTAGCTCATGCTAGCTAGCTAATATTACCAGGGGACATAATTTATATATTTATAAGAATCTGACTTAAAATCAGGTATTACTCTGTCAGATTAGCTTGTTCTAGCAGCTAATATTAACAACGGGGAGCTCATTAACATCTGTGAATGTTATGAATGTTTGCGATCCAAATAGCATTAGCACTAAAGGTTATTAAGAATATGACTTAAAACCTTTTTTTAAAATTAATCTGCAAGGGACATCTTATTGTCTGTCTCTGTGTGTTGGCCCTGTGGTGGATTGGCTACCTGCCCAGGGTGTACCCCGCCTCAGCTGGGTTTGGCTCCAGCTTCCCCCGGCGGCCCTGAACACGATTAAGTTGCAGAAGATGAGTGACTGAGTGAGTGAATGGGATACTTATTCATGTAAGGTAGCTAGTATTGGCAATTCAGTCCAAATAAAAATCCTGTCAAATTAGATAACGTTGGTACGATGGAGTATTAGGGCCACACATGAAAAAAAACATTTTTTTTGCCATGACGAGATTAAAGTCGAAATTTCAAGAATAAAGTTGAAATTAAATGTCGACTTTAATCTCAATGTGTCAACTTTAAAGTCGACATGTCGACATTAAACTCAAAATATCGACTTTAATATCGAAATATCGACTTTAATCTCGAAATGTCGACTTTAATCTCGACCTTCAAAACTAGTTCGGAGAGAGAGCAACCGCTCCACAGCTGCAGTCTCAGACACACACACACACCTGCAGGATCGAGCAACTTGACCAGTTGTCTTATTGTATTTTGCGATCCAACATAACCTCTCTGTATGGCACGCAGGTGAAACCATCGATATCCTTGCACCTGCCCATTTCCAGCAATTTCAGTTTGCAAGAATGTGGCCACTTCTTCCAAGTTTGTCTGATTTCTGCTTCTGAACAAATGAAGTTTTCAGCACAACCTTTTCAGTGTCCTTACACTAATGACCACACTGTGGTTCTGCGCTAAAACAGCCAGGATTTCTTCATCGCTAAACCCGATTCTGAAGTACAATTTGACCAAATCATCTACACGAGGTGTGTTGAGTCATCGGCCAATTGATCGGTCTGAGTTCAACTTTATTCTCGAAATTTCGAGTTTAATGTCAACATGGCAAAAAAAAAATATTTTCTTTATGTGTGGCCCTAATACTCCGTCATACGTTAGTCATACAGCTAGGACTAGTAGTAAAGGTTATGAACCTGTCAGGTTGGCTTATTTTAGAAAGATAGCTTAGTAGGGAAGACAGTGAACATATACGAATATGACAAATCCAAATAGAAATGCTCTCATGTTTGCTAATGCTTGCTATCCAGCTAGCACTAGCAGTAAAGATGATGAACATTTATGAATATGACTTTAAATCATTTTGTTCATTTGCCAGGCTCCTTTATTCTTCTAAGCTAGCTAGGATTAGAAGTAAAGATATGGAACATTTCCGAATGTGATAAATCCAAATAAAATTTTTTGTCAGGATTGATGATGCTAATGCTCCAGCCAGCATTAGCAGTGAAGGTTACGAATGTGAAATATCCCACACCTGTCCTGTCAGAAAACCTATAATGTCGGCTGTCACGCTAGCCTGCTAGCTAGCTCTCTTAGTGAGGATTGTGGCCATAGACTATACACAAACATATATTAATGGAATAGAAAGATGTTCTCAAAAGTGCATTTATATGAAATGAAATACTCTTTTATGCTTCGTACAGAGAGGACAGATCTTCCTGTAAATGTCAGGAACGCAAGGTATACAAGTACAATGTATTTGTATACAATATAATACAAAGAATAATTGTTTCCAGTCTCTCACACGTTGCACATTTGATCTGATGATAATGATAACTTTCATAAATTTTCTAATCTGTGCTATTCAGTCTATTCAGTTTTAATTACCACCGGCCACCTTATCTGATCCTGACTGTAAAACTGTAAGCTGGACATCTGTTGGAGGCATTAGTAGTGGATAAAGAGGCAATTCAGACACAACATCATGAGTCATAATGTTTACTGAGGAACCTAATCACGCATCTGTTACATAGGGAACAAGTTTCACATAGGCGTTCAAGTTTATGACATAAATCACAGAATCGCAGAATCACAGGGTCTGTAAACTTTTTTTTAAGTTCTCATTGTTGGAAATGTCACAGAGAGTTTCACAGAACGGTCGTTTCACAGACACATGGCATTTTAAGTCATCATTCCAGTGTAATATAGATCATTTGGAGTGAATTACATGTCCTATATCACATTGTGATGATTACAAAATATTACTTAAGTCTCATGATCATACACTGTCTGGGAAAATGTCCGGCTTTCTTGAGAAATCCAATGCAAACATGCTACTTAATGTACCTTTAAAATGTTTGATCTATAAAAATGTATTCAGATCAGTGGGAAAAAGTAAAGAATAGATTTGCACTTAATTTACTTAAACACATAGCGAAGTAAATAACGGTATTGCCGTTGATCTTCCATGACTAGGAGGACATGTGGAACCGCCCTGGAACCCTGGAAGTAAACTGACTCGCTATACGCCGATCTACATTTCTTCACTCATCCTCCTTCCTTCTTTCCTTCTTCTGTTTCAACGTCATCATCTGGACTTCCTCCATCTGCATCCACCACTTTAAATTTAGGACCAAAGGTCCAGTCTGGATAAAAAAAAAGTAAAGGACATAAACAGGGAAATTATGAAAGCATCAAAAATCATTAGGCCTAAGAAAGTCTCCAAACGTTATAGTAAGCATGTCTACGTCATAACAGACGACGCACAGTCAGATTTTTGACGTAGGTTTGATACAGAGTGACTGAGGTGCAGAATAGGGCTGCCACTTCATGACACGAGGACACGTGACACTGAGCTACCTGCCAGGTCGTGGGCCGACTGTAAATGAGGTGACTGATTATGGAGTAGGTGGCCAGTATCAGCACAACTCTGATCAGGACGTACAGAAGACAGCAGGGCATAGAAGCGCAGTCAAGCTCCAGAGGTCTGTAATCCTCAAAGGGTCTCTATTTTGGTCCTGGAGTACATGAGGAGAGATTTATTCTCATGCCTGTGATGTTCTATATGAGCTCCTCTCCTGTCCTGAGTGTGAGAGCCATTGCTTTGGGTTCAATTTGTCACAAGGAAGTTTAAACATAAAGATGACATCCATCTTTCAATCCATTATCTATGCTGCTTATCCAATAAGAGTCATGGGGAAGCGGGAGCCAATCCCAGCTGACTTCAGGCGACAGGCAGAGCACTCCCGGGCTGGGCAGGTCACCAATCTGTCACAAACAACAAACAACCACTCACACTTATGGGCAATTTCAAGTAACCAGTTGACCTAATCTGGATGTTTCTGGGCTGTGGGAGGAAACCAGAGTGCTGGGAGGAAACCCACACAGGCATGGGGAGAACATGCAAACTCCTGGATGTTCAAAGGTTTGAATCAGAACCTTCCTGGTTCTGGTGATCATGTTAGCTAATGTACCACCGTGCAGCCATGTCGAGGAGACAAATAAAAAAAAAAGTGAGTGGGAGTCAGACTTTGGATATGTGTGTGTATACTGTATATATATGTTTGTATTTATGAGCTACTAGACATAAAAAAAAATCTAAAAAAAATAAAAAGTTCTATCTCTTTAGTTTTATATCTATGCATGCTATGTCTTGTTATGGTTATTGAGCATTTTTGATTCTTTCATCACAACTATGAAGCGTTAAAATCTTAAACTTAGCTCTGGGTGAACTAGAGAAGGATATACATGAATGATTAAAACACAGCACCCCATTTCTCCCATATATATCCTGTTAACTACAAGTTAAGTTATCCAAGATGTTATCATGGCTTTGGACCAAAACCAGGACACCAATTTGAGCCACCTGAGGACTTGATAAGTGAAATGGTGGCCAAAGGAGAGAAAGTATAGACTGAAGAACTTCTAGGAACTTCTAGGAAGGAGCTCAAAAGAAAGTATAGGAATAAATGTTTAGGGTTTACCTCTACTTATTATATTGAAAAGGCATCCAGAAAGACAAAAATACTATTTAACATACTGCATGGAAACCACAACAAAGTTTTCTTCCTTACCTTAAATACAGAACCTTAGCCATATTGTCACTTATGTTAACTTTTACAAATGCTTGTGTGCTCCTCCGTAAACTCATCTAACCCATTCAACCTAAAGCCCCGGCTCTGGGCTGCTCTGCTATCGCGGAGCAACCTCGTTTTCAGTCGTCATCCACTCTCATTATCTCGCTCATGATGTAAGTCCACTCCATTACAATTAAAACGATGTTAAACACCAAGACCACGATCATGGCTGGGTGCAGCATGCTGGCGGAGAACGGAAGCACCAGAAGCAACTCCAACAGGTCTTCATGAGCAGTCCAGCAACATCTGATGAATTCGTTTGCACTCCTCAGTCTGTCGTGCGATAATCCTGGCTGCAAGGGTTCACCGTCATAAGCTGCTAGGAAAATAATCTGTTTCATAAGGGAACCATTTTTACACCATCAGTGGCATTTCTGAGCACCCAACTTCAGATAACTTCCACCAAGGACGTTATCATGGCCGTCTTACAGTTCTTGAACATTACAAGTGCGTATATCATGGTGCTGTGTTGAATTCTTGAATCTGATTGATCAGAAGGTGTTGGTTAATATTCTATAATAATAGCGCAGATGTAATTGGAGTCACAGGTTTATAGTAATGTGTTCATACTAATACATTATTATTTCCATAGTAAAAACGTATACACAGGGATTTACAAGTTGGATGATTCTTATGATTTAAGGTTAATAATAAACCGATTAAAAGTGTGTTGATCTTCAACAAAGAAACATGTCTAACCCTTAATACGGTGACGCTGTCTGTAAGGAATGTTTTTTAGAAGGTGTTCCCAATGCTTTTGTAAAGATCGGAGTTAAAGCTTTAACCGATACCAACGTCTTCCGTGCAAGGGTCTAAAGTTCCTGTACAGCGGTAGCTTGACTTACGACCGACCCCGGTTACGACATTTCCGAGATACGAGGTTGATGTTGGGCTATTTTTTGCTTTGGGATACAACAGTTTTTTGGGATACAACATTGGCGATTTCATCAAGTTACGTGCGGCCCGCCACCATTACGCGTTCCCGTGTCCCAGTCCGCCCCAAGCCGACCTACAGATCACGTGTCGAGCTGGCGTAAGCGCCTCACCGCAGCATTTCTCACTTTGTTTTGTGTTCTTTGCACAGTTTTGGAACTTTATTTGTCCTGTACCCTGTATTTTCATCATGGGTCCTAAGAAAGTGAGTAGCAAGGCTGGTGC
>JAQMCW010000018.1:10069387-10082989 GCA_030068335.1 Chrysichthys cranchii
GACAATTAATTTAATTTATTCGACCAGCTTCTTATCGACAATTAATCGATAGTCGATTAATTGTTTGCATCCCTACCTTAAACATATTATGGCATATATACTCAATTTCTGCTAATAGCTACCCTCGAAATCCTACATAATGGACTTTTAAAATTATGTTTTAAAAAAAGCATCTTTCAGCATTGGAAGTTTAACTAAGTTCAATTATTCTTCATAAAAGTTTATTATTCAGAAGCTACCATGAACACTGATGATGTAGTTAACAGAGTGATGAATGTGGGAGTTTAACAAGTAGATCATTTGTTCACAGTGGCCTCAAAAGTCTATGACCACATTGAAAATCTTTTATTTTTTCATTTGAAAATGAAAATGAACAGAGTTAGAATTTAAAAGATTTCTTCTTTTTTTTTATTTTTTTTTAACCAAAATCAGGAAACTCAACCTCAAGCGGAACAACTTAGAAAATTACGATCCAAGATTCTGCCTTATTTCTAGGTCACTATTTAAAGTTAGTGAAATTTGTGATATTGACAAGCAGAGACAAGCACCTGAGTGACAGCTGTGATACTTGTATAAGTGTGTATTGTATATTATACACACTTATACCACAGTGGTGTTGTCTGATTGGTCAGAAAGTGTTCATAAAGCTTCAATAAAAATAAATCACAGGTTTATATTAATGCGATAAAGTCTAAATATAGTTTATTCATTTAAAAAGTTAACATTTCCATAGTAATTCACAAGGATTTCGATGGCAGATACTCCACATAAGCTTAGCCTAGTAGTAAACAGATCAAAAAGCATAAAACGTATGAGGATTTCTGTAAGGAGATGTTTATTTATAGTCCGTTTTCGGGAGAACATTTTGGTGGATAACATTTGGTGGTTTCTCGGTAACTATTATTACCGTCATGAAAGAGAAAAAAGAGGCTGGCCGAGGGACTGACTGAGTCTATAGTTATAGTCCTGTGGATGTTCCTCATTTCTAAATGTAACTATAAATGGAGGAAAATTATGATGTTACGTTCATTCATAAAGTAAAAGAACATACTGGGGTAAAGGAGGAGTAAACCACTTTGGGTTGCGATGCTGGTAGCGCATCACATCACCCTGCCTTTGGTGTGTTTCGTGCCTTAGTTGGTGTACACAAGGTCTATGCGTTTAGAGCACTTCTCATTTCTTCACGAGGACAGACACAGCCTGGACGCTGACCCACATCCTTGTGTTTACTTGGACATTTATGTCTTCCCTGCCTTTTCAATTAAACCAAACAAATAATTATTAGCTTCTATGCGGCGCCCGTCCCTCTTTCCCCGCTGTGCGTTGTGTAATTGCCGTAGTCCTTGCTGAGGTGTGTTCACGCATAGTGATTATGTAGGTATATAATTACACACCATTCTTTTCCATTTAAGAACTAAAGCATGTTGGTCCTGAGTTTTCCACCGATCACTTTGTGTGTGTGTGTGTGTGTGTGTGTGTGTGTGTGTTCTGAGAAGCTGACTGTTTTATTTATGCTGTGTGTTAATGAATTCTGCCTGCTGGAGGCTTGATGAGCAATAACCAGCACGCTGGATGTGGGTAGTGTGTGTCCTTCTTCTCATCATTTCTCACTGCACAGAAACTTCTTCGTACATTGTAAGCAAATCTGAACTGAGTGTAGAAATAAATTGTAGCACGCACCGTACCTATCCCATGATTGAAAGGCTCATTTGCAAAGCCTTAGAAACAAAGCAGTGTGTACTGTTTTAAAGATTCGCCTGGAGAATTACCTTTTTTTTTTTTTTGGTAATCAAAGTGTCGGAAGATGTCTGTTTTTACAGGCAGAGTGTGCTTAAAATACCACGATATTCTTCGTGGCAGTTTTTGTCATTAAAGTGGTGTCATTGTGTCAGTGGGCTTTGGGGTTTTTTTTTTTTTTTTAGGATGTATGGAGTTAGAGCAATGATGAGGAAATCTGTACCTAATGCAGTTAAGCAGTGAAATAAGCATCCTGTTTTAATAAGCTACCTAGAATCAGAGACTTTACGTTTCATGAGAGAGACTTTTCTGTGTACTGATTGTAACCGGCCCATGGTTGCAGTGCAGAATACCTGTAAGCCGTTTATCCATATATTATCTGTACTGCTCGTCCATTACGGGTTGCAGAAAACAGGAGCCGATTTCAGGTGACTTTGGGCGGGAGGCGGGGTACACTTTTCCAATAATCACCAAAAAAAACCCAGCCACACTCAACTTTATACCTATGGGCAATTTAGAGTAGCCAGTTGACCTAATTTGCATGTCTTTGGGCTGTGGGAGGGCGCTACTGAGATTGAAAGCTTTTTTTATGATCAGATGTTCACTACTGGACTGACAGTTAGCTCAAAATGACACGAGAAATATGTTTTTTCTTCCTGCTGC
Source organism: Chrysichthys cranchii (assembly GCA_030068335.1). NCBI lineage: Eukaryota > Metazoa > Chordata > Actinopteri > Siluriformes > Claroteidae > Chrysichthys > Chrysichthys cranchii. The sequence continues at coordinate 10,071,788 of JAQMCW010000018.1, forward strand.
AACATTGCAAAAACCATACAAAACGTGTCCCAGGAAACTGCTCTCTTGTCCTGTTCTCTGCTGACTTCTCTCTTAATGCTCGCTTACGCACAGGAGCAAGTGATAAATCACAGATTTAAAAATATGAATGTGCCAAGTGCCTCTCCCGTCCTTCAACATCCTTTTAGACGTTATCCAAATTACCAGAGTAAGTAACATTACTTCACTGGCTCAACTAACTAACAGGCTGCTGCTGAACTGCAGTCGAAACTCACCACGCGGAAAAGTCTCCCTGCTGTAGCAGCTGAATATTTTACCTTCGTCCTTTACAAACGTCAGAAAAGAGAGGAAAAAAATGACCGAGCACAGCTGAGAAAGTGTACAGGATGTATGATCAAATCAAATTTTGCCCAATTTTACATTCATGAAAAGCTCAGGGTTCAAGATGAATCACAGCCATGCTATGCATGTTTCTAAATTAGAGCCTGATGAATGTACGCTGAAAGGCCTTGATGTGGTCACAGGAAAACAAGTGATATTTTAAAAGAGTGTCTGAGATAAAAGCTGCCCATGATATTGGAAAATACTGTTTTTTTCCCCCATCAGCTTCATTTTTCTGTAGTCTTATTAAGGAATACAATGTGACAGGGTGTGCTGTAATAGGAAAAATAATAAATACAGGTAGTCCTCAAGTTAGGATGGAAATGCGTTCCACTATACCTATTGTGAGTGGAATGTATCGTATGTCGAATGTCGTAGGCCACTGCTTATCCTAGCTTAGGTAGCTTAGGAATCTTAGCCTACCTTAGCCTAACCTACCCAGGAGTCTTTTCCTGGAGAAGACATCCATTTGAATTAAAATTATTTCTTGAAGCGCACAAAAAAACCCTCGGTAATGCACTGTACAGTACACTGATACACAAGTTAACTCCATGAGTTGCAGGAGAGAATGAGGCATCACGCAAAACAAGCGACGCATACATCTGGGCATCATTCGCGTACTTCCGGTTGTCGTTCCTGTATCTCCGAGTGTTGTCTGTATACTCTCAGGTGTCGTCCGCGTACTTCCAGGTGACATTCGCGTACTTCCAGGTGTCGTCCGTGTATTTCTGAGTGTTGTCTGAATGTATCGTACTGTATGTAATTCACTGTTACTGTCAGCAATGCCCACCCGCTAATCTTAAATATTTTCTAAATATTTTACAATTTTACAATTACAGTTTTTAGCATATCGCAATCGCCATTGTTCAGTGAACTTCAAAAAATCGTAAGTTGGACCATTGTAACTAGGGGAGCACTTGTATTTGTTTTTAACCCACAGTATATTACTGATTACATTACACAACATTGTATGTTTCTGTTTGTTTAGAGTAACATTTTAATGTCATGAATCATCCACGAAACAATCTATTTCCTGTTATTAGATGTTACTTTATCATCCTATTTAATTTTCTTACTCTTGAAGTTAATTTAAACACACACACACACACACACACACACACACACACACACACACACACACACACACACACACAGCTTGTCATTGTTGGTACCAAGGAACTCCAAAGATTTTAGTCATGTCATGATACTCCAGGGCAGAAACCATATGCTGGCCATACATTACAATACTTTTAAAAGACTCTGAAAATTAAAAGATTTAAAAGATGAAAGTCTGGCACCGTCTCAAATTTGAAGACATTGTGTCGTTAGTCACAGAGTTATGCCAGCTTTATACCAAAAGAGATTATTTATGATTTTGCAAAGACTGGGGGTCTTGCAGGGTAAGTATTTGCATGAGCCAAATCTAAAGACATTATTACACACGGTTGATTTTATCTAGAAGTTTAAGAAAATTAAAAAAAAAAAGAAGACTTGACTTAAGACAACTGTCCTAACCACCTTACTTACACCAAAACGGCTGAGATGGTGGGAGCATGCTACGACTCTGGCAAAACTCGCGTGATTTTATTCCAACATTGGAAATCAGATTAGAGTATTCATCATTGCTGCAGTATGCGAGTAAATGAAATGAACAGCTCTTTATAGTTATTGTAAAATACCTTTTGATATGCAGTTATATTTTGCACATAGCATATGTTTTACACTTATGGCGCTTAATATAATTACAATACAATATCCATTGAATCGTGTATTCTTATTGTACCTAATGCAGGATTAAATCATTAGATGTTCCAGTATTTTATACATTCTCTTGATATTTACATGACATTTATATTACAATTATTCTATTGTTCTGAATTTTTGCGTGATAATATGACTGTCAGTAAGAGTAACTGCCCAGTCAGAATCTGTGTGGTTTTCTAATGCTGATTAAGCAGACATGACTTCAGTGTTTAGAATATTGTACATATCACATAACCAAACCTGGTCTATAAGGTATCCTGATTGTGTTCTTTTTGTGCCGTTGTGCAGAGGACCTGTTGCCATTTGGCTTCCCCAGTATAGACATGGGTCCCCAACTGAAGGTGGTGGAGAGAACACGCACCGCCACCATGCTCTGCGCCGCCAGTGGCATCCCCGATCCAGAGATCTCCTGGTTCAAAGACTTCCTTCCTGTGGAGCCGGCGCTTAGCCAGGGCCGTATAAAACAGCTGCGATCAGGTACGTTACAGAGAACAACTCGGATCAGTGATTTGTCCATAGAATAGTGGTGCAGTTTGATGATATTTGAGGTTAGGTTTGTGGAAAATATTAAATAAGCCAAAGTTTTTTTGTATAGTTTTCATAAAATAGTCATACTGTATTAATGTTACACATGACATGATGGGATAAAACCCGTATCGGCAGTGAAGTGGGTATGTTTTGCTATAAAGGTTTTTATCTGATGCTAATCCAGAGGTTAGATGATGTGCTTGTTGACCCAGAGATAAATTATTGAAAAGAAAGGTTACTTTGGGAAAGGCAGTCATTTCTAAAATCACTCCTTTTTCACTGCAGCTCTAGTCGGAGGGAAGCGAAGATTGTTTTTTGGTTGTTTTTTTTTTTTTGAGACTGTAATTTGTGACTGGAGCCTGAACAGAAGGCTATGATTAGGGAATTTACTCTAGAGGTCATCAATTAGATTTGACATGGGGCCAAATACTGTTTTGGCCAAAGCCGCCCTTGCTTTATCAGTGCGCTGTGTGTTTAAAACAGATTCATTCAGCAGAAGGCTATTAAATTACATGACATTACATTACATTGCTTGTAATTTTTAATTTTCACAACATTATTAGATCTTGCCATTCATTCACCTACCATTTGATATTCAGACACGGTAAAAATGTTGGCGGAATCTGTAATGTCACACGACAGAAGGAGGCCTGCATCTGTCTTTTTTTTTTTTTTTTTTTTTTTTTTTTTTTTTTTTTTTTTTTTGTAATTCAAATTTATATTGATTTTAGAAAGGTTGGTACATGACAGATCAAATAAGACATTTCACCGGTGACACCACTAATGGAAATAAAATGGCTGTAAAATAAAATGGAGATCCATGCGAGAGAGGATACAGCACTAGTCATATTTCAAAGAAGAGGAAGATACAAAATAAATCCATCCATCAATCCATCCATCCTTCCATCTATCCATCAGTTCATTATTTATATCTGTTATACATTGAGGGTCATGGGAAACCTGGAGCCAATCCCCGCTGAATTTGTGCGAACAGGTCACCAACCTGTTGTAGGATAAAGGAGGAAAGAAAGGAAGGCCCGTGTAAACAAAGACAGCAATCATATTAGGGGTGGAGCCGAACCCGAATACAGTATTCGGAAAGGCACAAATAATGTGGTTTTTACGAATACGAATTTCGAACGAATACTTGGAAAAATATTTGTATTCGGCCCCCCCGGTCGCACGAAAAATTTCCGCTAGCTCCCTCCCCGGTCGCGCGAATACTTACACTATAACATAGTTATACATACAAAAATTTGGAATTTTACTCGAATACAAATACAAATACTTTCCCCCCCTCAACAAATACAAATACAGATACAAATACCGGCTGCATCCTACACCCTTAAATCATATCATCAGACAATGTAAAACAATTCCAAAAATGATCCAAGATTGGTCCCTTATTAGTAATCGTGATCAGCATGCATTCATATGTAGTGGGTTTTTGTCATATAATCGAGACATTCTTTCACGTTTGCGGGTATTGTTTTATTTTAATAGTCGCAGTAACACCAGCCATAACATCTGAAAATTCCACTGTTGAAAAGTTATGCTGTTTTGGCGCTGACACTGACAGCGATTTACCTCGCCACTAAAATTTTCCTCCAAAAGAGCGGAACAATTGTGCTTTTGGACTCTCTGATATATATGCCACAATTGGACGAGAATTTCCAACCATTCCTCTTCCTCCAGTATATATCCCAGGTCGTTCTGGCACATTATTCTTAAATATATTATTAAGAATATTACAAGTACTACTGAGCAGTCCGTTAGTCAGTCTATAAAAGATGGAAGGAAGCACAAAGGCGCTCCGCTGGCAGTTTGAAGAAGTCCACAATGTGGTTTCCATTCATACACTGAGTCCTGGGGTAACAGAGATCCTGATTTGGAGATACCAAAAATGTTCTTTTCCTGTAAGAGTGTATTTCCTTGTCATATCAGAATATGACTTAAACACATCATCTTTTTACCAATCATCAACATGACATAAGCCGTTAAGGTGCTTCCCAGTAACAGTCGTGAAGTCGTACCATATAGTGCAGGAACATTGTCTATGTTACGATAGTCTTAACATCTTAGGTATTCTGGTCCAAACCTTTTTACCAAAAAAAACCCCACCCTAGTTAGTTTTCCTTTATCTAGTGCTTTGCAAATTTCTCTATTTCGAATGAAATATGATATAACCTCAGGTTTGGTACACCCAAACCTCCTTTGTCTTTTGGAGACAGCCTTTAATTACTGTACTGTATCATCTTGTTTAAAAATCTGAGGGTGTATTGTAACAAGCAGCGTCATAGCTGTGTAATTTAACTAAAACGGGCCTACATCTGTGTTTATATATTTAGTATCTAAGATGAAAATGAAATCCCTATTAAAACCACTAAAAAAAAGCCATTACTGCTTGTCACCTCATACACAAAACTTGGGCTCGGGATGGATCTTGTTTAAAAGTGAAATGTCTAACTAGAAGCGTGCCTTTACTCCTTGTTGTTTTGCTGGAAACTGCACAGTGTGACACAGCACGCATCTTTTTTCAGCCTTATAGCTAACGAGAATATTTTGGGATGTTCACGAGTTTGTTTTTCACTCTGTAGCTTAATGGCAGCCTACCTACACACACACGCACACACACACACACACACACACACACACACGTTTGTATTTATGTCTTTGTTGGGACCTCCCATTTATTTCTGTCCCCACATTGTATTAAAAACGTGGTCCGCACACGCATAATCAAGGTTGGGCCATTGTTAGCTAATTTATTTAGCAAGTTGAAATACAGAAAGTTAAAGGAACAGAAAGAAATATTATAAAATAGGAAATACGCTCGCTTGCTTACTTGCTAGCTAGCTAGTTAGCTGTCTAGAGCTTGCCTGTCAGTGCAGTTTTCCCACACAGAATATTTCAGTTCATTTTGCAAGGATGCTGCAGAAATTGCGTCAGTTTTAAGAGTTTAACCCGTGAATGTTGGTGAAACTGGAAAAATCTTCATTCCCACTGCTAGTTGGAACATGGTGTCATCCTCATGGTGCAATCCATACCTGCTTAGCGTTGTCATTCTTGCTTTTCTGATCCCTCTGAGCAGCACGACACCATTTCCTCGCACCTGTTCCCTGATGAGAACAAGACCTCACTCGACCTGTTGTCTTGTTTGTCAACGCTGTGTTTTTGCTAACGATGAAAAGTGACACAGTAAATAGGCTAATGCTTGATTAGTTTATGAGGACTGTTGATGTGTTTCATAATGACGCACACGCACACACTTTCATTGCTGCAGAAAAGAAGGTCAGGGCCTCATTTGTTGTTTTTTTTGGGGGGGGTTGCTTGTTTGTTTGCGTTTTTTCTTTTCGTTTTCTTGTCTTTTTTCTTTTTTTTAATTTGAAAAACTCTCCCATTTCTCCTAATCTGAAGGAGGTCATCGGCAGCAATGCCAGCCTGCGTTCATCAGAACAGAGCCACATGTAACAGCTGTACACCGGGGATGGTGTAATTGTGAGTTATGTTGAGAAAGCCACTTTCATCCTCGATATGAGTCACAGCGAGCGAGACGGGAGAGAGAGAAAGCAGATGAGGGTATCAGAACACATAAAAGTGCACTGATCTGCTGTTAAAAAAGAGGCAGAGAGACTGAAGAGGACAAAGTGTGATGTATGACGAGACACAGGGATCAGGGCCGCAGAGACAATGAGAGATGGTGAAAGGGAGCGACAGATAAGGGACTGATAAACAGCAATAGAAATAATACACAAGTGTGTTAGACCAAAAGTGTGTCATTCATCAGGTCATTCTCTTTTCTCCGTCTGTATTATATTCGTTTGTTTGCCTCTCATTATTTCTGCCATCCATTATTTTTATTTATTTATTTATTTATTTATTTATTTATTTTCAATATTTCTCTCTTGTCCTCTCTCATGTCTGTCTCAGGGTCAGGATAATGACGCACATGCTCCAGCGTGTGACTCAGACTGAGCTTCTGATTAGGGCATGCTCGTTATCGCTACGGATAAGGATAACAGGGTAATAAAAAAGAGCATAATAAAAAGAAGCAGGACGACTAATCACTCAGACAAGGACCGCCGCATCTCTGTCAGCATCAGAACAAGCTTATTAACTTCAACTCGAGCCGCGACACACATCATAGCACGTTATCCAAAAAGCCAGCTTGGCTATCACAGAGATGACACGTCAATGCCTGAAGAATTCCTGCGGTTTTCACTTTTTTCTTTTTGTTTTCTTCCTTTCTTTCTTCCTCTTTTTTTTTTTTTTTTTTTTGCTGTTTTAGCGTTCTTCCTGTCCTGGTCTCTTTATTCGGTTTTGTCCTGAGCCACTTTGGGGAAACATTATGCCAACCGTGCTTGTTTTGCAGTCCCATAACTTTCCACTTTCCTACCCTTTTTGTGTTTCAGTGCTCATCTATTCCACTTTGCCTGTGGCACTGGGCAAGAAGGATTACTTCTAAATTCAGTGACATTTCGCTGGTTCCAGTTCCCAGCAAGGCGAGATTAACAATAAGCTAATGGAGCTTTTTGGGTGCAACTCAAATCCCTCAAAAGGATGCGAGTATGATTGTGTGTGTGTGTGTGTGTGTGTGTGTGTGTGTGTGTGTGTGTGTGTGTGTGTGTGTGTGTGTTTGCGTGTGTGTCTGAGGGAAGGTAAGAGCGTATTACAGCATATTACGTAAGATGGATTAAGCACAGTTTTTCTGATGTTTCGTACATGGAGAAGTATATGCATGGATATTATTACGTTATGATATTATTTGTTTGTTCCCATGTACAAAAATGTGTAGTTTACATATCCAGAGTTGATTAAAGCACACATAGTGAGGTGTTAATACCCCAGTTGACCCCAGAATGAGAGAACAAATTCACCCTGCAAAGCTTGCACATTAATCTTTATGTGATCTTCCAAGATTTATTTTATAATGATCTCCAGTTAATGGTTAAAGGTTTTCTACAGTACACACAATGCTGTTTGCCTGCCTGCTGATAACGATGCCCTTGCTTCATTTCTACCTAAAGAGTGATGCAGCAGTGTGTTAAACTTTTATTCTGTCCACCTCTCACCTCCTGATCTAGACACTCTGCTATATCTCAGCGTAAGTCCATCATATAGCTGCATCGCATTCTGAAAATTTGAGTCCAAGATTGAACATCTGAACTATTTCCGCTCTGGATTTCTCCTTAATATGACCTTAACCATTAGTGAAATTTGGGGAGTAAGAAAACTAGCTTGTGCTCTTTTGATTTTAGGACCTAACACCCTGAAATACTGCACCAACCAAAAGTACTATGGATTTAAGCCATGCTTAGACAGTTGTTTGAACAGAAACAGAGATGTGTGTATCATAAACCAGCTATCCGCACTCCTCCTAACTGTATATGATCTCCAGCTCGATTTGTGGTAACTACAATATTTCAGAATGTTTTGGAAAATGCAGATACCCAAAAAAAACTGTGGTGAACATTTTAGAGCATATATAAATACAGTATAGAAACTACATATAGAAGAAATAATATCTTAACGAAATATTGCAGGAAAAAAGGGATTTTCTTCATAAAGCCTGCTTCCTCCTTGTTTTACTGCAGTGGCATTAATGTGATTTATACTGTATGTGGTTTATACACACGCCGTATGAATCGATAATTAAATTGGGGGAAAAAAGGCAAATTAGCATGATACCCATGGCACACCAGTATTCAGTGATTGTTTGGTGTTTGTGTATTATTGTATTAGTTTAAAAATGTATTGATTTAATCCTACATTGCGTATTGTATTGCTTTGTTTTATATCATTGCATTATCAGTCCACCTTTTCTGATTTGCTGAGCAGTACATACATTATATGCCCTGAAAGTATGTGGATGCCGGACCATTACATCAATATGTGCTCACATCCATGGCTGTTAACATGCAATTGGTCTCCCATTTTGCTGTTATAATAATCTCCACTCTTCCTGGAAGGCTTTCCACTAGATTTTAGAGCGTGGCTTTGGGGATATGCCCTGTTTCCCCTTTCAGCCCCAAGAACATTAGTGATGCCTGGCGTGCAGTTGGCGTTTCATTTCAGTGGCGTTGAGGTCAGGGTTCTGTGCCTGGCCGCTCCAGTTCCACTTCCACATCAACCTTGGAAAACCATGTCTTTATAGACCTTGTTTTGTGCATAAGTGCATTGTCATGCTAGAACATGTTTGCGCTTATGTTTCTTTCCAGGGAAGGCAAATTGTTATTCTACAGCATAAAAAGACATGCTTGATAATTGTGTGCTTCCAAATATGTGGCAAAAGTTTGCGAGAGAACAATGCATGAATGTGACAGTCTGGTGTCCACATACTTTTTGGCCATATAGTGTATTTTGTATCACCCAGTTTCTATAGACTTTGTTTTAAAAGAGGAAGCTCTGCCTTGACAGAAGTACAAAAAAAGAAAGAAAAAAAACCAAAACTTGGCAACACTGATGGCCTGAACTCAATTCTCGTTGATTTCAATAATCTCATTGAGCCATTTAACTTAAGCGTTCACGTAGCACAAGTCTGAATTAGGGTCATTTTTCTGAAGTGTCTATTGGCGTATCCTTGAATTTAAGTCTCTAGCTTTCATTACAGCCTGAAGGCAGTAACAAAAATGTGTGTATGAGAGATAGAGAAAGAAAAAGCACGAATAACCCTGGGACAACACAGCATGCATTTTAATATAAGCCATTATAAAGTTCTGTTTGCTACAAATACCTGCAATAATTCAGTAGGTTGTGCGATGCAGGTTATGTAAGTGTGATGGATATTCGAAAACATAATACTCACAATATATTTTACTCTAATCTTATTTTGAAAGTCTAAAACCCTACTTACTCTTGCATACACTCAAGTTGTATTTTCGATCGTATTCACACTTAGCGTATTTTGATTTCTCTAAGTGCTCAAATTATATCTACCTGAAAGCAATTTCACATTGCACTTTGCACCTGTGTGTGTAGCTGTGTGTCAGTGTGAGAAGGGTGGCTGCCAGAGGCTCAGCATGCAGTGTTACCTGTGTGTGTATGGGTGAGTGTGGAGCACTGTGTGTGTATGAATACATTAGAGCACGACAGATGGCAAGTGAGATTGGTCGCACTCAAGCAGAACACACTCAACTTACCTTACCTGATGCACACGCATGAATGCACACACTGAAACTCACATTCACAGTCTCTCCCATATTCTCAATGTCTTTACCCTGCAGCAGACGTGTGCAGGGAAACATGCTGCCGTAGACAGCCTCATTTCTTGCTTCGTTTTGTGTTTTGCCCCCGTCATGTCAAGGCAGTCTGAGAAGTCAGCTCTCGGAAATTCCGCAGGGAGGCCATTTTGCAGAGAACCGAACGCATGTCTAAGATGTGCAGACTGACAGAGATGGAGAAGGAGACAAGGTTGGGGGTACGAGTGCAGAAAAGGTAGAAACACTCATTATGAAGTCAGTCTGAAGAAGTTTCCCAACTGACGCCATGTTGGTTAAAACCCCCAGGCTGCTGTTTTGAGGTTTGAGGTATTTTCATACTCCTAGCTGTTTGAATGAGAAGTCACCCATGCTTCAGGAACTGATCAATGGCTTGCCGTTTGCCTTTTGGATCTCTGACAAGTGCTGCAAAACACCGGAAAGCTATTTCCATAAATGGCTGATTTTGACAGAAGTATGACTTCAGTAGACAAGCACGCGTGAGCTCTTGTGGAGGAAGCATAGAGATGCCGCTTAGCCAAATTTAGATTAGCATTCGCGTGATTGGAGTGGGTTTTTAGGGCACACCTGTGCCAAACTCCATTAAACTTTCGGAACTGTTTAAAGCTAAAGAGTCTTTGGGCTTTACTGTCGTAATCATGATGCAAATGCAAAAACAAGCCACAAGATCATGGCGTTGGAGCATGTAGCTTTGGGCACAGGTGATATTTGGAGAAAAGTTATGACGTTAGAATGCATTTTTTACACACTTCACCAGTTATGACCCCAGGACCAGCCCGTTTCAGCCTCAAACACTGAATCGTTCCAGCGTTACATTCCTGTTCTTAGCTGACAGGAGTGGAAGCCAATGTACTCTTCAGCTCTTGTAGCCTATCCACCTTAAGGTGCGACAAGTTGTGTGTTCTGAGTTGCTTTTCTGCTCACCATGGTTGTAAAGAGTGGTTATTTAAGGTACTTTAGCTTTCAAGTCAGCTGGAATCTGGTCGTTCTGCTTCGATCTCTCTCATCAGCACGGTGTTTCATCCTGCAGACCTGGATGTTGTGTGCAAAATTCCAGGAGAAAAGAAGTTTCTGAAATTCTCAAAGCAGCCCATCTGGCACCATATCACTGAAATCAAATTGTTCTCCATTCTGATGTTTACATCAGAAAAAACAATCTATGTAAACATTACCTTACACCAGTATTTCTCAATTATTTTCTGTTACGCCCTCCTCAGAAAGAAGAAACCCCCCCTCCCCCCGGCCTTCTTGCAATTAATTTGTAAATTAGTTTGTGTGTGCGCGCATGCTCGGTGCAAAAAACCCTGCCACCTACTGTAGTGGATGTGCAAAT
>JAQMCW010000018.1:10176643-10195516 GCA_030068335.1 Chrysichthys cranchii
TTTATATATTTTAGGGTATTAACCAGTCCACATGAGGATTAAAAAAGCCTTCATACATGTGGAGTGTCAGACCCCTGTTTCACAAAAGCATAATGAAATTAAGATCTTAACTAGTAAAGAGTGAGTGTTCAGTGTGATGCTTGCTTGACCATTTAATGGCGGAGATCTTTGCAAACTCATTTTGCTATTGATTTTGCTTAAACAGTGCAGCGGTGGTATGTAATGTATGTAATATGTGTGTGACTCGCATCCTCCTTCTGTTAATGATGAAGAAAACTTCATGCCATGTGACTGTAGGGGAAAACGATCAGTTCATTTCAATTCAAGGGCGAAGTTGTTATCCAAGCTCAGCCTTGTTTCTTGTTGCTTCGCGTATTCAGCCAGTACTAAATTAAAGTGTTTCCGTTCTTTGATCCATTGTCTGACCAATTTCCACTTCACTCATAAGCGGCGATGTTCAGTTACACCTTCAGCACAACCCACACGTTAATCACACTGACACCAGCTCAGTTTCTGCATCCGATCCAGTTGAAAGGAAGCCTAGATGACACCTAATCTCTCATCCACCAGCATGACACCTCAATTACTGGAGCTAATTGTTTCCTTCCCTAAATTGTGATAGGATTATTAGAATCATAATCTCATAGAGGTAAATATTATGAACCATTAATTAGATTTACATTAAATAGATGGTCCATAAGTAATGGGAAGGCTTGAGAGTTTCCCTTCCTATCAGGGAGTGCTGTTTGTATCGCATTCTCTTTCTCAAATCCACAACATTTCCATGATAATAGGACAAAGGCTGCATCCGCATTTGATCTGTGGGAACTCTGGGAAGCTCAAACAAGATGAAGAAAAGATTTCTGATTCATTTGGTTTCAAATCATTACAATTGCGCATTACTAGGGTAAGCTTTTTTTTGTATTTTATAAAGAATATGTCCTTATTACAATATTACAATAATACCTAATTATAAAAGTGTTAATAAAATGGTTAAATAGTTAGTTTAGATTAAAAATCTAAAAAGTAGTTCTAGCTTTCGGATCTAGTCTTGCGTGGAACTGAATCAAAAAAGGAAAGCCACTGTGGTTTAACGGTTGCCCCAGCGATGAAATATCAAGCTTTATTTTTCTACGACTACTTACAGCAGGGGTGTTAAACTCAATCGCACCGGGGGCCAAAACTCAAAGGACACTTTAGGTCATGGGCCGAACAGGATATACATGTAATGAACAGACTAAAACTAAACTTTTTTTTTTTTTTTTTTTTAACATAAATGTGAATCAGAACAGACAGGATACAATATTATTCCAAAATAAATAAACTTAAACTTAAAATAACTTAAAACATTTTGCTCTCCATAAAAAATATCTCCTCTCAAAATGATACAAATTCAAAATATGAACATGCTGCAAAAAAACCCTGAACATATAAATAAAAATTGTGCTTTTAAGTAACAGTTTATTATATTAACAAATCAAATTTTCCATGTTCTTTGCTCTTATGCCATTTTGTCAGAGCTGGATGCTTGGCATCTTTTCATGGCAACAAGTTCATTTATGTTTGGGGTAAGGTGATACACACGGGTTTACCGTCAATGTCAGTAAACATATACTAAGCCTCCAACCAGTTTTGAAAGGCTCTGTTTTCAACTTTTCTCTTGGCCATTGTTAGGGGCTAGCTTTGACTTGAAATTAGGGTTGTATACAACAGATGCTTGATTGATCTGACGTAATTGGCGCAAGAATGATCGCAGGTAGCCTATCATTCGGTAAGGCAGCTGTTGCGCTGCATAATGGGATTTGTAATTTGTGTGTTATCAGCGCTTCATATCACCAGGCCATTAAAAAAAGATATATAAAATGATCTCGCGGGCCAGATATAATTGTACGCCGGGCCGCTTGTGGCCTGCAGGCCTTGAATTTGACACATATGACTTACAGTGTAACAAAGTCCAAAAATGTTTTTTCAAAGTTTCTTAGTTTAAAGTGAATTTCTCTCTCTGATGGAGAAACACATGATTATAGGGATAAGAGTTACTCCAGAGGGACAAACCATAGAATGCATAAAGTATTCTGGATGTAACTGTTTTTTCTACAAGTGTTGTTATAATTTACAGTACATAGAACCTTCAAGGGTTCTCCCAAAGACGTAAAAAAGCGAAAACACTTTAGATTTCAGTCAGCTTTTTAGACAGCTGAGAAACGTAATAGTGTATAATGTATGAAGAGCATCTTCTTTTTTATGTCTTATTGCCCGTATGCTAATTATAACTATAGACCCCGTTTAAATACTTCTTGTTTATAGTGTGCAAGACCTATAGTAGAGTGATGCTGAATTTAATAGAGTTAAACTCAGACTGGCACAAGATTATGCTTTGATATAACTTGGAAGTGGGAAGTCTAATCTATAGCTGGGTTTACTCCTCTCATAATAGTCATTCCAGTTAAACATGGCGATAGCGCTCCAAGATTTGGTAAGTGTTGGCATAGTGGTTGCGATTACCTCCATTGCGTGATATGTAATTTAAATGCAAAAAATGTCTGAAAAACCACCTGATGTATAAACATGTCTGCGCTAATTGAGAGTTTTTGTCCCGAAATTCTTGTTTCCATTACAGATTGTTTAGTTTGCAATTTCAAACTGCGCCTTAAGCAGGATAACAGATACCCACTTATGTCAGGACCACAAAGTAGGGAAAAAACATGAACACCTATGGGCTATTTAAACCAGATTTAGCAAACTGAGATGTCTGTATGTTGATTGATCTAAAGCAAATACTAGTATATGCGATATGATTTGTTTAATAATTTGTGTAAAGATGTGTTACTTTGTCTATTGTCGATGTTGTGAGCAGTCATATTGATTTGTCGCCATGTGCTGAACTCAGACTTGGAGTCCATCCAAAGTTTCCAAGTAGGTATTCCTAGGTCTGAGTGTGTGTCTGTGTGAATCCGTGATCCCATTACTGTCTTGATAATGCTGTCTTGATAATGATCGAATACCTTTGTTTGTAGGTCAAACAGAAAGCCTGTCTGTTGGATCCCGCTTCAGTGTATACATATAGAAATACAATGAGAGTATGTTTTGTTATTATGCACAAGGCTCTGGTTCTTCCCTCAGTCACATTTGTTTCAGGGATTTGTGATGTCCGCATAACCTTCACTGTCCTGACAAAGTGCATCTTTGGAAGCAGAACTAGGTTAATGCACCTCATCAATTAAGATACAGTGGATTGTAAATAAAACAGACTCACAGTCCAAATGTCCTCAAGAAGTATTTAAATGAAGAGGTTATATAGACTATTCTGGTCCAAAAATCTGAGTTCAATACTTAAGAGTGCCTATCAAGAATTGCAGTTGTTTCCTACGCCAGGTTGTTCTACTGCAGTCATCATATTTTCTGTTCATGATTTTCTTGTGCTCTGTGATCTCCAAGTTGCTCAGTCACAGACACTGTTTTCCTGTGAAACTGGCTTGCATGGAGAAGCTATCCCATCCCAGCGTCATGCATTGTACCTGGTAACTAAATGAGCCCCCCTGAGGAGAACTTTACTCCAGGAAGGATCTCCAGCAGGGGGAGACTTTCTGATGTGGAGAGCAGGCCGGTGTTCTCGCAGGTCCTTTCTGCAGTCAGACACATGGTGAGCGAGTCATCTAAAAAGACAAGCCATGTAATGTTTTTGGGTTACTGGTGTAGCCTGTGACCTCGTCATTTATTCCAGATCTTACAGTTATAGTTTACTGAAAGCCCTGGGCTATTAACAAGTTTTATTTGTGTCACAATGGTTTATTGTAACTATTTTTTATAAATATGAACCTTTACTTAACCACCATCTGGGTTTTACACTAGACAGGCCAAAAGTTTATGGCCACCGGACCATGACAGCCTATATGTGGGTCTTTCCCAAACTGTTGCAACAAAATTTGAACGCACACAGGTGTCTAGAATGGCTTTGTATGTAATAAATTTAAGCTTTGCCTCCCCTTGATACTAAAGCTTTTCCTACATGGTAATTCCACTGTGCGTAGTGTATTATAAAAGGAAGAAAATACTTCAGGATGTCCTCTGATAGGAAATAACTGTACATCACACCACCTTGTCGTTTATTATTTTCCCATAACAGCACACCCTGGTATGTTTTAGTCCTCACAAATCTGAGAGGCACATACATATATTAAAGTAATAATTGTAGTATTATTGCTATAAAAGCAAAAAAGTGATCACAGAGGTCAATGACACATACAATATAGAACAGTAAACAAGAAGGCACGGTGGCTGAGTGGTTAGCACTGTCGCCTCACAGCGAGAAGGTCCTGGGTTCGAGCCCCGGGTTTGGCACAGGTGCTTTTCTGTGTGGAGTTTGCATGTTCTCCCCGTGTTCATGTGGGTTTCCTCTGGGTACTCTGGTTTCCTCCCACAGTCCAAAGACATGCCCAGGCTGCTCTAAAATTGTCCGTAGGTGTGAATGGTTGTCTGTCTCTGTTTGTCGCCCTGCGGTGGATTGGCCTCCCGCCTCTCGCCCGATGTCAGATGGGATTGGCGCCAGCTTCCCCCCCGTGACCCTGAACAGGATTAAGCGGCAGAAGACGGATAAGATGAACGAATATATGAAAACATATACAGCTATAAACACATTGCCTGTTCCTGGCTCCTGGGTGAGGAGAACTTGGTGTTTCATTAGATATTATAGAAAATTTCTTTTGGAAAAGCAGCTTTGATTGTGTTCTCCACCATCAGATGAAACAGCGTCAACCATCCTGGAAGCTGAGAATGTGTCCTACAACACCAGCTACACTGAAATGGCGGGTTCTTTAAAGACTCTGGTTATGCTGAGGACTTTGGACATCTGGGCTGTGTCCTTCATGGTCACAACCACATTTCCCTTTAATGGCTCCAGCCTGAGCAAGCTGAAGCTGGACATCCTCCATGTCACCTACACCATCCCGACACATGTGCCTGACCCATGCGAGAATATCTTTAAGGCAAGTGCCTGTTGAATTTCTTCTCCCGCACCCAGGTCATGTCCAGCATATGGCAGAAAGGCATTGAATCCTCACAGGCATACCTAAATGCATCAGCAAATTTGGCATATCCACCAAGGGAAATCAGTGTACATGAAGGAGTTGCTAAGGAGGTGCTGGATAATCTGAGTGTTACAGAGGTTAATTTGTATAATAGTGTACAGCTGGACTGAAGAAGGCCAGTGAGTACAGCGTCTTGAATCATTGTGCACCATATTCATTGGAGGATTTCAGCTGTCGGGGAAAGAAAACTCCTCTACGGCGTGTTCCATCCTTGAATTATCCAAAAATCATGCAATCATTCGGATTTCTGTAGTGTAAGGTAGGGTAAAAGTTCCCAAAGTACGCAAAGAAACTGCGAGCCAATCGATGACTCACTCCCCCATGACACCCTGACGAAATGTCTAGCATGTCAGAATTTTTTGTGTTTTCTCACCTCGTTTGACAACTCCGTGTTTCTCGATGTTCCTTCTGTAGCCATGATTGATCATTCCTTGACCCTCCTCCCCGACAACATGCAAGGACATGAACGATGATTTGTCGGGGTCAAACTTGTAGTGTTGCCAGTCTCCTGACCAAGACACGGCAAGAATTTATGGCACAATGATCCCCTAATCTGACAGGTTACCATCGTCAAAGACAAAAGTATCCTGTATTGTCCTGGCATTAGTCACATAGGTCATTTATATTCTTTAGTGCCGCAAGTAACTCGTGTTCTTCATGTACAAAAAGACAAGACGAGCAAATAATTTATTGACTCCCTTAAAGTCCCCGGAGCTGTCAGTGGGTCAAGATTTACACGCCCCACTCTCAAGTCTGCATGCCTTTCTTGTTACTTACAATGTAATACCTGAAAAATGTATAGTAGTTACTAAATAATCTGCTTTAATGAATACCAGAAAAAAATAAGGGTGCTAAGAGTTTCTCTATTCTTCTAGTGAGATGATAAAGCAATGTGGTGCTGGAGACACTCTGTGTGTCATTAATAATAAACATGGCAGATAGTTACCTAAATACTATCGTGATACCCCATAATGGCTATGCACGTACAAGGCTATTAGGACATATTTGAGGGAATGAGAGCGTAAACAAGCAACTAGCCTGCCATTAGATATCCAACAGTATTATGTTTTGCTTTACATATATATTTTTTTAGTGGCAATTTCGTGTAACTACTGGTATTTGGAATAACACATGCATATGTGCATAGCTTACCAGCAGATGGCAACACAGTTAATGCAAGATGTATGAAGTGACGTAAGTGGTAGTTTATCTCTTTGTGAGGAGCAAATGTCCCCATAATTTTAGGTTCATGTGATACTTTTACCATGTAGGGTCATTTTGTTGATCTTCAAGAGGAAATCCCCCCCCCCACTAAAAAGCCAAAGTGTCACAATATTTATCTACACGTTAAGGGAAATACAAAACGGTAAACATTGATTTTTTTCTTATACAAAATAGAGATAGAGATTTTTATTATTATGAAAAAAGAAATATTTGCATATAGGTATTTTACAATGAATATGCTAAAGAAGAATTTTCTGATAGTATAGACACTCTAAGATTAAATAATATTCCCGGAAAGACTTACGCCTGTGCTCTGTGTGATGGACAAAGTGTAGAAATGCCAGCATTTATGGCACACTTCATTTTTATTAATCATGCAATATGGAAACTGCACATTTATAAGTAACTTTACAAACCTTATATTACTCTAGATTCTTGCCTTGAATTTCTAGTACAACCTTGGAGCAATACTTTTCTCACCCTGCCTGTAAAACCTTTGACGTTTACCCTTCCTGCCATAGTGATTTACAGCTCTTTCAGGGTTCTGAGTGCTGGGTCATGTACTGAGACCCTGACTTCCCTTGAATTTGTTCTCTCATGTTGCATATCTGGCATAGCCCTGAGCCCCGACTTACACTGATGTTGAATGATCTCTCGTTGTCCTAACAGGCTTTCAGTAAAGAGTTATTAGGAAAGCATGCCTCTTATCAAACTTGTTGGGTTTTGTGAAAATGTATTTCTGATCGTAATCCAGAAAGTTTTGAGGAATGAATAAGGCTTTGACAAGGCACAGCGTGTGCTGTACTTCAGTGCTACTTTTTATTTATGCTTATACAGCAGGAACCTGAGGGCCTGAGCTCAAGTGCATAATTCAGTCGAGATTATCTCAGCTCAAGCTTTTGACTTATTCACAAAATACCATAAAGAACAACCTTTGAGCAATAGTACCAGTGTTGGGTAATAAATGAAATATAATTACTGCCTTGAAACTTATGTGCATTGTACTGAATGTGTCTATCTATCTATCTATCTATCTATCTATCTATCTATCTATATGACACACATTGCTCAGGCAACAATATATGGCATCTAAATACAATATGAACATGGTCTCTATCAGGGGATGGATGTCAAAGATCAAGTACAAAGTCGATATACTGGTAGTCCTCAAGTTACAATGGAAATGCGTTCCGCCACAGCCATCGTAAGTCGAAAATATCATAAATCAGACCACTGTGTTGAACCACTTAGCCTAGCTTAGGTATCTCAGCCTAGTTTAGCCTAGCTTGGCTTAGCGTAGCTTAGCTTAGCCTAGCTTACCCAGGAGTCTTTCCCTGTAGAAGACATGGTTTTGAATTAAAATGAGCTCTTGAAGCACACAAAAATCCCGCAGTAATGCACTGTACAGTACAACGATACACAAGGTAACTCCGTGAGTTGCGGGAGAAAGTGAAGCATCATGCAAGGCGAGTGATCCGGGCGTCATCTGCGTACTTCTGGGTGTCACAACTTCCAAACTACAGTCATTGCAACTACATACAGTACCTTTTCTATTAATAACATGGAAATCCACATTTCTGATAATATGCTTTACGGTAAGTGTAAAGCTTGGCCTAGGTTGTAGGTTTTAAGTGTTTTTTTTTATTTTGTAGTTTGCTACAATGTGAATGTTTGCTGTAGTGCTTTATGTTTTGCTCCCATATGTTAGGTCATGTTTAAACTAAAATATGATTTGACAGACAGAATTTTCACAAATTCTATGAATATTTCTTGTTGTAAGCTGAAAACATGAAACATAAACAACCTATAGTCAGTTTTGTTCATCTTGTTCCTTCTGAGTTGGAACTTTAGGATACTTGTTTGTGCATGTGATTTGTTATTTTTTACTTCTTCAGCCTTATTCATGCCTTGGGAAACTTTGACTTTTTCTCAGTTTCTTTGATTTTATTTTATTTGGAATGGGAACTAGTTAGATGACCAAAAAAATATATATAAAAAATGATTAGGAGTGGGGCAAGGGGCACTGGTCAGATTACACTATGAACTAATTAGCTAGTCAGTCACTATGACAACAAGCTAGCTACATTTAAATGTAATCTGAGAAACAAATTTGGAAAATTGGATTAATTAAATAATTAAAGGAAAGATTATCCCATATGTAAAGTAAAACTATTGCTATCCTCATTTACATGATCTACATTTACATCATCTGAAACTAATTCAGACATAATTAAATATAAGATTATTTCATATATCATTACAAATTCAGTTAGATGAATATGGACAGTTAACTCATTAGCACTGTTAAACTCAGATTCATTTGAAGTAATGACAGTTAATATAAAGACAAATATGCACACATGCAGACACTCATTGTTTTGCTCAGATGTAATGTAACGTCAGACATAAAATCGTCAATCATTGGTCGCTACCCCAAACAGACCTCAATATCACAAAAGAATATCACAAAAGGGGTTATATTTTAATAGGACAAAACTGTGACAGTTTACAGGGAACAAATCAAAAAAATGTGGATGGTTTGCGTAACTATACTTTAGGTGGTACATTTATGAGAGAAAAGGTATGCAGTGTAAATCAGGTGAGAGTCGTTAAAGGGGCCCTTCCACGAGAAACCGTTTAATACTTGCTCTTTTTGAAATACGATAGGTCACTCCGAGTTGCATATGCAGGCTGCACGGGAAAATGTGAAAATACCCCCATTGTCTGCATTAGCCATAGAAAGAATATAGACGGAAAATGAGCAGATCAGAAAAGGCCAACAAGCTGATGTCAGCTTGTCAAATTAGTATTCATGGCCTCACCCACCTTGGCTTGCGACCGCCCACAGGAAGACAGTTTTGATTTTGCGTCTAAGAGAGAGCAGAGCCCGTCTAGGCAGGTAGAAGTAGAGGAGCTAACAGCAAGGTGAAAAACATGGCGGAACATGCTTGTGTCTGTGCTATTTGTGGCAATAACACATCAACGTCGCATGTCTTGACCAAGAAAGAAGAACTGAGAAAGAAATGGTTGGAATTTGTCTTTGGAACACCACCAGCAAAGTATAAGGCTTTGCTAGTTCTGTGTTCTAATCATTTCAACCACAGTGACTTTTTTCCAACTTCGGTGCCTACAGCAGTGGCTTTGCATCGAGGTTGTTCTTAATACCTGGATCTGTACCGTCACGATGATTGACCACCAGCACACAGGCTGTAAGTATAAAAATAAACTTTTCCACCCAAGGTTTTTGTTACAAAATAGCATGTTCAAACTCTCCATGTTACCATGCATGAAATGGGCACAAGCTAGGATATCACACTCATATAGTCACGAACATGGCGATTTCCAGCGAGTCGTAATTCCAAATAATCCATTTTATGCGCCAGACATCTGGCATTGGTGAGATACAGGCTCGATAGAGGTGGCTTGTGTGGTTGTTTCTTTAGCCTTAGCATAGTGCGGATCTGTGCCCCGCTTCTGCTTCCTCTCCCTCCTCCATCTGCGCTGTCTCCTAGACCCGAGAACAATCCACAGAGAGCCCGCTGGTCTCGCTATGTGGTCATAGGACCACACTAGCCTGATAGCTGCTACCCAGAGACTTAGATTGTTGAACCTATCATTGAAAATCATTGAGAAGCACAAATGAGGTATGCAGTTATATTTAATGTATTTTTACTGAGTTTCCATTATTGCTTTGATATACAAGTGATACCACTGTATTGTATTTCGTGGTTTAACCAGCTGAGCTAAGGAGCACAAGGCCGTTGCTAAGGCTAAGGCTAATGCTAAGCTAGCGGACCATCAAAACCATCAATTTTCTCCATAACGATGGGGAATGTTAACGCACTGACAGACAAGATGGACAAGTTGTCTGCACTTACCAACCAGCGTATCTACCGAGAAAGCAGCTTGTTTATCTTTACAGAGACGTGGCTAGCCTGTTGCACACCGGATGCTAAATGTGGAGTTGCCGGGATTCACCTTGATGAGAACCGACAGAGACACTAAAGCCTGCGGGGAGATTAATTGTAGGGACTGATCATCTTCTAATCTAAGCTAAGCGTTAAACCACAAATTATAATATTAGCAGCAATATCTTATGTTCAACTTAGCCTAATGGTCCAAGATCATTGCCCATGCACAAGAGAGACGTGTGTGTGTGTGTGTGTGTGTGTGTGTGTGTGTGTGTGTGTTTCTGCCTACCCTAGCTGGAATTTGTACAGAAAATAATTATGTCTCATTATAATAACTCGGACATAATATTCTCTCTCTCTCATTCTCTCTTTCACAAACGCGCGCGTGTGTGTCGCGTCGATGGGATTATAACGAGACCAAATGATTCACGCTTTATTTTCTGTACAAACCTTAGCTAGGGCAGAGCTGCTGTGTGTTTCACCAAGTTGTTGCGCAAGGCTGCGATTCATTTGCAAATCAATGGAGCAGAACAGTGGAGCATAACGGCGGTATTAATCGGGCTAGGACGCTGCGCAGGGAGATACGGGGGAAGGCGGGACATGGGTCTAAGAAGAGGAGACGAAAATTTTCGGCACAGTGCTGTTAGCCAATCAGAGGCGATACTTTTGCATGGCATGAATATTCATGAGTAAGAGCCAAAATCCTGTCGTTCTCAGCTCAGCACTATTCCAACAAACTAGAACAGCCTGAAACAGGAGCACCAGAGCATTTTTTTCACCAAAACCGACTCACAGGGCATTCATTCATACTAGAGACCACTGCAAAAGTAAAGGAAAAAACAATGCAGTGACCCCTTTAATCATCAGTTGTCATCCCTGTGACTGCTCCTATAGAAGCCTTTCATTTAATTGTCAGTAAAAATAAATAAATAAATAAATAAATGTTTCGTTCCAATAATGCACAGTCTCTGACAGTGAAATCAAACTTTACATTGAAAGTCGGGCATTTGTTATGTGAAGATCATTTAGACGATGAATGAATAAGTAGTAAAATGCCTATATTTATCACACCCATAGATGAGTTTTCAATAGACTTAGAGGAAACAAATGCAAAAAGATGTGATTGGTTATGTGCATGTATAAATATAGCCATTTGGTCAGATCCTTTGGCAAAATGTAAACAGACAGATGTGTGAATGTGATTAGCCTGTCATGTCCTCAACTTACCCCTTACTGACTCAGTCAAATCCTGAAACATCATGCGTCCTGACGACCAAGTTACCAAATTCATGCTCAGTAACTGAGTTTCACAGTTGAATCCTCAGTGTTGCCCGCAAGATATTTTGGTAGGCAACAGGTACAAACTGGAAGGCATTAATTATCGAAGAAGCCAAGTCTGAAAGTGTGTCGTGCTGAGATACTATCTGAGCTAACATGCCTTGGCTACGTCCCCTCTCCATCCGGGAAGTGAAAGAGATGGAACCATGTCAAATTACCTACTCCCCAGAACTATGAGCTCTCTTGCTCAGGCGTGCACTTTGCTGAAAGCTGTAATACAAGTCGGGTGTGTATACATACACACTCAATTGAGCATAAAAATGAAAACCACATCGCCATTAAGCATGGGATTGGTTGTAAACAGTTTCTTGATCTTGAACTTTGAATCAAGTCCAAATCCAGTGACGGTATAATCTTGGGTATGTGTAACGTATTGATTTCCCATGTCCTCTAAAACAAACTATATTACTTGGCTTTTGTACTGCATTACACGTGAAGACAAGCTTATGGAATAATGAGGTTAGGCTCATGAGACACATGATTGCACTTTGGAGTAGTAAAGGATATGGACCCTGATACCAATACAGACTGGGTGTACATAAAGTCAGTGTATTGGAAAGATTGTTTTTTGTCATTTTTTTCCCTAACTTGTGTGAAATATTTCAGAAGAGTATCTTATGCTAGGGACACTCAGCATTTGTTGCCACCACTTTCTGATAAGGCTATTAAGTATTTTATATATGTAATAGTGCTGAAAAGGAAACCGGTGAAACTTGTTTCCAGTTTGTGTCTTGGTACTTCTTGGAATTGTGGCATACATTTTTGAAGTGATTGATTCCACACTTTGTATTTGGGAAGGACAAAACTATGAATCCAAAATAGCAAAAGGGCTTCCTTGTCTTTCAAAAGCAGTGTTAACCTAGACAGAAGGTCCATGGGAAATATGAGTAAAAACAATATTTAATGCAAATACTGCGTCATCTGTCACTTACTGACTTTCCTGGATGTTCACAACATGCACATACATGACCAAAAGAAGGTATCCAGGTAATTATCACTGCCCCTGGCAGTTATCTGTGGTTTAAAGAACAGCAGTTTCATATAGTTGAGGCCAAAAGTTTACATGCACCTCATTTTTCAGCACCCCACACACATTTACACAATGCATTTCATGCATTTCTTTTGGAAAGTTAATTAGGGCATTTACTTTCTTCACATCCGGGATAATTTGTAAATTATCAAATGGAGACCAATTTATTTAAATTTTAATGCACTATATTACAATTCCATTAACATGCACTAAGCGGACTGTCTCTTAAAACAATGCGGAAAATTCCAGTAGTTAATGTAATGGCATTTAAAAGCTTATATTTGGTCAGTTGTCATAATTAGGAGTTGATGTGAAATACATGTGTAGCTTCTGCACTGGAAAGCATGGGATCCAAAACATCCAAACAACTTGGCCAAGACCTCAGAAAAAATTGTGGACCTCCACATGTCTTTTTCATTTCATTCCACACACTTTCCAAACAACTGAAGATATCATAAACATCTGTACAAACGACTGTATGTAAATATAAAAATCTTGGGCCTGCACAGTCACTGCATATTCTGGAAAGAGGCACAGATTTACTCCCAGGATTGAACTTTGAACCTAGAAAAAACAACAAAGGAACTGGTAAAGGTGTTGTAGGAATCAGGTACCAAAATATGTACATCCACCATTAAGAGTCCTACATTGCCATGTCCTTGAAAGGGTGGCATGCAAGAAACAAGCCTCTAGTCTAAGACAGGAAAAAGCCAGACTGTAGTTCCATGGTGATTATCAGTATTTTTGTGGCGTATTCTTTGATCAGATTGAACAAAAATGTAACTGTCTGTCTACAACAGTCAACATAATGGAAGATACAAGGTGAGGCTTTTAATCCACAGAACACCATCACCCATCTGTGAAGCATGAGGTTGGCAGCATCATGCTGTACAGTATTTTTCTGGAACAAGGACTGGTGTACTTCAGAAAATAGAGGTCATCAAGATGAAGTAGGATTATCAAAAAAGTGAAATGCTTTAAAAACAAAGTAAAAGTATTGTAGTGGCCATCACAATGCCCTGATTGAATCCCAAAGTGAAAATTGTCGCCTGAACTGAAAAAGCATATCTGAACAAGGAGGGTCACAAACTCATAAACAGAGTTATGCTAGTGCTTCCAGGAAGACTGGCAAAGTATTGTGAGAAGCTTGGGGAAGGCTACACCATGCATTTGATTCAAGCTCAAGCAATTAAAAGTGAATACCACCAAATACTAACCCACTGAAAATCTGATCTAGTAAATAAAAGCTGAGATAAGCCTTTGAAATGACCTCTTAATGAACTAAAGTCGACTAACTAAACTAACTTAACACAGTGAATATACTCAGATAATGTGAGCCAACACAAAATATGTGAAGTTGGAAAAGATTGGGCTGAATGTTTTTAGCCTAGGTGTATGTAAATATTTTGTCCGTAACTGTATGTAACTAGTGATATGCATGGTGAATAGCGAACCTACATGTCACTGGGCAGGACTGCTGCTTTGTTTATTCTCTCGTTTTATTTGCTTAGGCAGTTAGGTTTCTCTGGTTGTGTTTTCATTTGCTGGTCGATTTGTTGTACATTTAGGTGTAAGTTTGTCGTGAATATATGTCTCATTCGCTTGATTTTAATTCTTTAATATGATTATTTCATGTCACTGAAGCAGTACATTTCTCCCTAGGTCTTTGATGTTGTAGTAATAAACACTTCTTCTAAAATGGACTTTGATCCATATTTTTATTTGGTGCTGTTCAGGGCATACAGGTCAGCATGTTGTCACACTTAGACATGCAAGTTAGATACAATTTCTTTTCCACTCGCACATACATTAAGTCTTGGTAATATTCAGTTCATTAGTGTAGCATTATAGACTCCGAAATACCCATAATCTTTGAAGCTTTTACAATGATCTATTCATTTAATTCTCACTTTATACATCACATTTTCTGTAATGAGATGATATAGCACGATATATATTGCATACATGCCTTAGATGTATTTTTTCAACCACACATGACTAATGTCAACAAAAAGTAGTCACAAAATAATCGTGATATGTCTGCAATTGTTGACTAACAATAATAAAATACTTTATCAAAAGTTATAGCCACAGCAGAAGACAATATCTTACAGCAAATTAAAAGTGAGTCAGCGATAGTGAAACATTTACAGCATTATCGTTGCAATGATGAAAGAGGTTTCCAAAAGGTAGATTGTTAAAAGCGAAAGTACAAAAAATAATAACGGTATCACTTTGAAGTAGCTAGTTCCCGTAGATAATCTGTGAGAATCACCCAAGTTGTTAATTATTACATAGCTGATCATGAGCAAACATACAATTAAAGTCATTAAACTGTATACCATGAATAAAAGTAGAATGTTTATTTACACATCACACGATACTCTGTCTGCACAGAAGTTCAACAGTTACTTTAAGCGAGACACACTCTATAATCTCATAAGGAAATGGCAGAACATTTAGTTAGACTGCATAACTTTTCCACCCACATTTGGATTATAGTGTGGATTATAACTGTTGTGAAAGCACTAACCATAAAATTAGCATTTATAGATGCTTTTTATCATTCAGTAACTAGGCTGTAAATCCTTCCTGCTCGTACATGTATGGCCAGACCTGTGCACTGAGCCATAGGCGATGAAGGGGAAAAATAAGAACGTTAAGGATGATAAGTATAGGATGGTAATAGCAGCAACATACAAGAAGTACTGAAAAGACCATTGCGTCCTGGCTGAAATGGACACAGTCACCAGCACACCGAAGCTCACCAAAGACAGGGGCTGGAACTGCAATTCTTGGAGCCCAAACTGAAAACAGAAGTTTTCTTTTCTCAGAAGCTCTTAGGTTCGTTTACCCTTCCTCTGCTTCTTCTGCTTATACGGTCTGTCAATGCTTTTCATGAGGTCCACCACCCATTGCTCCTCCGGTCTAGCGCAAATCAGCCTGCCTCGCTTCAGCTTGAACCTGAGGAGCAAATAAAGACCATTGGCATTGTTATCTCTCCATTTTTTTTGGTATTTATTTCTGTTTCTTTTTTTTTTTTGGCCATTAATCATGTTGATTTAATATCCCTGAATCCCAAATTGCGCATGCTCCTATCTGTGTATTCTTTCATTATAGTGTATGACACAAGTCCCTGTAACTCACACCACAGCAGGAAGATTACATCCTCCATCTTGCTCCTGTTTTCTGTAACTGCTCACGTTTTTCTTGATGGACGGCTTAATAAATTTAACATACTTTAGGCAGCAGTCCTCGTATGTGCCTACAGCAAGAAACACACATGCACACACACACACGACATTTTAGTAGGATTACTAATACGTTAAGAACAGCACAGTGGTTCTGTTGATTAGTGAAGGTGTTCACGTCAGGGAAGCTGAAACAGATTTTTTTGAGATTAAAAAGTCACGCCGTATCTTGATATGCTGCAGTAGAACTTGTAATTAGAAGCAAAAAATACACTCTCACTCTGTTTACTCTTTAGAAACAACCATTAAAAGCACACAACTGAAGATCAAGTACTTTATCATCCCTTTTTCTTTTGGGGAAATGAAGTGTGATAAATGAAAGTGCGATCACGCTCGGAGTGATCATGCTTGTAGCAGGTGTCGCTTATCACTTGAGTAGGAATGTTTGATTTACAAACACCCTCGAGTAGCTCTGAAATCGAACATCTGTCTTTAAAGTACTTCCTGCATGCACCAGCTGTGTTGATTAAATGAACAAGAGATCTGGTAAACTCAGGGAGAAGTGCGTAATCTCCAAAAAGGAAATCCTGCAGATATTTACCAAAGGAAATAAACACGAGCCAGTTGCATGAGAGATATCTGCATGATATTTGCATGCATAAATGCATATAAAAACCATTTAAAGTAAAGTTGAGCATTTTGTTAATGCCATAAACGATTTGTGTGATACACAGGGAATACACAGGGCAGTTACCTTGTGCCAGGGTGAGGGAGAGGACCCCGAGAAACAGGAGGAAAAAAAGCAGGCTGAATCGCATGGCTCAAGGTGATGTCTCTCTGCAAGAACACAAGCACGTTTTCCTTTACATGTTTACACGAGTGGCAATAAAGCTTAACAGATCTCACAATTCCCATATGCATTGTCATTTACATCTCTAACCTGGGGCTATTCAGTAAATGATTTAACGATAAACATCTTGAATGCCGAGGCGTTTTAGAAAGGCGGGTTTCACTGACATTGTGGTATATAATAACACAAACAAACGGTGCAATGTTTTCAGATGTCAAAGTCCAGCGTTCACTCTCAGTAGCAAGATCGACCCTATTTGCATTTCTTATCAAGGCACCATTTCTATAAATGCACCCTTTTCAAAAATCGAGCTGTTTATTATATTTATCATATTTGATTTTACTATTTAAGGAGATGAAACGTTGCATAAGTTCACAGTGATGGGACTAAAATTTACACGCAGTAAAGCTCAAGCACAACGAATTATTCTAAAAGCTTAGATCTGAATTATTCTGCTATAATGTTGCGGTGCAATGCTGCAATTTATGATATATTTACCTGAGTAAGGAACGTAAGGAGTAACAGAGGTTACGGCTGGTCTCCAGGAGGTCTGCTCACCTCTTCGAGTTATGCTCTTTTATAATGAGGCCAGCGGTGACACCTGAGACAAGTGGAGAACACACCCTCAGAGTCCTAAAAGTGATACTTTCACTTTCCTGGTGCAAGCTAAGGCTTTTTTTCCCCTCCTCCTTCTTCTTTTAGGACATTTCATCCGTTTCGTTTCATGTGCCAAATTGTTTAGGGTGTTATACTCGTTTCATATTTTATGAGTGGCTAGAATACCATTAATGATATAATATACAATGCATATAATACCAGACTTTAAGGTATTTATAAGGGAATAGTTCAAGTGTGATTGATCTTGAGAGTTTTATCTTAATGTAACTGCCCTAGATATACCATGTTATCTGTTTCATTTATTTATTTATCTCAGTACACTCATACTTTTACCGTTTAATTTCTATATAAGGTATTTATTATGTATAAGGTATAATATATATATATATATATATATATATATAAGCTATTATTAATAATCCATATACATTGCTTGAGTTTAGGGTGGAAAATACTTGAGTACTTGTATATTGTTACTATGCTTACGTATTTTTTTACTTCGTCTGTGATCCAACCAAAGACTGTAAAATATGCAACAGTTTTTTTTTTTTTTTTTTTTTACATTTCACTGTAATGCATCCGGTCATATTCATCAGTGCCGAAAAAACCCATCAATCTGTCCTGATCTTCTCATGATACACAATGTAGTGAATGCTTCAGCTTAAGGTAGGGGGGTGTGTGTGTGTGTGTGTGTGTGTGTGTGTGTGTGTGTGTGTGTATGAGAATACAGATAAGCCACAAGACTGCAGAGGATATCTGAAGTGAGAATGAGTGCTCCAGGCCCTGCGCCTTGTCATTATGCTGGAGAAATGAGCAAAGACTCGTCAAAAATGAGGCATCTCCTTTTGCACCCTCGAATGCTTGGAGATCTAATTTGAAATTCATCTTGAGGTAAGTTTCCAGAATTTGCTAATATTAATTGCTATATTTAACTAAGTCCATGTGTTTTCCTTGCTAATTCCAGGTTAGACAAGCATCAATTCCAGTAGCTAACATAGAGATTAATCATCTTCTAACAATATTATGTAAGTAATAAAAATTACTTTTCACGTGAAAACATCAACTTTACTAACATGAACTTCATTTACTTATTAATACTTGAGTATGTTTAAAAGTAGCACCTTTTTGACTTTCACTTGAGTATGCTGTTTTTTGGCTAGATACTTCCACTTTTAACTGCTTAAATAAAATCAGACATGATCATATGCATTGTAATATAAAACTACCTACTTATACTACAAGCTGTATATACCTTCTTATACATTTTATTGTCAATATAAAGTGGACCCTCGGCTCACGACCTTAATTCGTTCCGAGACTCTGTTCGTGACCCGATTTGTTTGCGACCCTGAAATGAATGTGAATACAATTACTGTTTTTCAGGCCTCAAAAACATGTTTTTAAAGTGTATTATGGGTTTATGTGTGGCAATAAAACAGAATAAAATTAAAATAATCTTAATTATAGAAAAATAAAACTAAATGAAATAAACATGATTTTAACACACGTTCCCTTTGAGGTGGAGACGTAGTCGCTGGCGTAGGTGGGCGGTGGCGGAGGGATATGGTGGCGGTTCTCATGTTTTGCGATTATTTCTTTCTTTATTTCAACTGTTATACACTTA
>JAQMCW010000018.1:10205354-10216586 GCA_030068335.1 Chrysichthys cranchii
CTGAGAGACTCTGCCTCTCTAAGACGTCCCTTTTATAGCTAATCATGTTACACACCTGATATCAGTTAACTTAATTATTTGCTCGATATTCTCCCAGCTGAATCTTTTTTTAAACTTTCTTGCTTTTTCAGCCATTTGTTTCCCCTGTGCCAACTTTTCTGGGACCTGTAAAAGGCATCAGATTTGAAATGTGGATAAAGCTGTACAATTTCCCAGTTTGAACATTTATGTTATCTATGTTCTGTTGTGAATAAAATATTGGCTCATGTGATTTTGAAAGTCTTTTAGTTTTGATTTTATTCAACTTTAAATAACGTCCCAACTTTCCTGGAATTTGGGTTGTAGTTAGCTTTGGTTATCTGCCTACCAAGTGAGGAAAAACTATTATTCACACTGATCAGTGGATTATTTGGGTTCAGCTAGTTAGTTACACACGACAGCAGTGATCAAGAGGCTCATCACTTGCTAGTCTGAATGTACAGTTAAATAAAGTGCTGCTAATATCTTAGACCTTTAGGTATATATTCTCTCGTGTGTGTGTGTGCGTGTGTGTGTGTGTGTGTGTGTGTGTGTGTGTGTGTGTGTGTGTGTGTGTATAAAATGTACACACAAAAGTAGTAACTAAACTTTTAGGATTTTTTTTAGTCGGTCAACATTTACACCAGTACTTTGAACCACATGGGCTGAGCCGGGGCGTTTTAGTATCAGCTTTCCTTTACAGCAGTTACAGCAGCAGATGTATTACTACTGCTGTTAAAAATATCAGCTTGGCTCAGGCTGATCATGTGTCTTTGTTTATTTACAAAATGTGATGAGTATTCTAATCCCTCTTAACCATGCCAGAGTTTTATTAGGTCCATGGGTCATTTCAAGTGCATTAAAAAAAAAAAAAAAAAAAAAAAAAAGTTCACTTTAGAGGTCATTGAGACTGAGGTCTATGAGGTTTAGATTAAATTGAGGTATTGTACAATTCATTACGTACAGTGGAACCTCTGGTGATGAACTTAATTCATTCCGAGACTCTGTTCGTGACCTGATTTGTTCACGACCCAAATCAGTTTTTCCCATTGAAATGGAGGTAAATACAATTAATGTGTTTCAGCCCTCAACAACATGTTTTTTTTTTTATATATATACATAATTTCCTCAGGGATTAATAAAGTATTCTGATTAAAGTGTATTATGGGTTTATGACAATAAAACAGAGTAAAATTAAAATAACCTTAATTATAGAAAAATAAACCTAAATGAAATAAACAAATGATTTTAATGCATGTTACCTTTGCAGTAGATATGTAGTTGCTGGCGTAGGTGGATGGTGGCGCTCCTCATGTTTTCTGATTATTTATGTTTTTATTTCAATTGTTATATGCTTAGGCTTCTTACTCTCACTACCATTTCCACTTTCTTGGGACCCATAATGAAGGCTCATAGAGCAAAAATGCAGAGAAAAACAACGAAAAAATGCTGTGAAAAAAAAAAAAGTATTCGTTTTTGGCACTTAAAAAAAAATCAAAGCTTTAACAATCCTTAATTATACAAATACTTATTGTAAACAACCAAGGAAAGTAACCTTGCATGAGTCGACTTCTGGCGTTAAGGAAGTGAGGAGGAAGATGGGCGGGGAGGAGGTTACTGTACAGAGAATGAAAGCATGTCTGACCGAGACCAATTAAAGGGACGTGCATCTTTGTTAGGTACGCAATACACAAACAGAAAATGGGAAAACATTGCCGCGTATGAAGCTTAAGGGGAAAATGGCCGGGGCTGTGGTTGTTCACCACCCGATTATGTGGTTGTGACCAGATGCAAAATTTTGGCGAATTTTTTTGATCGGGAACCGATTTGTTGGCGTTCGAGGTTCCACTGTATTATGCATTTTCATTACAGTGAAAATGAACAGAATGCCGATATCACACTTCCACAATACACATCGTATATTTTTGCACAATTACTCCCCTTTTAGGAATCTTTGACGTTCGTTTTGCTTCCAGAATTTGTCCGTTTGGTAGTTAAAGCCAAGACACACTCTATAACTGTAGGTTTGATTTCTCAGTCTCGGGCTTATACTGCGTCTCAGCGAGTGCCTTTCAAACCTCCTCCCTCCCCCACATGAAGAGTTCATCAATTAGGTTTTCTGAATCCGAGAACGATCAACATGTTCGATTTTCTCCTGACACATAAAGTTACAAGTAAAGCGTAAAGCGATAAGAAGCAGCCAGTGAGAGGCAGAGAGGAAATGAATTGATCTGCAGTCGTGCGCAGCACATCCCTGAATCCAGTTCCCTCTTTCGTACATTTTCGTGCAGAATTCGTGCATCTATTTATGTTGGAGGATGAGAGCAATGTGTGAGCACAGTATTAATGCTTTTATAAGAAATTTTGTATGTTGTGCTCAAGTGGTTGTTAAGGAAAAACAAAAATAATAAACATGGCGTGATTTCTGCTGGCGCGCAGAATAGTTACGTTTTTGCATGGAACAACCCGTCCTCACTCCTTTCTTCAAAATCTTTTCTCCTCCAGGATTTTCTCCTGGGTCCCTCTTTTCATATATAATAGTGACAAGGTGGCAATGCCTGATAGATAGCTCTTGTTTATTTTTGTGAGAAAATGGATTTGGGGATAAGGCACGCTTCAGCGGGGATCTCTTCTGGTGAAAGATCATGTAGTGCGTGTGCTACATGACATCTGTGAGACTCTGTATACCGAGTATAGCCATATGTCCATGAAGCAACTGGTAGCACATGATTAAAGTCATGTAGTGTGAAAGGGTCAGTGATTCTGAGATTTCGCTAGACATGTTGAGTGCACTCTGCTTAACCTGCGGGCATTAATCCATTAACCAGTGGAACAGGGGCTGTTTAATCTCTGCTTCCATCTACAAGTGACAATGTAGAAGTAATTTAATTGTCGAGAAGCTGTAATCTGTAAGCTTTTCTGATTGGTCGACAGCTTTTGAGACTGGATAAGGGCGAAATAAGGTCGAAAATAAACCCAAACGAATCCGTGCGCACTTTGTAAATTTGAGAGTGAGAGCAGTAATAGTCATGCTCATGGTTTCATTTATTGTGCTCCCAAGCTATTGTTGAAAATCAACATAACCATCAGAGTTTACACCTTTGCCGTTATTGCTGTGGCTATGAATAGGAAGTCTAATTTTAAAGCTGACTGAACGACTGTGGCTTTGGTAATTAGTGCATGTCAAATGACCTCATTAACCTGATGATTTTTATTTCTTTCTTTATTTTTAATATAGGAGAGAAGCCTGCCATAGCTCCTCCAGTGTTCGTGTTTCAAAAGGACAAGGCACAGAAGGTAGGCCTGGTTTATTTATTAAATGTCTTTTTATTTTTCTTCTAGTTGTCGTCTATGTTCATGGCTTTTTTTTTTTTTTTTTTTTTTCTCTCTCTCCTTTCCTTTCCTTTTTCTTTGGTGTCTAAGTTCAGTATGTGCAGCTGAGGAGAGCAGGATGGGTTTATGCTTTAAGTCCTGGATGCTTTCAGTGGTTGTTCTTGCCACAGGTCTTTGTGGTCTCTACATGGATGGCTTATGTAAAGCTACTATCCCATAATGACTTGAATAACAAATAAGATCGGTAAAACGGAAATTGATGTTCTTTGAGAAATCAGTCTGAAGTATAATTAGATTCTGCGCTTTGT
Source organism: Chrysichthys cranchii (assembly GCA_030068335.1). Taxonomy (NCBI): domain Eukaryota; kingdom Metazoa; phylum Chordata; class Actinopteri; order Siluriformes; family Claroteidae; genus Chrysichthys; species Chrysichthys cranchii. The sequence goes on from JAQMCW010000018.1 coordinate 10,209,014, forward strand.
TTAATGAATATAATCTAAGTTCAGCGTCTCTAATGTAGAAACCTTGATGTGGCTGAGGAAGTTTCATTAGTTCAGGCATCTTGGGATCAAACGTAATGTTAATATGATGTAGTTGAAGAGTTTATGAAGGACTGTAAAGTCTGTAGGGAGTTCATGCTTATGGCTTGTTGCTCGGGTGCTGTGTGTGTGTGTGTGTGTGTGTGTGTGTGTGTGTGTGTGTTAGGAGTATGAATCATTTCTATAATCACAAACGGTAAAAGCTGTGACTTTAATTGTAGCCTACATTATTAATCAGACGTTCAAGTGAGAACAAAAACAACAATTACTTTCCAGTTGACAGAGGAATCTGATCTGAATTTGAGTTTTCCATTGTGATCCACTGGCAGTCCTCCGGTGTTATTTTTATTATGGTCCCTGAAGGACCCTTTTGAAGTTCCAGGGTTGAGCTAGCTAGCTATTGAGATTATGCAGACAAGATGATGATTTGATTTACTGGTTTATTGTCACTCAAGTACACATCAGTGAAATTCTTCTCTAATTTCTTTTCAGTACAATGCCAGTCGTTGAATTTTTCATATTGCGCTATGTGGCTTTTCATCTATAGAGCTTGTTATAATTTGTCAGAACTGCGGTTTGAGAGCTGACCAAAAGAAACTTGGGAAAGCTGTGAGCTTTCATAGTCTTTTGGATCAGTATGCTGTTCATCAGACAAGGTGATGTGTAGCAAACGGTAGGCATGTAACCGTTCACCCAATTCACAATTCAATTTGATTCGATTTCTGATATTGGATTTATGATTTGATTTTTTTTTTTTTTTTCCCCAACAATTTTTTTGAAAAATTATTAAATAAATGAAGCACATTTTATTGATTAAAAAAGCAACATCGAGTTTCTTATTCTTTATCAGCTTAAATATTACGTTTTGTCAAATTACAATTAAGTAAAATATCTTTTTATTTGTCATATTTAAAATATTCCCCCCGCGACCCTGAACAGGATTAAGCGGCAGAAGACGAATAACGAATATTAAAAATACTATAAAATAATTCATTTTCTTAATGAGAAAAGATTTAGAATTATTTGTAAATGTTGAATTAAAATATAGACTAACTAAATTACTCCTTAAAAAAAGGGAATAATTTAAAATTATTTTAAACATTAAAATTGTTATAAACTTATTTTATAAATAACATTATTTTAAATTATTATTTAATTCTTTTGTTGATAAAAATAACAGTCAAGCGCATAAAAGCTCTTCCCCATTTTAAATTTCCAATCCCCCCCCAAACTGTTACTTCTGCCTACGGTGACGTGCATTGCCTCTAATGTATGTTACTGCACCTTCTGCTGTCTACACAGCATCATACAGCTAGGAAGACCTTTGATTATGAAGCCTGATAATAATCGTTGTCCGTGTACTCAATCTGATACGAATAAATTTGTGCTAAAATTTATCATCGTACAATACACCATTATATGCCTAGCAAACAGCAGGGGGTAAAATGCAAAGTCTTTTGTTTTTGTCCGATCAAAAAGAAAAGGCACTTCTTTTATTTGGAGGATGATGGTGCTGTTTGTACTATGGTCTCATCAGCCAGTGGAACTGTATCCATGGTGACAAGATGGACCGGCCCGGCAGGGGGACTAGCGCAGCACTGTACGGTCCAAATTCAGCTGGGTGTCGGCACAGTTGACTGTATGGGACTCAGCACAAAGGCAGCACTTGGTTAATAGTTTTAGTTACTTACAGGAAATATTTAGCCTCGTGCTGTGCTTTATGCAGTTTTATGCTTGGAGGTTTGTGGTTTGGCCGAACGTGTATGAAAAACACCTTAGGAATGTTCCTCAAAAGATTTTATTCACTATTAATGTTTTGTGATTTTCTTTTGTTTCTTTTTAACAATTCTTTTGACTTGACACTAGTTTTAATGCTTAGAGAAAGAAATGCCTGGCATCTACCCGAAGTAATCAGTTCATTTGGTTTCCATGTGGGAACCAGATGAATTACAATTTTGTCATTATGATAGTGCTTGGGTAGATGGGCGATAGAAGCTTAATATCCGCAAGCGTAATTGCAATATTGGTCAGGCTTGCAGTTTGATATGTTTTCAGTTGTTAATGTGTCTCTCACGACTTATTTTCTTGATTGCAGCGATCTGCTGATGGGTCCAGTGCAGAGGACGGGGAAGGTACGTCTGCTTAATTTTCAATCTCAAGCCACATTTGGAGTTGCTTGGTACGTTGTAGAAGATCGATTAGGAATGCTCCAGATGTTCTGTTATCAACGGTTTGTTGTTGGATGATATTAAAGAACCAGAGCAATTCTCCACCACTCCTGTCAGATTGCTCATGCAAAGTGCCAGCAGAGCAGAAAGGATGTACGTCGCAGAATGTCTAGAAATCTGAGCTGTGTTTTTGTTTGATATCAAAGAGCGCCCGTTCAAAATGAAATTCCTTTCTTGACCTTGTTTTAGATGTAGGAGACAGAAGGTTGACCAGCAATAACAATATGAATGCGTGGCACTTAATGGACAATTGAATGGTTTGGTGGTCTCGTACATAGACCCTAATATCACTATGCAGAATTTAAACTGTTCATGTTAACGTTGGTACATCAGTAGTTAATAGCAGGTGAAATACCATCAGGGTTTCCGGTTCAGTCCTGAGCCTAAGGTTAATGTTTGTGTGGGGTTTCACATGTTCTTCCTGTGTCTGTGTGGGTTTCCTCTGGGTGCCCTGGTTCCCTCCTGCCTCCTAAAAACATCCTGTTATGTGGATTGGTGACTTGAAATTGCACCGAAGTGTGAATGAGTGTGTTTATGTGTGTGGGTGTGTGGGATGAACTGGTGTCTCACCTGGGTTCATGCTATATTATTTGGACATTAATTAGCATCCCCAGATGCCAAAAGTATAACTATAAATACTTTTTTTGCTAGCTTCTCCATGGATCAACTGATTAGCAGGCAATATTACAGACAAACCTGATTTAAGCTCGTGCATGCATCTTAAAACGGTGTCAAAAAGTGAATGCAGTTCTGTAAATGGTTTTATGTCGTCTTCAGACTCGGACAGGGAGGATGGAGAATACTGTCCTCCAGTGAAGAGGGAGAGAACCTCATCCTTAACACAGTTCCCACCTGCACATTCAGGTAACGCAACATCTCCGACATGACTCAAATGAGGTCATGATGTAATTTGATGTTGTACTCCTCTCTGACAGCCTTGATCTGTATTTATGTAAATGTCATGCTAATGCAAATATTGCTCTGTCAGTGAGGAGCACCTCAATACTTTCGCTTCTGTTTCCTCCCTACAATGCTACAAACTGCTTGGCACTTCAGCGGTGTGTTATTCAGATGTGACTTCAAATCAGTGCCAACTGTTAACCAGCCATCTGTCAGGAATGTTGGCTCATCATGCTGTCACAGTCACACTGTCTCTTCCTGTGTGTGTGTGTGTGTGTGTGTGTGTGTCTCCTGCTGCAGTTTCCAAGAATAATGTCTTTATGCCGTCAAGTTTCTGTCAGTCTCCAACAGGCAACTCGGACTCAGAGCCAGGTAAGAGAGCAAGTGAAAATATTTTCACTGTATTTCTGTGACTGGCTGTTTTGCTCGATTTTAATCTTATTGTAGGTCATCATTAAATAATAAGTTTCAACTGACTTTGTAATTATACTGTAATTGAGTTTGCTGTTAGTTGCCATGACAGTTTGTCCACTTATTATGAAATGACCGTTTAAAAAAAACAAAACAAAACAAAAAACCTACAGTGACCCAGTACAGCAAAGTGAGCCGCAGCAACTCTTGTTTTTGTTTACATCACACACGTTTCTTACAATCCTTGTGAAGACCTTCTGTTGACATGATTATTAATTAGCACAGTGCTTACACCTAATACCGACTCAAACCTCAGAGTTAAAACAGTTGTTCTTGCAAGGACCAGACAAACATCCCCTCAAATGGGTCACTGTTACCCTTTTTCTCTCAAGGCAGTTTGAGGGCGGGTTCTGTTCTTGACCTCATCTCAAACCAGTTCTTCTCGTTTCGACAGCCAAATAAAAACTGGCTCTTGGCCAGGAAAACCGGTTTCAGAGCAGCACCAACACTGCTGGTCTAGAATCAAGAACCGCTTATGTCAGGGGCTGAAGGCGGAGAGCATCACGAGCGAGATGAGCTACAATATCCGAAGTAGAAAAAGAGCTGTAGTCCGTCACTACTGTTGTCATGCTTGGTGCTGGCATGGCTGGCTAGCAGCACTGGCTAACGGTGTTAGTGTGGCGAAGTGAAGACCTATACAGACGTATATGGTGACGTAATGACTCGGCTCCATGGTGGGCTCTCTAGCCTGGTAAAAGCAAGGTTTGCTAGTGGAACCAATTTCGAACCAGCACCAGCACTCCACTATGGTGAGGAATCAGTGTTCCTGATTTATATATCATCGTTATTGTAGAGCAATGTCCGGTGCACTTATTAATGACCTGCGTATGGCACATTAAAATAAAAACCAATACTTTTTCATGTCCCATAACCCCAAAAGTAAGAGGATCACCAGCAGGGTTTTGGCAAAATGCAGTGTAATCCATTTTGAAGAACAGTCCACTTGGATATATTGTATTTAACTGGACTCTGCATTAAATGAGCCTAAACTAAACATCAAGTTCCTCGCTGCGTGCTCCAAATGGTACGATTGTCTCCTCTTAATCACATTTCAGGCTAATCTACACAATGCAAGCACAGTGTGAGGATTAAATTCCCTGTCCAGTCCATCCAGTCAGCTATTCATTTTTATGAAGATAGTTCAGGCTGTCTTTGTAATTGATGGAGAATGTTTTCAGAACGACATTTTTAAATTTCTGACAGTCCAAAAAAAAGAAAGAAAGAAAAAAGATTGATGCTCCGTAGCAGTAGCAGCCAGACATGACTGATTGTAATACATTATGATATGACTCGATGTTGACTGGATTAGCCCATTGAGACTTACTATTTAGTTTTCAGCCTCGCTTGCTTTTTAATTTTCGTATGCTGCTTGTGTTTTATATTTTCTGTAGATGTAAATTAAACGTGGAAGCTTCTTATGGATATTTCTAATTAAAGTTCTTTTGATTCAATTGTGCAAGATGTCTTTTTGCAATATTGTTCCCTTCTAAGCTAATTTTATGCAAGAGAGGAAGCAAGAAATAAAGTAGTTTCACTATTTTGAAATCATCTACCACTCATCAGGGCATGAACCGTGTTTATGATCTTGGTTGTCATGCATTTTTATCGTGTTTTTACACTACCCAGAAAAAAAGTCTTAACTGGTGAAGTGGGGAACATAAGAGAAGGTTTCTATTTCTATCACTTCTTCAAGTAGTTAAACGGGCAGAACCGAAATATGCCCAGTTACCTTTTTCAAGAGAGCAGGATTGTGCGAAAGTAGGTTTCTGGGCCCCAAGGCTCCTTTGTATTTTTTATTTTTTAATTTTTTGGGTACGGGAATTATCTAGGAAGTGGTAAAACAGTGCTGTCTTGTAAGACAAACATATCTAATCCTGCCTCTTTTTTTTTTTGGCTGCTTTGCAACTCTGACCTGTTTAGAGGAGAAGCCTGTTGGATTTCGGTTGAAACCTCCGACTCTGATCCACGGTCAAGCGCCAAGTGCAGGTAGGACTTACCCTTCCCATGTGGAGAATAATGCTTAATGTTTAAGACTGTTATGCAAGGGGTGTATGTGCAAAGGTTTTCATGTTGCTTGTGGGAGTATTTCAATGATTATGGAGATTTAGATAATTAATGCAATACCACTAAAATAAATAAACAAATAAATCAGTTAAAGCTGGCACAACTCTTAGTAAAGACTTACTAGAAATATCATCCATGTGTCGTGTTTTCCATTAAACAACAGATGCTCATAGTGCTATTACCAATTCGTTTAATAGTACTGGTGATGGGATTTTTCTTAGCTGAATATCGACAGCGATTGCCAAGGGCTGCGTGCTAAACTAATAAATGAAGTCCCATTGCATGATGTGCTTAAAAAAAAGGGAAAGAATGAAAGATGTCCTTGGTTTCGTCCTACATGGAAACAAAAAACTAAATGCTTAAATGTGAAGTGTTTTTTTTTTTTTTTGATTGCAGCAAAGGCTACTTCATAGACTGATGCAATTAAATAAAATAATAAAAATATTTTTATACACCTATATAGATTTGCCAAACATATATTTGATGTGTGAGAATTGAAATGGTTGTAAAAAACAAAAAAAAACAAACCCAAACATCTGATTAATTAGCTTGACCTCACATTGAAATTAAGAGAGAAAACTATTGGCATGCTTGCATTTAGTACTTTGTGCTACCTTCATTTGCCAACATAACACCGAGTCTGCTGTTCTGCTTGATGAGATCCAGAATATGGTGTTTACTGCCAAAAAGCTGTATTTTTGTCTGATCTGACCATTTCCTGTCAGAGTTCCAGTAACTTTGTGGTTAGATGTAAGAAAAGGCTTTCCTGGGGTGCCAGTAATTCTGGAGCTGACTATAAATTAGTAGAATAACATGAAAATAAAACTGTGTATGTTTTTTGTTTGTTTGTTTGTTTGTTTTTTTAAATATATAATTAAGGGAAAAAATAACACTTAAATACAGTAAGTGAACTGGTTAAATTATTCTTGAATTTTAACTCTTGAACTGTAGATTCTGCTGTTTTCCCAGCGTTTGGCTGGCTCTTATAGGATGTTCGGTTTCCATTCCAATCCATTAGTAGGCTGTTTTTCAGGTCTACCAAGTCAGAAACCCAAGGAGCAGCAGCGCAGCGTCCTGAGACCTGCAGTCCTACAGGCTCCAGCCACCAAGACCCTCTCTGAGCCCAGCAAGAGCAGTGAGTACACTCATGCCAGCCTACTTTCCCTCTGTGTCTTTTACTTGCACTACATCCACATTAACACGTCTTAGTTTTAAAGCTCTGTTTTAAAATGACTACCTGCATCCTCCTTTCATTCTAACATGCTCGTCAATGCATATTGCATGACTATTCACGCACACTGGGCATGCACGTGTCGGTATAAACAGGAAGCAGATTGTCTACTCTGCAGTTGGCTGCCTAGTTGAAGATGGCTCAACAAATAGCTTGCCTCCTGCGCATGTAGGCAGTTGTAGCATTATAAAATGCAGAATGTGACTTCATAACAGCTGCTAGCAAAGACACGAAGGCCAGGAGCGCTTTTAAATCATTATCCAAACTGCATTCACCAGTTCTAGTTGAGGTGCTGCTGTTTGTTTTGTTCCAGAAAAGGGTCACATGATAGGAGCAGGAATCAGGGAAGGATACATGGTGACTGTTGCGACCCAATCAGGATGCGAATGTCCGTGTCTGCATCATCATTTCCAAAAGCCTTAATTTCTGGTTGTCCACAATGAAACACCACAAGCAAATACAGTGGACCCTCGGCTCACGAACTTAATTCTTTCCAAGACTCTGTTTGTGACCCGATTTGCTCACGACCTGAATCAATTTTTCCTATTGAAATGAATGTAAATGCAATTAATGTGTTTCAGCCTCAAAACATGTTTTTAAAGTGTATTATGGGTTTATGTGT
>JAQMCW010000018.1:10229038-10247881 GCA_030068335.1 Chrysichthys cranchii
GTGGATACATAGTTGCTGGCAGAGGGATATGGTGGCGGTTCTCATGTTTTGCGATTATTTCTTTCTTTATTTCAACTATTATACGCTTAGGCTTCTTACTCTCACTACCATTTCCACTTTCTTGGGTCCCATAATGAAGGCTTATAGTGCAAAAATGCAGAGAAACAGAACGAAAAAATGCGTTCAACACGTTCACACCACGAGCGCTTGACCTTAACTGAATGTTTGTGCCGTGAAGCGTCGGTTGGCTGCCTGTACGTCAGTCGAGGCTTTGTTCATCACTCGGAATTTAGTTTGTATGTCAATTTGTTCGCCATCTGACACATTCGCGAGCTGAGGGTCCACTGTATATTGTATGGTACATTTTTTCATCAGTAACAGCTTTATCCTGGTCAGGGTCACAGTGACTACAGATCCTATCCTGGGAATGCTGGGCACACCAGAATATCTTCATGCTCACAAAATATCTAATGAACACCCACCTTCCAACAAGAACAAAATGATGTTGTTGAGATTAATGTATTAGCCTTTTTATTACAGGCTTTTACTCTGTCAGGTTTGCTCATGCCCAGCTACAATCGTGTACAAAGACACTATATGTGACGCTTCAACTTAAGACTCTATGACATGAATAAACTCCATGCGAGGTGGGGAAACTGTCATGCGTTATTTGAATTTTTACATCACTGCTATGCAAACAACTTGATGTGTTAAACATACATTAACGAGTGTCAGTTTGGACATGCCAAGTAGTGTGAGTATGCGGTTAATCGGTGTACTACACCTGCTTGTGAATCAGCCTGTCAATAGCCACTATATGTTTAGTCTTTCAACACGTGGTGCAGTAAAGTGTCTCGAATATCGTGAAAGACATTCTCATTAGTACATCAAAACTCGTTGTACAAGATTAAATGAGGGCGATTGATGGTTGTGGACTTTAAGGTGGTTCAGTGGTTGTAATGGGTGGTTTGATAATTGTGTGACTGACATAACCCCAGGTGAGCCGTTTGAGGTGCTAATAATTGGTTTCATGTGGGGAGAATGAATAAACACAGGAGATAAATTTGCCTAAACCTTTAGCAGTTGGGGCCATTTTCTGGAAAATTCCACCCCGCGGTTTGTTTTACTAAATTGTTTACAGTAAATTGTTGCCTTAATGGTATAAACTCACATTTCTGTCAATTTCAAAAGAATACTATGCTATTTGCTAGCTGGAGCTCCTAAAATAATAGATACTGGTAGTAAGTTGAGGTTGCTAAATGTGTTATGTGTTAGCTTATGCAGTGCAAGCACGCAACCGAGCAGGCATAGTTTCCTCACTATGGTAATTGTTTATTGCAGAGCACCATGCTTGTATTTACAGGCATGTTTCAGCAAAGCGTATGTTGTAATGCTTTTTTTTTTCCTTTTACTTTTGTATGAACTCATCCTATGGTTGATGGATGAGCTACTTGTAGTTGTACAAACATTTTCCCCACCAAAAAACTGCGCTGTTCAAGTTGGGATCTTGAGAAAAGTCATATTGTCTAACAGGAATAATAACAGGAATTTTTGGAGCTGATGCATGGGCATACTAATGAAGGTGTTCACTAATGTGTTTGGCTTCAGTCAGACACCTAAGACCACCTCGGAAGAGTCACTTTATTTAATCTGAGACTTTTTAAGCAACTTTAAAAAAAAAGAAGCATCTCATCAGTTCTCTTCAGCAGTGTCCTTTCAAAGAGTTTTCAAACCATGTTTCTTTGGGCTCGGCACATTCATGTAAGTCGTGTTTGTTATTTTATCATTAGGGATGACGCAGTCGGCCATCAGTTTGCAATCTTCAGGAACAGAGAAAGAACACTAAGGGTGGAGATGCAATGAACAGGAAAACAAGCATGGTGTTTCTGTAAAGCTGATTATGTTTATTCAGCAGTTACTTAGGAATAGTTAGGATTTGTTAGAAAATACATTTGGCACAAGCTGTATTATTTTTTAAAATAAATAAGTCAATATCTCCCATTTGAGTGAAGTATCTAAATAAATATGCACACCACTGTCCAATAAATATTGATTATTCACAATAAAGATGCACTGCATCAACATTTTTGCTGTTGGTAGGAAAAAAGAGCCAACACTGCCAAATCTGTAAGTTGGTAACTTGGGCTGAAGCTATCTGCATTCACATGCACATACTGCCTCTTTCAGGTCATCTTTACACAGAGGTACACACACTGATATGCAACAAAATACAGTCGTACATTTTATGCTAAGAAACAATCCTTTCCAACAGTAATGGACAGAATTAACACATAAAGGAATGATCACCCTCCGAGAAAGCACTTGAAATGATTGGGGTTATTTTTGAGACATGGAGTATTTGAAAGAAATACAAAACATGAATATATTAACATATGGTATTGTCTGTGTTGCAATATGATAAATGTGTATTGAAATCTTATTGCATCACGTTCCCCATGAAGTAGAGCTTTGCGTAACCTTTTACTTATAGCTCTGAACTGTAGCAAATTTATAAATATGTTAATAAAAATCTGAATCTTATTAGCTCATGGTAAAAAGTCTCTTAAAATGATATGATTTTTCAAAAGAAATATAGGATATAGTTAACTTCTTTTTCCATCATTTGAAGCCTTCAGACATTTTCAGTTTGGCTTTTTTTGTTTGTTTGTTTGTTTGTTTGTTTGTGTTGTAGGTAAATTCACCTGTTCCTGGTGCAACTGCGAGGCTGCGTGTTCCTTCAGCTGCTCTTGCCTTGTGTTCACAGTAAGTCCGTTAGGTTTTATGGCAGGCTGTGTTTAGTGCTTGATAAGTCTGTACATAATTCAGGCACAATCTGTCTGTGGTTGTGTGCGTAATCACCTTCTGTATATAATTTAACAAACCTTCCAGTAACCTGGGGGGGGGTGTCACATGGAGAGAAACTTTAAAAGTGGCTGTAGTGGTTACTTAACTGATCTGTTTGGTTATTCATAGCCGCTTTGACTTAAAGGGTATTAGATGTTAATGCTGTGTTCAGTGGGCTAAAAATGTGGGACAATCCAACAGGCACAAGTCTCACTTAACCCCTTGGATGTACAAGAGCATAAGCTTTAAGAATCATGATCAGATATAACCTTTTAAGGTATAAGTGAGCCACACACATTCAGGTAACAACAGTCTGTAAAAAGCAGCACAATTGATTGATAATTGAATATGTCAAAATCAATATGACAGAGAATACATAAAACTTATTTTTTTTATAACATTAACAGAAGTGTCTCAGACATCACAGTGTTCATGACCTACTAGATGAAAGTTGGATGCATCTTAAAAAAAAAATAAAAGACATCCAATTTTGTATTTGGATTAGGGTTGACATGTTTAAATAAGAAAAAGAAAGAAAAGTTTAAATAAAGGTGTGAGTTGATGGGTTTTCAGTTCAAGTAAGAATGCCTGATATTTACAGTATTTGACCTGAGAAGAGTATTTTTGAACTGTTTGTACCAATGAATAGTTGACCACAAGGGAATTGGTGTGACGCATATTTCTGGAAGCAAACTCAAATGAGGTAGATGTGGATAACTTCATACATGAATATAAAGATAGGATTTTATCACAAAAAACAAACACTTTTCTAAACTGCTGTAGACCATGTGGAAATTTCTTATTTAAAATTATTCTGGATTTTCACTATTGCAGTTTCATGTCTTCAGTAAAAGGCCAGTGTTGTGTCTTAGCACTGAAGGTTCCTGCTTCACATGCCATCAAATCATTAAAGCATCTGTTTTTTTAAAACCTCAAATCTGCTTTAGACTCTGGAGAAACCTTTACAAGCATCATCACAAAACTTCTTACCTTCTGCTCTGCCAGAGGGTCACCTTCTAGCCTGTGGCTTGGATTATGAAATGCATGGATTTACAATAAATTCTCCAAGTGAGTTTTCATGGATATAGTTCACTTTCCACTTCCACTTAGTTGAGCTTAACCTCTTTCTGAAGTCCCCATCCATACATACCTCTAACTGCTTAGGTAATCCCATGACTGTGGTGGCATCAATTGCTACAATAATCTCAGCGAACCCTGTAGTGTCACACACAGCCACACTTTCTGGCTGACACATCCCGAATGGTGTAGAACTTTTCCTTATTGTCAAAGAATGACATTTTTTCGTATTTGATGGGCCGGCAGCAGCGTCTGTAGGGTGCCCACTCAGTCTCAGCAGTGCCCCCCTTAGTGGTTGTGTTTTTCTTGCTTATGTTTTTTAGCACCATGTCGTAGTTGCTGACTTCTGTGGTGCACGTCCCTCTGCAGTAATGGAAGCGCACTGTCTCATCGCTTTCATAGCCCAGGCCCAGCTCGCTCACTGTTAGCACCAGATGGTGCAATGAGCATGCCTCTGCACGTTTCGCCCGCTTGGTCCTTCTCCCAACTTTCCTGTCCACCAGGGACCTGATGACCCTCTGGAGCTCACCCTCCGTGAAGCTCTGAAACAGGTAGGAAACTGAAAAAGAGCAAAAACCAAACTGTTTGAAAAGAAATACACATCTGTAGATTGGTACCAAAAAAAAAGCTCTGAGATAGGAAGGCACACATGTCGGTGCTCTAGATGGCAGAGTAATACTGGCATGCTTTTGGCCGGGATTCAACATGCACAAAAAGGAAAACATAAAGGGGGATTATGTCTCCCTTTAAAACTTCTTTACAATGGCTTCTTGACTGATATCTTTTGGTTTTTAACATTGAAGCTTGTTCAGTAACATGAAGCCTTAAGGTAAAATGAGGTGACTGTATATTTTTTGGTTCAATGGCAATAAAATAATTTAAAACACCAAAGCAAAACACACCAAGGGAGTTCTAGTAAACTCTTTTAAGAGCTACTTTTTCAATTGTTATCTAAATGTGTGGAACTTCTTGGAAATAAAACCATAAAACACTCACTAATGTTCACATATCAGCATCAGTTTATAATTGGCCTGATTCTGAAAGACTGGGTCTTTTTTATCCCCCTAAAATCTGGCTCAGGCCCTTGGGGCCTGACACATGAGGTGTGATGTGAGTGAGATGTGTGAATGAGGCAGCACGAACCGCTGTGCGGTGCACTAATCCCCCCATCAGTTTATTTTTAGACCAACTAAGCCACAGGAGAATAGTGTGTGTATATCTTACACTCAGATAGGAGGGAACCCACGTCCTCAGATGCTCTGGCAACCCGCCGATGACTAATGACCTTGGGCGATGATGATGATGATGGTGATGATGACGACAGTGAAGAAGATGTTGGTGATGGTGATATTATTGAAGGATATACAGGCACAGCTGAGGCCCTGGGGATGATGGACCCAGCAGGTATCATTGTTGTGATGAGCAGGAGAGAGAGAGCAACACTAAGGAGTATAAAGACAAAAATGGCCTTTTTCCATAACTTCATCTTAGAACGGCGTGGAGCATTGAAACTCTACAAGACAAAGAATAGAAGATCCGACATTAGACATCATTACATAAAGCCAAGGCCAACACAATACTAAACTGTTTCCCTTCAGGGGTTATCAGGTAATGCCATTCAGATGCTAGGAATTAGCATTTAGACCTATAGGTGAACTGGTGTTGTTTACTTAAGAGCCTTATTGCTATTGCTCGAGATTTCATCAGTGCCCCTGTTGCTGAAAAAATACTGTCAGTATGACATGAGAGAAATCATTTTTGCCTTTTGCACTAATAGATTAGCAGTAATAGGTTTTGCGCTCATTATCATTTTTGGGAAATGAGTCACTCTTTTTCCCCATTAGGAATTTCTTTTTTCTTACGTCCCATTTGTGTCTTGCTTTTCATCACTACTGTACCTTTCTTTATTTGCTCAAGATGAATGCAAAGAGGGTTTTTTTCCGGTTTTGATGCCATAGGTCATACTATGCTCTTTTTGTGATCCTTTTCTCAGTTTTAAAGAGGGCGTAGAACATCCGCCAGGGTGGGGACCCCACATAAGTATTTACAAGCATGTCCAAACATTCAGCCTCAGTATTTGTGAAAGTGAGAACACCATGCGGTCCCCCTCTCTCTTATGAAACTGTTGATTCAGTGAATGGAAGCAGATTTGGCTTGACAAACATAGTTATTCCTGTTGACATGACTGTGCGTGTGTGTATGTGTGTGTGTGTGTGTGTGTGTGTGTGTGAAAGAGAGAGAGAATTATGAGTGGCATTACAAAAGACATTGCTCTCCCTCAAGTACGCATGACTCTGCTGACTACTCTAAGTAGACACAAGTTCATATGTTCGTGTACATTATGACCAATTCCGTTCAAGATACATATGTATGTATTGTAGTCCTATTACCCCCTACAAATAGTGGTCTTCCACCAAGAGTATGCCATCTGTTACCTTCTATGATCAGCAAGGGGAATACATTTCCCCCGAAGTGGGAGATGTTGGGCAACTAGGAACAAATCCAGACAGGCTGCACAGAAAAGTGTTTTGGCACACTTGCTGTGCGGTGGTCTCTGTGGGCTGTGAAGTATGAGCTGTTTAGCCTTGGCTGATACAGATCTAGGAATGGGTATGCCATATAAAGATGGGTAGTTTTTTTGTTTTTTTTTCATAAATACGTGAGATTCACAAGACCACCCTCACTGTACATGCATATCTCTTTAAAAGTAAACCTTGTGTTAGTTCTGTTGTAGACAAGGCACTCTGTATGTGATGGCAAAACTATTTCTTACATTAGTAGTCAGAAATCAGGTAGATAAACACTCTTGACTGTACTGGCACAGAGGTGATGTAATAAACTGTACATGGCTGTGTGAAAAGCTGAATCTTGCGCTGTCTTCTAACACAGACTGAAATCTCTTCAGTGTGCACATGAATTAAAACAAATCATTCAAATTCACATGAAACATCGGTACTGAGAAAAATGTAATCGCGTTGACGTGTGACGGTGATGATGGCATAGTTGCCAGTGCCAGATGGGCTGGTTTGACAATTTCAAGGGTTGCTGTTGTACTAGGATTTTCATTCACAGCAGTCTACAGAGTCTACATAGAATGTGTAAAAACAAAAAAAGTGTGACCAGTTCTGCAGGTGGAAACACCTTTTTCATAAGGGAGGTCAAGGAAGAATAACCAGATTGGTTTGAGCTGGCAGGAAGGCTACAGTAACTGAAATAACCACTCTTTATAACCATGGCAAGCAGAAGTGCATCTCAGATCTCAGAACATCTCGGGTGCTCCAAAAGTAGACTGTTAAAGATTAGAGAAATGTTGGTTGGTCTTTTTCCAATTTTCAACTGTGATGAGAAAAATAACTGAAGTTTTTGACAGGTATTTGTATGGGTTTATACATTGTGCTGCCGAGTGGCCGCCAAGATCATCGAATGAATGTGCAGCTGTTCAAGTGTTCCTATTACAATGGCCAATGAGAGTGTAATCACTGTTTCCTATTAGCTTGTTGGTCAGTCTTCTGAGAGCCACTTACTCTTGCAATCACTTTTGCAAGTCACTCTGGATAACACCATCTGGATAAAAGCAGCATTAGTTTTTGGATGTCTCACTTTCTAAACTCTGAAACCTGAAAAATAATATCTGCTATTACTTCACCACACAAAATAAATTGGTGTTAGACATCACTAAAGGTTGCTCTGAAAATTCTTGAGACACTTATCTCCATTTCTGAGAAACATGCTCCAATTTTGGATCCATTGTTATCTCCTGTTCTGTGTGTTTTGGATTTGGTACCACCTCACTAAGCTACACCACAGAATATTGTCCAGCCTGATGATGAAAAATTCAATAGTATTTTGGCAGACTTTTATTCTCTGCTTCTCACAAATGAAGATAAATTATTATTTTATAATAAGTTATTCGTACAGCCAAGCACTTAAGTTTTTCTTTATCCAAATCCCCATCAAGCCAGATTTTGTAATGTCTTAATAACTTACAAATGATGGTATATCAATAAACCTCTATAAGAATAGAGCATATTAGCTGATGTACTGTCATTAACATGGAAATCCAATAATCATTTTCCACCCTTTTATTTTGTCACTTGATTGCAGGATGAATAATCAAACAGTAAGCTTGATTGACTGCTTGTTAATCTGCACTGCTACCACCACCACCTTTAACCACTTTTTTTGCTATTAGTGCTTTAGGCTTGGAAAATTATCGGCACCTGGATTTAATAGGTGTTTATGTATTCACTATTAGTATTGTAATGAACTGGTCTATTTACACAAACTGTGAGGATAGCAGGAAGAGTATGATGTATACCCTAGAGGCTGAAGTAAGGACAAAGTCAAACTGGCTAGAAATGAAGACGAAGGCTTGCTTCATCACTAAGTCATCTGTTTGCATTGATGCTGCCAAGAGACAGAAGCTATGGATACGCACATCCATCTTGTAAGTGCCTCCCTACCTAATGTTTAACAACCCACAGCCAAAATGCCACATGTATTTATAGTTTAGTGCTGTTATTAAAAAAAATTCTCAAACTATCCATCTATTCATCCATTATCTACACCACTTATTTGTCAGGGTTGCAGGGGAACTGGAGCTAATTTCAGCCGATTTTGGCCGAGAGGCAGGGTTCATCCTGGAGAGGTCACCAGCCTATCACTGGAAGACACAAACTTGTAAAATGTTACTTCCAGGACATGACAATAGTTCATGTACATGTACCCACCAAGGTCACTCCATGGAAAAGAAAAATTGTGACTTTTAAGTAAAAAAAAAAAAAAAAGTCCAGAAATGGACAAATTTAAAGCAATTAGAATTACTAATATGATTTCAACAGATTTAATAAGAAACTACTCACGAAGTACTGAGCACCAGAATGTAATCATGCATGTGTTACAACAAAAGCATAATATGACCACAAATGTTTACTCAAAAACAAATCATGCGCCTTCTACAAATGATAATACAAGACCGCAACTGAAAGTTAAAAATACTGATGGTTTAAAAACAATTATGTAGGAATTCATTCATTCATCTTCAGTAACCACTTTGTCCTGAATCATGTTCAAGGTTATGTTGAAGCCAGGTGTGAGGCAGGAATACTGAATGGAATGCCAGAAACGCACACACTACATTCATTTACAAGGAAATTTAGTGTCACCAGTCCATCTAGCAGCAGGGTTCTAGGAGGAACCCCGAAGAAATCCACACTTGGAAAGCATGCATGGGTATGGTAGCCATAAAAATGGAAAACCACCGTAGTAAAAGACATGGCTTTGGGAAAAGCTGTGGTGCATTTCTGTCCGTTTAAAGACCAGCTGATTGCATTATCATGTGCGGGAATTCACTAAAGCACAACAGGACAATAATAACAAACAGATTTAACAAATTTTATTTCTGGTGTTGTGCTCGTCATTGGTCACTTTAGTAGAACATCTGCGCTCCTGCTCATTCATGCAGTTATTCAGTCAATCAGTCATGTAGCCGTACGAGACAAGGAAGATCAACACACTTTCCTGCAGTGGAACCGAGGTGACATAATGAACATTCTTGAGTCTTGTGCTGTCAAGACTCTTTATTGAGCACACGAGTGAACACTATTCATGTATGTTCACATTGAACATCAGAATGGAGACAAATGTGATCTCTGTGATTTCGGTTGTTGTTGCCAGATGTGCTTGACTATTTCACAAACGGCTGATCTCCTGGGAATTTTAATCATAACAGTCTCTCGAGATTACTCACAATGGTGTAAGCAGTTCATCAGATGTAAACGCCTTATTGATGAGAAAGGTCAGAGGCGAGTGACCAGACTGGTTCGAATTGACACCAATCCTGCTCAAGGTTTAATACTGTGCATTCTGAAGTGCTTTTCGGCTCAGCCTGGCTATAAAGAGTTTCCCTGTCAGAAAACCACATCAGGTTCCACTCCTGTCAGATGAAAACTGCTATTTGACTAATAAATGCCTGTTGAAAGTGTACAGTGCTAGGATAGTAAATCACACAAACGTGATCAGTCAGATAAAAAAGAAAAAAGCATTTTCCATTAGAAGTATGTTCCAGTTTCAAATTCTTCATGTCCGCCCACATCATTCTGATGGTTAATTATTTGCCTCTTTGGACATCAATACGTGCTCATGGTGATTTGACCGTGAAGGCAAAATCAGCTTAATGTCTGTTATTAAGCACCTTTCGTGTTAGCATCGTGTTAGAATGTGGTGTAGGCTGTCAATTTCATCACTGCAGCTGGATGTAATTGGTGTTACAGCTAAGCTCATGAGGCTACAAATACACACTGTGGGTTTGAATGTAATTGTTTTACACGGTTTTGCTCAAACCATCAAAAACAGGCTATTGGGTACAGTCGTAGTGCTGGAAAAAAAAAACCCTGACTTTCCAAAGCTAAATTAAAGTAGTTGGATTGTGGTGATCATGGTACGTAGCTGTTTATGTTTTTTGACGATAAGATGCTGAAAATAAGATGCCTTCTGGTCCACACATGGACTCTAGAGCCTTTATTTATTTCTTCCTTCCTTCCTTTGAAAGAAAGAATTTGTATTCATGACATTTTACAATAAATTAGAGTAAAATGTAACTACACTATAAAGTAAACCTAAGTGCTTATGTAAATGAAATTCATTATTGTTACGCTGTCATTATTACAGTGCAGTGCAGTGAACAGCCATTCAGTGCCATTCATACCTTCACAGAGAATGTAAAAAAAAAAAAAGGCTTTGTATGGAGTATATTGTGATCATTCAGCACTTGGCGCAAACTTTCACTCAGTATAATTGTCATTCACTGTCAACAGTGTTAACATTTGTGGGTGAATTATTGCTGGATCTCAGAACTGTAGAAGCATAGCCCTATTGTCTTCACAGTGGCTTTGTAAAAAATAAAAATAAAAAAACACACAAAAAACAAAAACAGAAACTGATCAACAGATCCAGATTTCTTTTTTTGTTTGTTTGTTTGTTTTTACTTTTTCTTTTTTTTTTTTTTTAGGAAAGAAAATGCAGTCCACACAAAACACATGGATGGCATATTTAACTCAGTTGGGTCCAGCGTTCCAAACGCTAGACCGAATGCTGTGACTGTACAATACTCCAGGTTTTGATTCATAGGCCTATGAAAGGAGCCCTACAGGTTCAAACAGAGTTGACACAGGACATAGGACTTCAACTGGCCAGGTGCAGTGCTCCAACTCTAAATGGAGTTCAATTCAAAGATCTTTATATATGTGTGTGTGTGTGTATTGTGTGTATTGTGTGTAATATACATTTCTGTACAAGAATAAAGGGAAATAAGCTACCTCCTATTTAAAAAAACAAACAAAAAACCCTCTACAGTACTGATATCACAGCCTGCAAAATGAAAATGACCCAGATAATAAAACAGTTATTTTTTTTTTTTACTGTAAGCAAACAACATGCCATGGCTACTTCTTTCAAGACACGTGAAGCCAGCCAATGGGATCTTTCCAAACTATTTCTCATGCAGCGTCACGGAGCAGCATAACCAACTCAGAGGAAGTGCTGTTTGTCCTCTTCTGCATACATGAGCTTAAAGACATCCACGATTGTTTAGTGTCTCTGTGATTGGCAGGACAGTGAAATTATCCATCCCTCCCACCCGGTGAGCATAGCCAATATTGTTCCCTTGGCTTCTGGCCATGGGTTGCTGGGGCATCATTAGGATTTAAACTCGCAACCCCCCCGACAATAGGGGAAACATCTTGCTGCTGTAACACTCAGGTGCCTATGTCATCATCTGTATTGTCATGACAACTGCTATTTAAATATTTGTCTTGTTCTAAATGTCGCACAGTCAATTTATAGTCAAGGAAAGCTTGAGTAAAATATTTAGTTACACACCTCCATCAGAACCATAGTGTCTGAAGAGTTAGAATTTTCAGGAATGTATCTCAAAACAGTAGATTCCAGACCTAAACTAATACTTAACAGATATCCAACAATTTCTGATGAATGAGATGTGTGTGTTTTTTCTTCTTCACTTTCATGATGAACTTTTAAAAAGTAGGTCATGGTTCGCTGTTGGCTTTCTCCTTTCCTTTCAGAGAGTGCAAAGAGGAGTGTTCTGCAAAGATCAGGACAGGATTAGCACTAATGCTGTCTGCTTTATCTACAGTCACATGGGCAAACACCTGGGATCAGCTCTCTCTCTCTCTGTCTCTGTCTCTCTCTCTCTTTCTGGGAAGAAGCCGGTGACGCTAATCTGGCAGCTTCCTCATCTGACACCACACATGGCGCACCCACATATGCTAACCATCTCAGTGCACCTTCCCCATACGAAAAAAAAAGAAAGTTAGTATACTCCAGCTCGAAATCTCACACCAAATTGCTTGAGTATTTTAACTTGTGTCTCATTTCCCAGAAGCTTTGAGTTATGCCGTGCTTATGTTACAAACTCATTGAGATTCCTATGTGCTTTGAGTAAAAGCTTTTTAAAAAGTTATTTCCCCTTAGTAATTCTTGACCTGTTCCCTCAGGCAATGTTGAGACAGATGGCTGGACTACTCAAATCAGATTTGTTTTTTCCTGTCTGTTTTAACAAAATCACATTTGTGTATTTTATTTTTTGGGTTAGCAGTCTGTGAAAGTTTTGCTGAAAAGAACTGGAACAGCTACCACAGAGCTGGCGTGTGCACGCTACGTTTGATTGCCAATTAATCCGTATACAAAAGGAATTCAGATCTGATTAAAAATGATATGGTGAAGTGATTGTTTTAGGGGCTTCATGCTAATGAAATAGGTCTTTTATGTGCCAAATTTGTGAAAACCTATTCAGTTTCATAGCACAGTGATGATATGCAAAATGAGGAAAAATACATCCGATGGTGGTAATCTGATTCCTTGGTACAGGTCCTCAGGGCTATAATGGCACCAAATTTGATTCTGGTCAGTATGCCGGGGATGATAGGAAGCATGAATACGCTGTATTGTCATATATAGTGTTGGAAAATTCATGTATGCCACAGAGTGAGTCTTGTTTTTCATCACTCTGAGGTCATGACAAGGATAATCAGAGCTCACTTGAACTCTGCTGCTGCAGCCCAAATCTCACAAAGCCGAGCCTTGTTGACCGTCACAGGGCTAAATGACAGCATATATTAAATGCTGTAATTCTTACTAGCTGTGGAAGATCACATGAAATAATGCATCATCACATTACATCCCCTAACCACTGCACATTGACAGTTTGGCCAGCTGTCAACTGGGCTACTGCACAAATAAAATCTGTCCACTAGGTGGCAAAATAAAACATTGCAAGTGTTTGGTTTTTTTCCATTGCTGAAAGATAAAACATTTTCCAAAAGCACCGTCAATGGACTAATCCCTGTACTTGCTACTAGTCAGTCTGATTATGCCATCCACGGGTCAGGATATCTAATGGTCTAGCTGATCATGTGTTTGGATATTTGGCCTCCAGTTGAGCCAATATAGCAATGCACACTTGATCATTACTGACTAAATCTAATGTTATATGTAATGCATTATTTACTCTTACTTTGCAGGTCATTATAAATTAAGCACAAGCTTATTTCTTTGTCACATGTATGAAAATGAGGTCACCAATTACAATTTCCATTGTAACTTGATGCAGTTATCTACAGTTCAGTTTCTGTGGAATAAAGAAGGCTAGCCGCTCTGTGTTTGAAGAACTTGAACTTGTGTCTCATTATAAGCAAAAATCTTTTCTATCTATATCAACAAAAAAGCCCCACTTTAATAAGCTAGATTTTCACTTTGCACCACAGTGCTGTTCATGAAGGTCTAATGTACCCATGACTTTGCGGAACGCTGACAATTAAATTGCACACAGCTTTCTGTCATCTAACATCCATAAAATTAAAAATAGCTTCAAGGCTTTATATTTTGGGTAAAGTGCCTTTATCAAAAGACACAAACAGCAATGCTGAATGGTTTTTATTTCTAAATAAAGTGGAATCTAATCAAGATATCATCTTATAAGTACTAATCTGTTTTTATTACGATGGCTGGTTACTCATTGACTAAATGAGATTATACTAATGGAAGGGTATTAACCGAGTTAACACCTGGCTTGTCTTTACATTTAATAAGCAGGTACAGATGTTTCATGGAGTCTGGCTGTCATTCAGCAAGAATATTTGCATTGCAGCATTTTGCATTTTCATTGTGTGTAATGCAGATTGTGTATACTTTCAAAGTCATAAGGTTAGGTATGTAGTGCAGGCGGTGTGATTTGTGGATCCATCGAGGTTTCTGGAAGAGGAATTTGATAGTTTTACATGGCTGCCTTCTTAAGGTTTTTCTGCCTTTGAAGACCTAAGCAAGTTCTCGACCCCTTTCTTTCACTTCTATTTATGTCTGTCCGCTTGTTAAAATGTGCCCTGTGTAAGAAACCAAGAAACATGTAACATATAAAAATCTGGGTGCACAGAGGAGACGTGTGAATCTATAGCACAGATGATGATGATGATGATGACATGGAGAAAATGTCGAGGTAGATACAAAATATTGTATATTACGTTTATTCATTCATTTACCTTCAATGATAGCTTTATCCCAAGAAACAAGGTGGAACAATTCAACCCAGATGCACCAACATGAACGTCCCTGTTAGATTTACTTTTGTGTCAATATCATATTTACTTCTGTTGCATTTTTCAAGGGTGATTTTTCAAACGAGTTCATCTGTGAGCAGCGTTTTAAAACCGATGCTTAATTCTGAATAGACTATTTCAGCAACACAATATTTGTCTCAAGCTCGTTATAGAATTTGTACACTTTTCTGGGGAATCTTGACAGGATCTGTATACAGTGAAGCGTTCTCACGCATACAGAACATCTTTAAGTTTTGTTATATGTGATAGCAGCTTAAAAGCCTAGTTGATTAAGGCTTGGCTGGAACTAAATGCAGTTCCTGTGAGCATGTCAGAGCAGGGAAGGCAGAGAAAACAAACCTCAAACGCATTAATCTGAACCATGTACGCATCAAAACAAAATGCCAAAGCACAAGGTAGAGTCATGCCCCACATGGATTTGGCTGATTTGGAGGTTTCACCACATGCCTGAGTTGAAGGATGAGTGAAAGCATTTAAGTGCAGAGTGACAGGTTTTATAGTGTGATTGATGGAAAGGCCTTCAGTCATCCCTCAAACTAAACTCGACTGAATCCCAGGTTAGCTACAGGAGAGCCTAAAGGATAAATATTAACTCCTTGTGCCACTACCTATCTTACAGTGTATCACATCTTACCAATAAAATTACCACTCTAGCACCGTATTGTTTGACTTCACAATAACAGATGAACCAGTTCAAATCAGAACATGAGTAGCTGATTCTGTTGGTTCAAAGATGAGACCTAACAAATGATTTCTCCCTTTCTGATCTCTCCATGTAAAAGCCATTAAACAGAAAGGTAGACAAATGTAAGTACTTCATGATCCCAAATTGCAAATATAAAAAAAAAACTTCAAATACACCCTACCTTTTTAAGTGGCATACCATGAATTGCATGCTATATGGTGCAAAGTTCAGAATGGATGACTCACAGGAAGTTAACAATAACTGTGGATCCTCTACAGGGATTTAAGTCTGGGAGTATTTTGTAGAAACCAGCAAAACATACATTTCCTTTCAAAGGTAATCTAACACTCTCAGACCTCACGTTAGCCTAACTCAGTAAGGTTTTTTACACAATAAAATCTTCCAAAAGCATCCCCAAGCAACAATTGGCAGACAAATTGTAATGTATATGGAAACACAATAGTCTTTGACTAGTAATGCGCGTGTTCTGGCACATTGGAGCCTCCTGGAGCCTGAGCAATCTGTGGTGTTTACCGCCCAGACTATAAGGAGCAGCTTATGTTAACAGAAGAAGATGTGTCCTTACCGAGTGCCCGGCTAAGTCGGACTTATCAGGGAGACGTTGTGCTGGGTTGACCTCAGGGAAGAGGTTGGGAGGGGAAATCCCTCATTTTGTTCCATAAGCCAGGATTGGGGATGATAGATCATGCTCCCCCTGTGCCTTTTACCTCCATGTAATGTGGAAGGACGGAAGGGACCCCCCCCCGGCTAAACTGGGCTCGTCTGGGCTGGTTTGGGTTGGATTAGGTTGGGTTGGGTTGAGTTGGGAAGGGTTGGGTTGTCCGGATGCAGTATAAACGGTAGACACGGTTTACTGCGGAAGCTTCCTTGTCATGGTAACACCGCTTCCAGACTTTTCTTGAGCACTTACATCATTCATATGAGTCAGGATACCCTGGAGGAAATCTAGGATCTTCCACATCCTTCAGCATAGGCATGTCCACGGGGAGCAGAGTGAAGTTTTCTGATCTTATTCAGTAGGTGACTTGTCTGTTTTAAAGCAGTAGAGTGTTTAAAAATCGAGGTGTCCTGGGTATCTCGTAGGTGGGTAAATGATGATGATTCTTCGCTTCGGTTTGGATTTAAAAAGGAATATGAAGCAGGAATTCACTAAACAGAAATAAAAGTCAGATCATTCATCTGAAACAGCAGATCATGAACAGAGTGGACAGTCAAGAAAGAATTCCTGAAAATGGCAGTTTATCTTAAAACATTTTAAATTATTTGTTGTAAGTGTGATTGAGGATTGAGGAAAGACTAATATACTGTGTGTGTGTGTGTGTGTGTGTGTGTGTGTGTGTGTGTACACAAACACACACACACACACACACATATATATACATGAAACAAATAACAAAGTTCACTTGCAGCAACATTATCCATGTAATAAGCAGCCCAGTAAGAAAGAACCACATTTCTTTCATAGTTTCACTTACCTCAGAGAGAAAGAAGAGCTTTACACACCCTCACTGCATCTCCCTTGGTGTGCTAGATACAGTCACAGGTTAGGCTGTAAACCTCTGTAAATATCTGAGTGTATTTGAGTGTAAGGATTAGACTGTGTGAATATGAGTGCTCCTCCTGGTAGCACTCCCTCTCTCCTCCCTGTGTCCAAGGCTCCACCTCAGACAGACCAGCCATCACACACTAGCTCAGATTACTGTTGTTTTACTAATCGCTTGAGGCATTGCCCTGGCATTTCCCCCTCGGGTCAAGCATAACATGCTGTCCAGAGGCCTTTCCTACCTTGTAAGTACGTATTGTATGTTTCGGTCTCACCAGTACAGTAGTCAGCCAACTTTCAACCTGTTACAATGGTGGTGATGGAAGCTGCACGGTGACTTGCCATCCTTGAAAAGCCATTGCCATTGTGCTTTAAACTGGGTGGATCTTGTAGGTTTGTCCTCTATTGCACAAGGCGCGAGCACCACAGCACGGATGGCCTTCAGCTGTGTTGGCTAATAAGGAAAGTCTTCAATCACGCTGGAGAATGATTCCCTCTGGAAGCCATTCCAAAGTAAAACATCTCACAAGCCGAGGACATAAACCAGAGGAGATGGTTGCCAGAGAGCGAGAGAGAGGGGGACAGACAGGAACAGAGAGAGAGAGAGAGATAGACACAACTCTTTTGAAAGAGGCCAGCTCTTTCTTCTGTGTGAATATTGGGTGTGTAAAAAAGCAGCAAATGGCGAACAGATGGAGGGCTTATGGGCAGCCCTCCAGCACTCTAATCTTCAAAATAAATAAATACCTGAGTGTAGCGTGATCTATCCGAGCATAACATCTGCGCAGCACTCAGTGATCTTACAAGGAATACGGCGTGACAAGGGTCAGTGCAAGAAATTAATAACATGTCTCCAGTTCCTGTCAGTTTCACTAAGCCCCTTTTTCATGTGTGACAGAACATTTGCTACTACTTTGCATTCTACTGTCAATCCAGAATAGCAGTAAAGTAGTTGACATTGGGTAATGGAATATTTCATGTTCAGTTAAATATTTTGTCTTAAAGGAGAAATCACTAGAGGAAAAAAAAGATTAGGTACGATTGAAATAATTAAATTTGTATCATTGCATTAAGTTGACTTGTACTATGTCTGGAGTTTCGTTCACCACCAATCAAAAGTGGAACACTGACAAAATTGCATTGCTCTCTTTGTCTTATTGTTTCTTTCATGCTCTTTTTACACTCTTTTACAATCCAGATGCTTGAAGAAATTTTAGCCACACTCATTTATTAACTGGCCTCCATTTTTCTAACACTACACATCAAGATGCATTTGATTATTATTACAGCATTATATAATCAAATCAAAGTTAACATCTGCCTCACGACACAAAAAATCATGGAGGCCTATTTTCAGTTATTCCTGCTTGACTATATTCTTGACAAATTTAAATGATGGATCCAGCCTCTTGTTCAGCTAACAAGGTGAGAGTTTTTTTTTAATGTTTAAGATTAAGATTTGAGCTGTTTTGCGGCTTTGATAATCATGTAGTACTACTGTTGGGATTTACGAAAGACAGACAGTGAAAAGCTAGCGATGGAAAGGCATGAAGTTTCCCTTTCAAAGTGCGAAATATTTTTATTTAATATAAATGAATCACACCATGTCATTTGCTAAGATCTGAGGTAGTTAGTTTACTGCTAATTGAGCTATTATCTAATGGAAAAAAAAGCATTTCTGAATTCTGTGTAGATTTTGAGAGATCACTGTGAGCAAATGTGCAAGTATCTGCCAGCAGGCCCAGAATAGATTTTTGTTTGTTCAGATTAATATTTTTGATTCCAAATATAATTTATGCGCTTGCAAAGGTCCCACTGCACGCTCAGGAATGAGGCACAAAAAAGCAAGCACAAAGTGAGAGAATTTTCTCCACTTGTTTTAATTTATTCAGAATGACGGATGAGGATAATATATATCAATTGCCAAGGTGCACCATTCTGTACCTGTTTGTGACCCTGTACTAATTTACAGTGGCTTGCAAAAGTATTCGGCCCCCTTGAACTTTTCCACATTTTGTCACATTACAGCCACAAACATGAAT
>JAQMCW010000018.1:10395820-10406497 GCA_030068335.1 Chrysichthys cranchii
ACACAGAGGGGATTAGGCTAATTGGCGACTCTAAATTGCCCGTAGGTGTGAATGTGAGTGTGAATGGTTGTCTGTCTGATGTCTCCGTGTCGCCCTGCAGTGGATTGGTGACCTGCCCAGGGTGTAACCCCGCCTCTCACCCAAAGTCAGCCAGGATTGGCTCCAGCTTCCCCCCGCGACCCTGAACAGGATTAAGCGGTAGAAGATGAGTAAGATAAGTGAACCCCCACTCAAACAATAGTGCTGGTCCCTTTTCATTGACGGATGATGGACTGATTTTGACCACAGCGACCACTGAGTGCAGACACAAGGTAAACAGAGTGTTAGACTGTCAGTACACATGTCATGAGCTGTATTCATTTTTGCTCACCAGCTTTGGCCATCTCAGACGCAGCTCCATCGTAGTCTGGCTTCCACTTGGTCATGCTGGTCTTTAAGCTACAGAAACACACTCGAGACGTTAGACATAAATTTGACTGAATGCCCTACACACAGCATGTACTCCAGAGCATCAGTGCAATGTGACCACCAGATCAACATCACTACACCTGTCACCCGGGCAACCGCGAGCCCCTGCACCGCGCATGCGCCGTGCCTATTATTAGATACAGCCTGTGGTAATGTCGGTAACAATGTTGTTTACCTTTACTGTACTGTACATATACACCTCATGATGGCATAAGATTCACTGGGAAAAACCAAACAAAACCCTGTGTGTTCTTCAGTGAGCTCGGGGAGTATCCTGCTAACTGCTGCTTATGACATTCAGCGTTAATAAAGCTATGAAATGACATGAGAGAGCTCTTTACTGACCATTTCTCCGCTTTGGTGATGTGCTCGTGCGCCTCGTTTATCTTCTGAGCTGCCATTTTGTGGATGAGGAAGCAGTGAAGGATAAGCACTAGGAGCACCACAGGGATGCAGACGTACGTGTGTGTGTGTGTGTGTGTGTGTGTGGAGGAGATTATCCTGACCTGTTCTCCTCACCACCCCACCGTCACTGTTGTCCTACGGCAGCCGAGAGGGCCACATCTTCATTCCACTTCAGTTTCCTTTCACATTATGTTCGGTGTACTGTTATTAGTAGTATTTTAACCCAGATACAAACAATTCAATAATATATATTTTTAGAATTGGATTTACGTGATGTGTTTGTAATGCTAGTAAATAACACCATACAGTAAATAATTAATTCCTATAAACAATAAATGGATGAATGTTTACATGTCTGTAGTGGTATAAAGGTGCTAACAGGAGGAAAGCTGTATTTTTTTTCACACATTGCTATCATTATTAATACTTATTAATCGTTATTAATTATATTCATTATTATAATTGGAACTATCATTTCTATAATGTACTGGGATCTCTGGAGGCCCATACATGTGTTTATGGTATGGAATTGTTTTATGATTTTTTTTTTCCATAATAAAGGAGAAAAATGTCATTTACACTTAGATTCATATTTACATATTAGGCTGGGGGTTTTATTACGACGTGTACCCAAAGCTTACACACTACAATAAACACACAGACACACACACACACAAACAAACAAACAAACAAACAAACAAACAAATGCTGTATGACATGAAGAAAAGTATTTAAAGTTGAAAATATTATTTCTATAATATTTATATCTCTGTAGTCCCGTAATTGTGTTAGCAGTGTATATATATTGTTATAATCTTTCTTTTACATAATAAGGGAGAGGGGGGGAAATGTCATGTCTACATTTATTTTCCCCTTGTAAAATAACAACCATTTATAAAGGATGGTTTTCAGTAGCAATTGCTTTATAAAGTTTAATAATTAAAAAAACGTGTGGATTTAATAATATTTTAGGGGAAACATGTAATAAAATACTCTAAATAGTTGAATTTTAAAAAAGGCTCTTTAAAAAGCCATTTGGAAATTTAGAATTCAGACTTGAGGATTACAAAAAAACCCATTAAAACGTGATAACACACCTACTAACGTCTCTTTCTGGTGAGTGTGTTTTGATAAACACAAACAGATGATTACTTCACACACCAAAAAAAAAAACCCTTGGTATTTATTTCCCACCCATATTTTGAATAACCCTGCTTCCTGCGTTTGGATTGGTTAGTAGCGCTAACCTGGTGTAGCTCACCACCCAATCAGTAGTGAGTACACTAGTAAATATCCAATCCTGTTCCAGGAGGTGGGATTAGTCGCAATACGGGTTGGACATCAGTGTAACGGGAGGCGAAATAGGACGGAACCGGAAGTCGCCATCACGTAACAGCCGTTCTCCGCTACCTAACGCTAGACAACCGCGAAGAGAAAAAAAAACTTTGTGTAACTCGACGGAAGGGCCGTTAAAAAGTTGATTAAAGTGCTGCCACAGGCTGGCGGTCCAGTCCTAAACCGAGCCCATGTCCCAAATGTGGAGTTAGGCATGAACTCGAGGTATGAAATCCAGCGGAGGCCCGGCGGTGGCGGTGGCGGCTTCAGCGGCAGCCCCGTCACCGGCTCCCCCGCCATGGGAGCGCAGTCACGCCGCAGGAAGATGGCCCCCAGACCGGCGGATTATAAACTCCAGATCATCATCATCGGCTCCCGCGGTGTGGGAAAGACCAGTCTGATGGAGAGGTTCACTGATGACACCTTCTGCGAGGCTTGTAAATCAACCGTGGGTAAGAAAACAAGCACAACTTTCCCCTAGCTGTGATCTCCGAGCTGTTCCCAGGGCTCAGGGTTAGCTCAGGGGGGCTGGGGGCTGGGCTCACTCTCCCTGGGTGTGAACACAAGATTGGGTTCACTTACACACCTGAGGTCATCAGGTCACAGGACACACTGGATCGGAGTCCTGGTGCAGTGTGAACACAAAGTGAACTATTTCACTGACATGTTCCTTCAGTCCAGACTGTGAATGAGTGTACAAGGCAGGGCTGGACGATATTAACACCGCACATCGATATCACGATATATTAAGATCACGATATGACACAGGATTGGGGTGATATGGGCACATGGCCCAGCCCTGGCTTGGAGTTATTACAGCAGTCGTGGATTAAGTTCCGTTTATTCGAGTAAAAGAAAAGTGAACGGTAACAAGGCGCTGATTTAGTCATTCGAGTGTTTATGTATAGATTGTTTGTTTTTATCAGGAGGGTAATTTTCACATATTTTCCTTAATGTTATCCACTTTGGTGTGTACATACTGGGCATATTTTTCTATAAAGACGAATCATCTCTGAATGTACCTTTTTTTTAAATTCCAGTTGATGATGATGATGATGATGTTGATAATAATAATAATAATATCTTGTTTGTGATGTTAGTAAAACCTCACTCATGAATGATGAAAATCACTTCCAGAAGAGGTGATGTTTTAGCATGATGATGAGTATTTTTGTTATACTCCCCAAGTTACGATGGCCCAACTTATGATTTCTCAAACTTATGATGACGATTGTGGTCCGCTAAAAATTGCAAAATATTTAGAAAATATTTAAAATTCGCAGACAGGCTTCATTGGCAGGCTGGCATAACAGCGTACGATGTACGTGGACATTCGGACGACACCCGGAAGTTTGCATGCGATGCCCGGATCACTCTCCTCACACGATGCTTCACTCTCTCCCGCAGCTCACGGAGTTACCTTGTTGTGTATCGGTGTACTGTACAGTGCATTACTGCGGTTTTTTGTGATTATTAATTACCGCGGTTTTTTTGTGATAATTAACGAAACAGCTTCAGCGGCGGCTGTCTGTAACCGGAGCTCAGTATTTGTGTAGCAGGGTGTCACTGTTGGACGGAAATTGCACTTTTTTCTTAAATGGGACTGTGGTCTGAAAACAAATATTTTAATTAATCAAATAAAAGAACATTTGAGATGTTAGTGAAGTTTCAAACAAACAGGAAAAATGATAAATTCTAAACATATAATTTCAACCTGGTTACATAAGCTAGGCTGAGATACCTAAGCTAGGCTAAGTGGTTCGACGCAGTTGTTTGACTTACGATGTTTTCTACTTATGATGGGTGTGGCTGAATGCATCTCCATCGTAACTTGAGGACTACCTTTTTTATTATTATTATTGTTTTTATTATTATTATTATTATTAGTCTTTTTGAGTATCATGGTGTATGCAAATGGTCTAAAATGTTGAGAGTAAGGTAGAAAAGATAGAAAGTTAAAATGTATACGTAATGAACTATATGTTGGAATTTAGACAGTGGTTTCTTTTTGTTTTGTTTTGTTTTTTTGTTTGTTTTGTTTTTGCTAAAATTTCTAATGGTCCCGTAAGATTAAAGTTTCCTATGTCTGGATAATGGACAAACACGACGGAAATGTCAGCACTGTTAGCTTTTAAAGGGGTTGGCTCACCCTTCCCAGAAGCCTCTGCACCAAGTAGCGCAGTCGCCATTTTCTGTGCCACGGTTTCCGATATTCCACCGTGGAACAATCTGCAACAGGGCGAAAGCATCATGGGGCCTAAATTGTGACGTGAAATTGAAGATATTTTGTCACATTAGTTCCACTGATCTGTTCCATTTTTTTTCATCTGGTTATTCCCGTGTGTAAACAAAAACAACAAATTAGATTGTTGGGAGGGGGAACTGACCATTTTAATGCTTGACTATTAATAGTTAGCTCATAAATAAGGCAATTTGGCATGCTTATGTTTAGTTTCAAAATGCTGCTTCATGGGACACAAGTTTAAACTAGTGCTGTGTTTAGATTTGAATTCGATGTGCTGACAATTAACACGTAGGCTGCGTCTGGATACTCAGTATGAACTAAAATCGGTTAAGTACCGACTAACCCAGTCCTTACTGTTCATTCTGCGAGTATGCGTGCGAGTAGTATGGACACAATTCAGACATACTCCATGAACATCTTACCTGTCCTTTGATTCAGATTTTCACCCACATAAGTTGTGAAAGTATATATTTTTTTAAAAATGTGGTCCTCCTTTGGTAATTTGGAAGCCAAGCTGAATTACGGGATAGCGTAGTACAATGTGGTGTGGTACATCGACACATTACGGATGTAGTAGATCCTCGGGAACATCTGAGAACTATAAAATGCCTTCTGAGTACTCAGACGCCCTACGGATTGTCGCATACTGCTTTTTGCTTACTATTAGTACACCAGTCTTTTACCCATCTGGTTTATTCCCCGTCGTCGGCATTTTTTAAACAAGTTCACTAATCAGATCAGAGAGGAGTGAAAGTAAAGTGAGAACTCTTGGGTTCTATCCCTGTACCTAGTCTGGGCTCCAGTCGACGCAGTCCATCGGTCTCCATTTGTAAACATCAAAGTGTGAGAATTATTATGAATCATGAAGAATTATATTAAACCCTAAGCCTGAGCTTTGTGTTTATGCTGTCAGTTGTGTGATCAGCATAATAACACATCAGTGATGCTTTATTTGTCTGTGATGAACAAATCGGACATAAATGCCATATGGGATTTAGGGATTTTCCCAAAGCTCACACGCAAAATATATATATATATATATATATATATATATCTTGGTACGAAACCTGACGCTGAACCGTGTCACTCACATGCTCAGGCCTTAAGACCGGCTCGGCAGTCAGCGGGACGGGTTCCCAAAATAGTCCAACTTTAACCGGCAGCTGCTATGGCACACAGCTTGGCCTCCATTTTCTGCACCGTCACCCTTGTAACACACGGCACTCGGGCTTCGATTGGCTTCCAGTGCCATTGTGGGTCTCACAAAACACCCCAGCAGGAGCGCTTCAGCATTAGCACACACACCTCACCTCCACGTTTTAATGGCTGACGCACTGTTCACGTTTACCTTTGTGATCATTTAGAACCTGTTAACAAAATAAGCCTTTTGTAAACCTTCCTGTAGAAAATGTCGGATTTCTAACCTGATCACATCCGAGCCGGTTTTCCTATACCATCTAAAGTATTATTTGGCTATATATTTTCATTATTTTGCTAGAACAGCACGTCCTGAAGCATTACGGGAGGTTTATTAATGTGACTTCTGATGTTAAAGTGTATATATAATGTAAACAGTTACTCTTTCTTTTTCTCTCTCTGTCTCTCTCTCTGTGTCCTTCTGTCTGTCTTTCTCCTCTGTCTGTCTGCACATGAAGGTGTGGATTTCAAAATCAAAACCGTGGAGCTCCGAGGAAAGAAGATCAGGTTGCAGATCTGGTAAGCGGACAGGATGCGCTCGGTCTTTATCCCCGACTCACCCCGACCGTGTCACTTCCTGTGTCTCAGAGGCACAAGACGAACAGATCTGCACCCCCTCCAGCCGGGAAGCCTGGCGCATAAACCCCCCTCCTCTCTCCTCCTGCTCTCAGGGTCATACTGAGAGACTAATTCCAGCAGCAGGAGAATGCAGAAGTTGAGTCATTTTTACAGGCAGCTGAATGTTGGTAGTGCAGCTCTGTGTCGTTCCTCTTCCGTTTCAAAAAGTGCTTGCGTGAAAGAATCAGGAGTTAACGCTTGACAGTTTGTTGGTCTGATGGTCTACCGTGATACAGAATTTCATATAGTTGAACTGTGATGGCATGTTGAAGCGATTTGATGATCCAGTTAGTGTTTTTTTTTTTTTCATGTCAGTAATGCAAGTGTGAAGGGCGAAATGTTTGTTTTCTTCCCCCCACATTATTACATTACACTGACGCTCCCCTGGTTACGATGGCCCGACTTACGATTTTTCGAAGTTATCATGAAAATTGCGATACGCTAAAAATGGTAGAATATTTAGAAAATATTTAAGCTTTAAGATTTAAGCAGGCATCGCTGGCAGAACAGCGTAACAGTGTATGTACGATGTGTTCGGACGATGTCCGGATGTACGCATCACTCTCTCCCGCAACTCACGGAGTTAACTTGTGTATCGGTGTACTGTACAGTGCATTACCGCTGTGGCTTTTACTGTGCTTCAAGAGCTAATTTTAAATCAAAAGCATATCTTCTAAACGCCCCAGTATGTCTCCTACAGGAAAAGACTCCTGGCTAGGCTAGGCTAGGCTGGGCGGCACAGTGAGTAAGTCGCCTCACCGCAAGGAGCTCCTGGGTTCGAGCCCCGGGGTCGACCTGGGTGCCTTTCTGTGTGGAGTTTGCATGTTCTCCCCGTGTCTGCGTGGGGTTCCTCTGGGTACTCCGGTTTCCTCCCCCAGTCCAAAGACATGCACATTAGGCGGATTGGCTACCCAAAATTGCCCGTAGGTGTGAATGTGAGTGTGAATGGTTGTCTGTCTCTGTGTGTCCCGAGCCCCACGTTAGGGGAGGGTTAGGCGTGGGACTGGCGACCTCACCTTGTAAAATGCGTCCAGCCAGGAAACGTCAACTGACGCACCTACGTGCCGCCGCTTGACACACCTATGGGGGTGTGCCGCCGGTGGTACCGAAAGGAATAGTGTGAGTGAGTGAGGCTAGGCTAAGCAGTGGGGCGACATGATATCTTCCACTTACGATGGGGATGTCGGAACGCATCTCCATTGTAACCTGAGGGCTACCTGTATATCACCATGGACCAGGGAAAGCTCTAGAGTGCTTCCCAAGCTTGGTGAATTTGCACATGCTTGCTTGGTGAATTTAAGGCTGCAGCCCACATGACTAATTAGCTTGAGTCTGGTGACTCGCGTTAACCTGTTACGCTCAAAGACGTCCCTTCGTACCTTCCTCTTTGCATTTCTCCGCTCTGAATGGCTTTATTTGCTCTCTTCTGTGTCACTGTGAACCTCAGCCTGCCTGTGCTTCAGCTCCACTTCGGACTCGGTGTCTCGGTTTCCTGTCTTGTGGTGGGTGGTTGTTTTTTTTTGAGAATACGTTGGGATATCTGTTAAAGGATTCGGGAATCTCTTACCCCTTTTCCGCCAAGCCTTTATATTTGCGTTTGAGACTTATTTAAAATGTTGTTAACCTGAGATTAAAAACTTCTTAAAACTTTTTTTTTTTTTTGCCAAAGCTCAAGCCTGCATAGTTTGTTTGTTTTTTCCTGAACATATATAACACTTATAAAAAAAAAAAAAAATTAAAAAAAATCCCAAACCTATGGATTTCACTGCTGCTACATTCTGGAAGAAACCTCCAAGAGTTGGTTGTTTTTGGGTTTGTTTGTTTTTTTGCCAGGAATACATTCTGACACTTGCTTTTAGATATTTTTAGAAGCCATACAAATATTTCACCAAGCTGATGGGGAAATGTATTTATTTAGACGTCTTTCTTAGCTCATCTTGTAGTTTCCCCTGTAAACAAGATGTCTTAAACAGTCTGGCTCACTAAGCGTGATTTCCTCACACAGCCAGTCTCAGCCTTTACTCAAGTCGTTCCATTAGATATGTTCCGCAGCGGAGCGGTCATAAGCCCGAGCCATTCGGGTTCTAATCAGACGCCCGACGTCAAAGCGGCCGAGTGCTCCTGCACCATCGTGCTGATGATTTGAAGTGAGAATCTGTTTCCCATAGTGAACTTGTTATTCTTTCAAAAAAAAAATTTCTCCATAAGTATAAATGTAGAGATATGCACGCCATCATGAAACCTTTCCGTGCACGTGCAAATACTCCCCTCCCTTCAGAAGCTCCGCCCATCAAATACACTAAGCACAACCCCCATCGCACAACCTCCCCCGGTTGCTGATTGGCTGGAGCTGTGTGGCTCGGTCCCAGCCACTTTGTTCGTTTCCAGCCAGATGTTTTGTCAGCCCACACACAGATCAGCCAGCTAACGGACTGCCGAATTTAACCAGAAGGTGTATCGTTAGGTTAGAATCGATAACAGCACCTTGTGATATGTCTGAGTACCTCCATCCATCTCTCCGTCCATTCCTCCCTCCATCCAGCTGTTTACTCTAACCTCCAACTCTCACGCTTTACTAATCCCACCTCCATCTCTATATGTCTTGTGTTTGTGTCGTATATCTACTGCCATCCAGCCACCCAGCATCCTCGGCTGCATCACTGTTCACCCTAACATGCCATCAGTGCCACGTGAAGCCTCACCTAGCCTTCTCTGTGACATCATATCCTGTTTATGGGAATCGTGACCAGGCTAGGGTGGATAAGGTACAGTAGAAGCACAGGTTGTCATTTTTCAATCTAGTAAAAGAGCAAGTGATTTCTAATGAAGTTAATTATTAGAAAATTATTAGAGCGTGATTTATTTGTTTGTTTGTTTTTGTTTGTTTGTTTGTTTGTTTACTTCCTTTGCACATGTCTTCAGGTAAGTCTAATGAAAATGAATCGGTCAGATTTGAATCTGGATCAGAATCTGGTGCCAGTGCACATCAATGCAAGTGATGAAGACACAGCTTTGTGTCATTTCCAAATCATTGTGCTCATTGTATTGAAGTGATTATTATATTTTGGTATGCTGTAATGCCGTGGTGTGTTTTGGGGTTTTGTTTTGTTTGTTTGAAGGGACACTGCTGGTCAGGAGAGATTCAACAGCATCACCTCAGCCTATTACCGAGGCGCTAAGGGCATCATAGTGGTGTATGATATCACCAAGCAGGAGACCTTCGAAGACCTGCCCAAATGGATGAAAATGATCGACAAGGTACCGTTAGTGCCACTAAACATGCTAACCACACGGTGAGCTACAGAATCGGTCCAGACTAGAGCATGGATACCCGACCCGAACCCGACGGGACCCGGTCGGGCCGGATTCGGACAAATACCGTATTTCAAAATGTTACTCGGGTTCAGGTCGGGTTCCATCACGTCAGCACAAAAACATTTGATATTTAAAATAGTAAAGTTACTTTTTGTTAATTAAAAAAAGACAGCAGGGTTAGGCTACTAGGCCACGCTGGATCTTTTGCTTTCTTCCCGTGCGCGGGGATTTATTTCCGTAGCTGTGACAGCGCAACGTTTCATCCAGTAGCCTAATCAGCATCATGGAAGACGTGAAAAAGAAATTGTTATCGGGAGAATTTAAACCAACTGAATATCAAGGAATTTTTCTTGTCCTGTGCGCGTTTGTGACCTGTGACTGCAATCATTGAGGATGCCTTTTCTTTTAACAGTTGTTTAATAAATGCAGGATACACAAGCTACACAAGGATACACAGGTTTTTTGTTTTTTTTTTTACCTAAGGGAGTATCATTATAATCACTTAGCAGCGCCTGTTTCGGCCAGACATTAAAATTCCAATCAGGTCCACGTCGGGTTTGGACACAAACATATAAATGCATGTCGGGTTCGGTCATTGCTCTGTCGGAGGCAGGTCGGGTTCGGACAGAAATAAGAGGCCCGGACAGCACTCTAGTCCAGACACAGCCCGGCAGTCGAACCATGTTCTTCACTATTGCACTGGTTATTAGATTGACCTTTTTAAAGGGATGTTTTTACTCAAGAAATGATTACTTTAATATGCAGCATGCAGCAGAGACCCCCAAAAATGTCACCGACAACCTGTTTTTATTTTCTTTAGCTATGAATAATGGAGGATTTTAGTCAGATGATGCTCAGCTGTTTAAGAATACGCACTCAGCTAGAATCTTTGTTAAATATGATGCCAGTCTCATTTAAATGGTACATACTGGACACGTGGAGGTGGAGAGGTACAAGAGACATTTTATATCACAGCATTATTCAACATTTATCCTAATATTTATCTTGTTAATATTGTATATATTAGGGGTGGAGCCGAACCCGAATACGGTATTCGGAAAGGCACAAATAATGTGGTTTTTACGAATACGAAT
>JAQMCW010000018.1:10441982-10454167 GCA_030068335.1 Chrysichthys cranchii
CCTAGTAAAGCGATCAGTTTGATGTTGTGAAATAGGAGTGGTATCGGTGCATGGTATCGGCACTTTATGTACGAATACGAGTACGAGTATTTTAGCAAAGTATCGGCCCGATACCTGATACTGGTATCAGTATCGGTGCAACCCTAACTGAGAGTGATTTATCGCATGTGATTTGGGGGTGTTTATAGCGATGCTTTAGGCTTTTTTCCAAAATGGATCCCTTTGCTCAAACAGGAAAAGACTGCAGTTAGTCAGCACTGCAGCTTTTAAATATCCTCACATTTTTTCTTACGCTGAAGGACACTTGTTACACTTAAACCATACACCAGTACAGGCATTACATCAAGCATGAAGCCGTGACCTGTTTGTTGTACATTACTGTGATGTCTGATAGAACTTGGAACTTGATGACTCATGATAAAGGTCTTTGATATATAAGACTTTTGGCTAAGCATCTCATGTGCATGCTGCTTTTACAGTATGGCTGAAGTGCGTGCACACACACACACACACACACACACACACACACACACACACTCACACTTGTGCGTGCATGTTTTTAGTGCTAAGCATAGCGCTCACTGCACACTTTCGGTTGTTGGGTTTTAGACTCATGTATCCCTCATTGCATGCGCTTCATAACAAGTGTTTTGCATTCTTTTTTTCTCCCGGCCCCTTCTCTCTCCCTCTCTCTCTCTTTCTCTCTCTCTCTCTCTCTCTCTCTCGCTCGCTCTCTCTCTCTCTCTCTCTCTCTCCTTCTCTCTTTGTGTTTCCTTCAGATGTTTCAGCCCATGATTCTGTTCATTTTCATACTCGTCCTCTTCTCGTCTCTCTCTTATGCCACTATCTTCAAGTTGGTTTTCCTTTTTGCGCTTTTCTTCGTCTTGTAGCCTGCCCTGCCCGTTTCTATCTCTGTGCATTTCGTCTTGATCCATCATGGTTCCACGATCATCTCTGACTTCATTGTGCTCGTCTCAGTCATTTGTCTTTTTTTTCCTTTTTAAATATTTCATTGCAGTACTCATTTTTTCCGTACATTTTTTTTTTAATTCAGTGTCTTATCGTGTGAAATTTTCCGTTTGTTGTCGTTCACCAATCAACTCCATGCACCTCCTTCCCCTCGTTACCTCCCTCTCCACTCTCCACCGCCTCACTCCTAAACCCCACCACCCCTGTCCTCCCGTCCTCTCCTGCTCCCTTTCCTCCCTCTCCTCCCTCCCTCACTCACAGTCCGGCCGGAGACAGGAGTTCGAGTGGTCCCTAGGCCGGCGGAACGGCCCGGAGGCGCCTGCACTCAGTAGATACGGCAGGCCGCACAGTGTCAGAGCCGAGGTCAGTGCCTCGTCCATCTCCCTCCTGGGCTTCAGAAAGCGCTGATGACTTATATTAATGTTTCAAAAAAAAAATAATAATAATAATAACAATTGAAAAAAAGAAATCCTATACAGCACTGATGAGGAAAATAGGAGCTTCTGAGAATATTTCATGAAGAAACATGAAGATTTGTCCAGCATATTGTTTTTTGATTTGACTACTAAAATCCGAGTGAATGAACGATGCATGCCAACTCTTCGTTACATTTATAGGAAAACTCCACCCTGAAATTAATAGTTGCATATTGTAATATTTGTGACGTGTTTAGTGATTCTGGGACCAGTTTATAGGTTGGTGCTGCATTTCCTGCTTATTTCACTGAGAAGGAATAACAACTCTGTGCCTCTGTGACGCTGATGTTTCAGAGATGTTGCTAGTGCAGTCACTATAGTGTTTAATAAGAGCAAAAAAATTGCAGCAATCTCAGACATAAGGAATAAAGGTCAGGTTTCAGTGTTAGCTCGTAAAACCAAAGAGCGGTCTGTGTTTTTTCTCACTTGCCTTTTTCCGGCATCATTCAGTGTCTTATTATGAAAAATCCAACATAGATGTAGCCGAGACAGCAATCACTGGCGTCAGAGCGTGCAGATTGCAACGCCATTAAGAGAAACAGCTGAGTTCCAGCAGATATTCAGCTCAGCTAGTTAGCAATCTACGAGATGACAAGCATGATCAAGTTGATGGATGGGTTGAAGCTTTTGAGCATAGTGTACAGATTAGAAGGTGAAAGAACTGGGCAGAGAAAAGGACTAAAGTTGGAGGGCATTGGGGGTAATGTAGAAAAGCCTTAATCAAAGTGAAAATACATCCACGTGTTAAATAAAACCGAAAAGGCTCAGGAATTCATTACAAAATATATCTTGGACATGATCTGAACTATAAAGAGGAATATACAAGACATTCAGGGTGGATTTTTCCTTTAATTCTATTCCAATACAGATTCTTTAATATCTCTTTATAGACAGGTAACGAGGAGCCAAGCATTATATGCAATAAAAAAGGAGTAAAGGGTTACACTAAATGTCCTAAATGATCTTTGTCATGACTAATTATGCCAGGAAATAATAAATGTCTGAGTGAAAAGTGTGTACTTAAAAATTCCCCACAAAGAACTATAGCTGTGCATTTGTCTTGATGTGCATATTGTCCTTTTTTTTTCTTGCCTGCTAAAGCAATTGCGATAATTTTGCCATCAAAGCATTTTATACAGTATTGATGAATATGGTGGTCACATGATTTCACGCCATCATCCATAGCACCCTTTCTGTTTGCGAAGATCATGCAACTCACAGCCGCTGCTCTTAATTTCCGTTTGCTTTGATTTCTCATTACTCATGCACCACCACTCATTTAGCTCAGGCGCTCTGGGCTAGCGTGGAACACATTTCTCCTGTACTTCCTGCACATGTCTTTTGAATGCTGAGGTTAGCAGGTTAATATTACCATGAAGCCTTTGTGTGGTAAATCTGTGCTTGGTCCAGGGCAGCTCGTCCGTATAGGCAGGTGGGGTGGAGCTCCTCCATATACATGTATATCAGGCGTTCAATTAATGTTAGTTTTTATAAAAGCCTCATTTATAACTTCGTATATTTGAAATTCTATTGAAATACTACCTGTTAATGATTTAAAAAATGTTGCTGTTTTGTTTCTACTAAATTCGACGTTCCATCGATCTTTTCGCTTTCCTAGACGTCATCAATCAATCGTGGGGCAGCGCACTGACTTCCCCGTTTAGAGTTATTATTGCATCTAGTGGTCAAAAATATCAACTGCATCAAGAGATAATAGAGGCGTACTGGGGCACAAATCATGCTGCCCCATGCTCAAAAGAGAAACAACGGACAAGTTAATGACAGGGTTGCCAGGAAAGCTTTTTTTTCCCACCCAAATTTGGTTTAATTAAAAAATACCCCGTGGCCTCCAAGATTTTGGAATTAAATCTAAACCATTTGCACAAACAAAGTCAAAATGCAATTGTACAATGTGTACAGAGCCATTTCTATTGTAATTTATATTACAGAGATGTGCAAAGAGGAAAAGGAGGATTGCAGAATGTGTAAATAATGTACACCAGAAATGCAGTGACCTCGTTTCCAGTGCAGTGATGGAGAAAAATGGGGGAAAAATTGGCTGTCTTTTTTTTTCTAGTGCTTGAATATTTGAAGCTAGTTTCAGGTTTTGTGGGTTTTGTTGTTGTTGTTGTTGTTGTTGTTGTTAAGATGTAGTAGGGATGGAAATCTTGGCAACCCTGGTTAATAATGTTAGCTCTGCTATGTCTCCAGCACTGCTGCCTGTTGTGGTGTTACTTAAAAAATGGCAAGTGTAATAGTTTAACGTAATTTTAATTCAACTTTTTGAGGGTACGTTATCGTTATTAATGCCGCCCTGCTCCACCGATGTCTAAGATCACGAGCTGCTGCTGGTTTGTTCCACGAAGTGCTTCTGCAATTTCATAGAAATTTCACTGGCATTCACAGTAACAAGGTGACTTTTAGAAGTACAGGCTTAAAGCCTTAAAGAGGCCAAAACATCTACACATTTAGACGTCCTCTAAAATGGTCACGCACAGTTTTCCGCCATCTGGGCTAGCCTGGGTGCTGCTTTTACCGCATTTATGGCAGGCGAAAATCAAAGCTCGTTTCACGGCTGCAGGAGCTGACTGGCATATCGAATTGGTGGTTCTGCATTTCTGTCAGTGTATCTGCCACCGAGGATGCTGGGAAAGTGTTATTAGGACACCAACTCCCTACAGAGCCATCACCAAGAACCAGGCCACTGACTGCGTTCCTCATATTTAAATTCAGGAGGAGAACAAAAAAAAATATGCCTCTTACAGGCAGAGATAGAAGAGTAGAAATAAATTACGATAAAAGTGAAATTATTTAACGAATTATTGAGATCACGTTTGCGCTATCTTTGCATACGGATGACGTAAAGGCAGGGCAATCGTAGTGATATTCTCAAACCTGGTCGCTCTGAGAGCTTGTGTTCTGTGTTGCGATGACGTCCAGCTCCGGGAGCCGAGCCTGTCTGAAGTGGGCACTCCTCCCAGGGAGGCACCGTTCTGTCTGGAGCTCGAGAGGAGGATGAGACCAGGACAGGATGAGAGAGACAACCTACCATCCTCCATCACTCAGGTAGGAGCCACTGTCAGGACAAGTGCACACGAGTCGTGATAAATCATCCATCAGAAGGTCACTCCAACAGATTCACATTCATCTAAAGGCCTTTCTTATTTGATGCTTGTCATTTTCAACAAAGCGCAGTATATAAAAAATTCAGCATCAAACTTATTGTAAAAATTTTCCACGTGTGTGTGTGTGCATGGAAATAGTAAATGCAAAATAATAAAAATACAGCCTTCGAGGTATAAAATATGCATGATTATACCCTATTCAGAAATCCCTTTATACAACCCTCAATCGCTGGATTCATCCTCAGACGTTTCTCTACTCTATACAGATCTTACAGGATGCACATTATTTAAATGCCACATTTTACAAGTTGATACTTTACAGTACACCAAACCGAATATTAGATTAGGCCTAGTGGCAATGTTTTACCATGCTGAGTATTAGACCAGAATTAATTTTTATTTGGGTACAGCATCCTGCACTGAATTGTATTTACATCAGGCATGTTGCGCCTGTTTTACCCCCCCAGTGTGCTTAAGATAAATGACTTACGGAATAAAACATGAAGGGGAATCATGTTGTAGTAGGAAATAATGAACAGCAGGGTGGTGAGATGCAATTACCCCACCCAAGGTTGATAGTCTTCCTATAACACCATGGTCTGTAGTGTTTTATTCTGCTTATACACAGCAATTTGACAATTACAGTCTATTGTTTATTAAAATAATAAATTGCGTTATTAAATGAAGTAAATTAAAACTTCAATTAAGGCGCAAGTCTCAGTGTCGAGCTTTGTTGACTTAGGGAGAGTGATTAAAAAAAGGCTGGTGAGGGATCAAGTGTTTACAGCTACTGTAACAGGTGTTAACAAGAGCTAACGTGTTCAATGAATTGTTCCACAACATTAAATATAACTATAAAAGAATACAAAAAAACAACTTTGTCACTCTTACATACAATACAATACAATACAATACAATATAAAAAATAATACAGTGGAACCTCTGGTCACGAACTTAATCCGTTCCAAGATTCTGTTTGCGGCCTGATTTTTTCGCGACCCGAATCAATTTTTCCCACTAAAATGAATGTAAATACAAGTAATGTGTTTCAGCCCTCAAAACATGTTTTTTAAAGTGTATTATGGGTTTATGTGCGGCAATAAAACATAGAATAAAATTGAAATCACCGTAATTATAGAAAAATAAAACTAAATGAAATGAACAGATTATTTTAATGCGCGTTCCCTTTGCGGTGGAGACGTAGTCGCTGGTGTAGGTGGACGGCGGCGGAGGGATATGGTGGCGGTTCTCATGTTTTGCGATTATTTCTTTCTTTATTTCAACTGTTATACGCTTAGGCTTCTTACTCTCACTACCATTTTCACTTTCTTGGATCCCATAATGAAGCTGCGAACATTTTTTTAATGAGTTTCAAGCACAGGAAAAAAAAATCTAAGTTTGAACAATCCTTAATTATACAAAAACTTACTGTAAACAACCAAGAAAACTAACCTTGCTTGACTCTCCTTCTGGCGTTAAGGAAGGGAGGAGGAAGATGGGCGGGGAGGAGGTTACTGTACAGCCAATGAACGTCTAACCGAGACCGATTAAAGGGACATGTGCGTCTTTGTTAGGTATGCAATACGCAAACAGAAAATGGCGCATTGGCACGCACGAAGCAAAGGGGAAATGGCCGGGGCTCTGTTTGTTCGGCACCCGATTATGTGCTCGTAACCAGATGCAGAATTTTGGCAAATTTTTTGTTCAGGAACCGATTTGTTCGTCTTCGGAGGGGTTCGTGACCACTGTATTTGGTAAATTGTTTCATTTATATGGAATGAAGCACTTCACAGGTTGTGCTCTTCTAGGGATCTAATCAACTTTGTGATTCATCACACAAGTTTGTTGTTGATTATTGTACTATAACAGTATGTTTTTTTGCATACTTACTGAAAATGATCATTCGAAAATGACTTGTAGAACCATGGGGGAGTAAATGAGATGATGTATAGGGTTCCATGCAGAATAAGGGCTGATTAAATGTCAGTAACCTACTCTGTACCGTATCCCTGTTTTGCTACTGTACCCATTTATTTTGATATTGGCTATGATATTGTGCAGATGATATGCTCTGGCATAAGGCTGTAAAGAATCCTATACAAAACCCCATCGAAGAGCCAGGTGAGACTGTGATGAATGGGATCTGCTTCCTACTGCTGTATAAAAGTTGGCTTTCGGAGACAAGATGAAGAACACCCAATGTGTATTTGCTTCCAAGTGTCTATGGACATGCAGTAAACTGGATCATAGAAAAATATTCTAAATATTCTTTATTGCAGTTATTTTTTTTAACCCTGTTTGCTATTTTCTGTGACCTTCACTGAGTAATTTGAATT
Source organism: Chrysichthys cranchii (assembly GCA_030068335.1). Classification (NCBI taxonomy): domain Eukaryota; kingdom Metazoa; phylum Chordata; class Actinopteri; order Siluriformes; family Claroteidae; genus Chrysichthys; species Chrysichthys cranchii. The sequence continues at coordinate 10,448,889 of JAQMCW010000018.1, forward strand.
ATTATAAACATCCACGCTCTGTTATCGTCCTCATAATTTCATCTGGCGCAGTGTCAGCTCTTGGTCTATATAGTATAGAAATAGTACAGAATCTTGATTGTTAAATATTCACGATACTGAACATTTACTTTCTTTGATTTAAATATATGAAATGTCAGGGTTGCTCTGAATATGGTGCAGGACTTCAGTTCCCATCAGCCACAGCATCTCACATGACTGCTTGTGCCTGATTCACGTTTTGGTTCAGTGAGCACAGTATAGTGTTTAAAGTCACATTTGTACAGATCTCTGTCTAGCGTGTTGGGAGTATATCGTTGTATGTTGTAGCCATTCCATGCACTTGGGTAGTTCATGCTTGTCTTTGTTACGTAGCCCTAGTCTTTGTCCATGTGTTTCACCAATTTGCATCCATCTCCAACCTGTCAGTGATGTCAAAAATGTAAAGCTCTGTATTTATTTTATACGTTAAATATATTTTTCGATTCAGTTTTAAATACGTTTCCAACATGGTTTTCATATCGGACTTTTATGGCCTTAAATGGTGCCCCATTTTGGAGTTTAATTGAACTGTTTGATTAAAAGTGGCGTTTAAATTAAAAGTTAAATAATATCCCTGTAGTAAGATGAACTGATGATTGTGGAACGAGAGAGAGAGAGTGAGAGAGAGAGTGTGAGAGAGAGAGAGAGAGACAGAGAGAGAGAAATCTGACACAATCACACGAATCCCTCTTGTGCTTAGAAGATTCTTATATTTCTTCTGTCTTGTGATGTGATCAAATTCAAACGCTTCACAAAATTGTGAAGTTGCCCTTTTACACAGATACAGAAGCAGCCCCGCGTATCAAATACTCACGAACAAAAAAAAAAAGCAGTTTCCATCAGTGGCATATTATTTTTCCCCTGATCTCTCCTCATTTAGTTTATCTATTGCTTACTCAGCACTTCTTTCCCCCGCATTGTAAAGCATTTTTTTTGCTCCTCTGCAACACACATTTTTACACATTTTATGCCCAAACCCTTTACTCCTTTGCCTCTAATCCACTCTGTCCCTCTAGGAGGAGGAGCTGAGACATCTGGAGGAACGTCGAGGTCTGGAGCTGCAGGGTCTGCAGACGCACGAGCCGGCATGGCCGCAGGAACGAGCTCAGCTGCAACAGGAGGTGCGCCTGTTCCGGCAGAACGCCATCATTGTGTACATGAAGCTGCGATGGATCCTCATGCACTGGAGGCTCGGGCGAAGGACAGACGCAGCCGAGGAGGGAGCTGAGGTCAGGGAGCTGAATGAGGAAATAGCATTTATGCAGTCATATTGATAGTGACTCGGAAAATCCTGTGAGCTCATGCAAAGTAAATCGATAAAGCTGTTCAGCTGGAATGCTAGAAGAATTAATTGTGCTGCAGTATTGCACAGCGTAATGCGATTTATGTAACCGCTATGTGCAGCACAAAAAACAGATGACATCAATTAATCTGAGTAATAATCCCCAACAATTTTAGTTTTACAGTAAAGCATTATTAGATATTTTGTGCACAAAACACCTGTTTGGTGTTTCAGACATTAACATTAGCTTTAAACAAAGTCCATTTCCGGAGGTCATTCAAACACCGTCACTCTGTTTCCTCTGCTTGTTCAGTTTGAACGGATGGAAAGCATCCCAGAGGTTGGAACGGAGAGGGAACGTGCTGAGGAAGACACGGAGCGGGAGGACAAAGTGTGTCCCCAGGCCATGTGGGGAGACATCCCTGACCCTGGACCACTCTTACAGTCTCCGGATAAACTCCACTATCAGAAGCAGGTACAGGAGAACAAGCATGCAGGAAGTTACAGAACAGGCTGGGTGAACACTGACACGATGCTGTTTATCGCCAGGGATCAAGTATGAAATAATACAAACACGGGCTCATAACATAAGTCGGTTTCTATTTCAGTGCATCAGGTTTCATTCATCAACTAATTTTCAAGTCTTTCCTGGGCTAAGTGGTGCCTTACAAAACGCGTAACCATAAATCTCCGTATGGTCGTGGCCTCCCAGACACGAGTTAGACTCCACTGCCATAATCGTGAAGAACGACCCAGAACCCTGTACTGGAGGGCTTTTGCTGTGTTGAACATGACTCATATCATATTAAATCACAGAAAAGGGAACTATTAAACTCAAATTTTGTCATTTTTGGTGAATAAAAGTAGCTCAGATGTGACAAAAGATCTCATTCCTTCCATGTCTTTATTTGCACTGGCTTCTGTGTTGTTGTTCCTGTAAAGTCACAGGTGAGCATTAGCTGGTTAACTAACACGTTTGGTTTAGATGGTCTATAAACTGCTCATTCCTCATCACTCTTAGGTTCTGTTGTTTCTACAGTTATACACTTTAAGACAAGTGTTTGTTATGGGAGAAATTTTAATTCCCATACTGTATAATCTAACTATAATAGTAGTATGTGCTGTATTAAAGGTGCATAATGAGCTTTAATAATGAGCTTTAATAATGAATTAACTGTGAACGAGGGTTCGACAGTGGTGTGGTGATTAGCACTGTCACCTCACAGCAAGAAGGTCCTGGGTTTGATCCCCGGGTTCGACCGGAGTGCCTTCCTGTGTGGAGTTTGCATGTTCTCCCTGTGTCCGTGTGGGTTTCCTCCGGGTTCTCCGGTTTCCTCCCACGGTCCAAAAACATGCACAGAGGGGATTAGGCTAATTGGCGACTCTAAATTGCCCGTACGTGTGAATGGTTGTCTGTCTCTGTGGATTGGTGACCTGCCCAGGGTGTACCCCACTTCTCACCTGAAGTCAGTTGGGATTGGCTCCAGCCCACCGCCCCCAACGCGACCCCGAATAGGGTTAAGCCGCGGAAGATAAGTGAGTGAGTGAGTGAATACGAATGAGACTTATTTTGAGCTCTGAATGATTTCTTTTATCCTCCTAACTTAATGTCCATCATTTTCTTGTGTGTGTATTGTATGCACTTTTTATGTATTTTGTACATTTTAAGGATCCCGTTTCTTGTGGTACTGTTCACCGACCTTTATCCTGATGACTAAACGTTAATTTGATCTAGAAACGGATGCAGGAAATGCTAAATCAGAGTATCTATGATTCTTTAATAAGTACAGCTCGATGGTGAGTGTGTATCGAAGCTTTGCTTTTGCACTGTACTGTATGCTGTCCTTGGCACTCTGAGCATGTGGAAGTGAATGGTTAACGGAGTGAGTCTGAGCTATCTGTGTGGGATTAGAGTGGTGTTAATTAAAACCTCCGGAGACGTACAGTTCGAAATTGTATTCTGCATAATCTCCTACACGTTTTCTGGCTTTTGAGCGGAGTAGAAAAGCCCACAGTTTAGTCAGCGATTCACCAATTATTACTCATTTCCATTCCATTTGCCTCACATAGTTCACCTGAGTGCAGATACAGTGGTACCTCAGTACTCGAGCTTAATCCGTTCCGAGCGGGAGCCGTTTTGTTTCCAGCCCCAAAAAATTACAGTGAAATATGTTTTTTTTAGCATTTAAGCACAAAATGAACAGGATAAAACAAGAAGAGCACATACTAAACAAATCTAAGCACATTTATCAAAACAGTAATTTGTAAAGTAAGAAAATATATGTATCAAACAATGTGTGTCATGGATCCGCCCGCGCACCCGCTTTGATTACTCCCAGCAGCGGCGCTGCAGGCACATGTGCGAGGATTCGCTCCAGGTGCGGGCGTCTGTATTCTCTTCCGGTTCTGACCATCTTGCTTGTTATTCGGTTTATATTTATAGTCTGTTCCTTGGTGGTGTTGTACGCAGTTCGGTTACCCTGCCTGTTCTTCGACTACGAGTTTGCCTGCCGTCTCATGAACTTCTGCCTGGAGCCTAAATAAAGCCTGAAATGGATTTTACGTCTGACTCCAGCCTGGATTGTGTCCACGTCACCTCACCGCTCTGACAGTGTAAAGTAAAAAAAAAACAATCACACCTTTTTCATAAACCCAGACACAGCACTACTACCTTGAGTCATACTATGCCATGCGGTCCATTGTTTATTTTTATTATTACTCTGTATTTGTAACTTTTTCATGAGCAATGGCTACCAAAATGATAAAAAGTACAGTGATATTTTCAATCAAAAAAGCTCTATCACCAACAAACGATGCTATCACGGCGAATGCGACGCTGAGATTGAAGCATTACCCTTTGTTTCCGCCGAGAGACGTGCCGCGTGACTCATTTCCCCGCGTACACGTTATCTTAGGTCAGCGTTCACGGTTCAACTGAGATTCAGATCGAGTTCTAGGTCATTTTTTTGCGATCTGGTTGGTTCGACTTTTAAGAAATTCGAGTTTTAGTGAGTACGAGTACTGAGGTGCCACTGTACATCAGTTTCTTTCATTTTTTCTTTTTTTTTTTGACAAATCGTGGTGGCACGTTTTCAAAAAAAAAGAAGAAGAAGAGGAAGAAGCAAGAAGTCACCCGATAACTCAACACTGTCTGGTCATTTGAAGAATGTTGACTGCTTAGTTAAACACACACACACACACACACACAGCAGCAAATAGCACATTTTTTCAGACTTTCTACAATTCTTTCAACAGGGAAGAAAATAAGAATAAGCCCAAGTGTGACATGTACTGCTAAGATTTTGTATACAACTGAAGTGTATACAGTGAGGCAGCGGGTAACGTTGCCACGTCACAGCTTCGAGGACCCCGGTTCCCCTCTGAGCTCGGGTTACAGTGTGCTTTGCATGTTGCATGTGTGCTCTTCTTGTCCTTGCTGGTTTCCTTCAGGTTCTCTGGTTCCCTCATGCCTCCCAATATCACGGGTGAATGGCTACTGTAAGTTACAAATAAGTATTAAAACATAACCCAAGTCTAGTGCCTAATTTTAATTATACCAATGTTCTCGTTCTCTTCTTCATCTCTTCCTCTTCCTCACATCTCTCGCTCTCTCTCAGGCCAGTGACAGTAGACGGGTTTTCCACGCCCTGCGTTCCCTCCTGGAGGAGTTGAGGGCGGAGCTACGGGAGGAGGCTCAGAGATGCTGTCATTTGCAGCAGACGTTGGCCAATGAGAGAGCAGCGTGGGAGATACAGCGCGCTGAGATGAGGAGCCGCATAGCACGGGTACTGAGACGTCAAAATTTCAACGTTTATCAGGATCCAGACCAGCGTTACAACACACACACACGTGTATAAACTAATAGGACAACTTACACTTGGACCGCCCACCTATATTTTAATCTACATTTGAGATGTTTGTTGGCTTGCTTGTTTGTTTTTTTAAAAGCTTTTGGTCA
>JAQMCW010000018.1:10473220-10489910 GCA_030068335.1 Chrysichthys cranchii
TTTATCTATCTATCTATCTATCTATCTATCTATCTATCTATCTATCTATCTATCTATCTATTTATTTATTTATTTATGTGGAGGTCTAATGAATAATAGAAGGGTGAGAAGTGTCTAAGGCGTTTAACCATACCCCATACACTCCTCTATCCTCCGGGACGCCTTTGCCAGGGTAGAATTGTGGCACTCTGTTTCAACGTGCTCCCATTTTTTTCATTACAGGAAATGACAGGCAGGAGCTTCAGTATTCTAGCTGGCTAGATATTATTTTGTTTTGCTCCCAGCCTTCCAATATTGTGAATTAAAAACAAAAAAAAAAAAGGGAAAAAAGCCCCCAGTGTATGAGAAATCTAATATTCGACCCGTTGTACTATTCTTATGCCATTTAAATATAGTGTATGTTCGAAAATGTTAGCATGAGGTCCTTACAAAAGTGTGTTGCTCGTAGAGTCATACAGAACATCGCTCGTGCCTTATAACGCGTCTAGATCTCTTCTTTGTGTCTGCTTTTCTTTTATAACACATCAATCAGTAGTTCTCTGTCGCAAAGCTGAAACAAATGAGCAAAAGCAAAAAGGGGGGAAAATGGTACTCTGAGCTCTTATCCTTTTTGCATGTAAATGTAAAAGATATTTTTACACAGATAAAGTATCCTTTATTGGAACATAGGGTATGTGCATATGTTAGATCAGTAATTTGAATTATTAATTAAAACCTTAGCACAACCTAACCTATTCTGGTCCACTATAACTACACTTTATATTGAAAATGAATTATTATTATTATTATTTAGATCATTGTTTAAATATAACTGTCAAAAATGTGTGTATTAATGTGGGAATCCATTGAACATCTCATACTTTTATACTTGGGATTCGGAATTTTCCACGAGTCACATGTTTAACAGGAAGTTGCATCATGGGAACTAAAGAAGTGTGGGTTTTTTTTCTTCGTTTGCAGTGCTATTATGATAAAAAAGGGAAAAGGGAAAATGGGGAAAAAAGAAAAGGAAAAGGAAAAATGAAGTTCACAAATAGCCAAAAAATAAAATGAAGTTAAAATTGTGAGAAATAAAGTCGGAATATTTCTCCACAGGTTAAATGCCTTTTTTTCTTAGATTTAATGTTCACTTTTGTTAAAAAAAAAAAAAAGTTACAAAAGCATTGCAATCATGGAATTTGTGCACACTTCGCAAAAGAGCTCCTACGGACAAGACAGCATCCGACAGCCACATGCACTGCCGTATGAACTGCCAGCCTTTACAAAAGGGCCTGATGTTTGTCCTGCTCGAACAACATCCTTTCTTCCTGTTGAGCTCAGAATCACATTTTCTTTCTATAAAATCCATTCTGTGTCTCTACATCACAGTTTCCCTTAATGAATCATTTCCATCGAGTCAGTTCCGCGTTAGCATGTATGTCTGCTTTTTTTTTTTTTTTAACAAAACCAAAGAGGGACCCGCCCAAGCGCTGAACATCCACATTATCCTTACGTGCTCATAACAGATTTGTAGTTTCTCATTTTCTCCAAATGAACCTAGTAAATCTGATTCAAAAGATGTAGAGGTCCAATAACACGCCATATCATCTCTCTGTTTCGGTCTCTATGAGCAGAATGCCCAAGCATCCCCAGATAAGCCATTAAAGTTAGGAGAATGGTTTTATTATTCTGTAGCACTGCGATTCTAGGAAAAAATCTTTATTTTATTATTTTGGAACACCGTGGTTTTTGTTCAAGCGGGCAAGTTTTCAGACGTAACATTAATCAACATTCCTACAATGTTGCTGCACAGCTGTAGTAGTGATTATACGACCCTTTCTATAGTGTTTAGATTCATCAGCCAGTACAGCATCATTTACATCATTCACTGATTCGACTGTGGTGTTGTATTATATCGTATTGGTATTGTTGAATGCTCAACCTTTAAACCATTCGGCTGTGAAGTTCCTTATATATTATCGTCTCTACAGGAACATACACAAGGGCTTGAATGATGAATGTGCCACTTAAAGATATTTTTATATATGTGTGGATTTGTTCGTTGCTCATTCATGTTTTCTGTGAGAAGATGTTTGTTTAGGATTTTTGGATGTAGGGTTGTGCGACATGACCCAAATCTCATAAACTGATATTGGTCAGTTTATATATAGTATGTAGTGAAGTGGCCAGCAATGAGTCCGGATCTAAATCCGATTGAACACTAATCTCAAAATTGCTGTTGGGAGAAGGCACCCATAAAATCTGAGAGACCTTGAGCAGTTTGCAAAAGAAGAGCGGTCGAAAAATTCCAGTTGAGAGGTGGAACAAGCTTGTTGATGGTTATAGGAAGCGATTGGTTTCAGTTATTTTTTCCAAAGGGTGTGCAAGCAAATATTAAGTTGTGGGTGCCGATAATTTTGTCCGGCCCAGTCCAGTTTTTGAGTTTTTTGTGAAATGATGTCAAATTTGCCTTTTTTTTCCTCTGCTTTTTTGTGTTGTGTTGCAGATAAAGGAAATTAACATACCAAAACATTTGTAATTGCAATAGTCTTCTGGGAGAAATGGTACATTTTCTGGAAAAATTCCAGGGGTGCCGATAATGACTGTATATATAGTGATAAGTATCACAGTATGGCACAATTTATTCTTTCTTTATTCGTCTTCTGCTGCTTTATCCTGTTCAGAGTCATGGGGGGAGCCGGAGCCAATCCCAGCTGACTTCAGCTCAAGGTTAATTAACCCTAACCCAACTGTTCACACCTACAGCCAATTTAGAGTTGCCAATTAACCTAATCCCCTCTGTGCATCTCTTTGGACTGTGGGAGGAAACCCACAAACACACAGGGAGCACATACAAATTCCACACAGTAAGGTGCCCAGGTCAACTCCAGGGATCGAACCCAGGACCAAAGATTTTAGAGCGGAGCAAGATATATTACTTACGTCATAAGCAGAAGTACCACCGTGGATGCCATTTTGGTAAGCCCACCGTAACGTTCCTTATCTGTTTCGCCAAACGGCTAGCGCCACCTTTTGGAAAACATACGCTAAACTGTCCAAAGTTCTTCCAGCAGTCATGAGGAGGTTAATTGTTGTCAATACTATCTGAGATAACAAATCGATGTCTGTAATCTCCAATTATTGAGAAAAAATCAAACAATCCGCTCAAATAATCTATTGATGTCATCTTAACACAGGATGTCATAATGTATCATAATGCACACAAGGCTAATCCATCAAAACAAGACACAACAAGACGATTTCAGAAAAATGCCGCAAGTTTCCCATGGTATCCGGCCTCTATGATGAAAGAGCAGCTTACTTAAATGGCGCCCATGGTGTCGAACTTCCGTACTTTCTGATTATCAACGTATTTTCCGGCCAGTAAGCTATCTTAGCACGTAGTGCTTTAGAATCTTTGCCCAGGACCTTCTTGCTGTGAGGCGACAGTGCTAACCACCGCATCATCATGCCGCCCCTGGCACATTTTCTGTAAATTCAAAATGATAAATAAATAATCCTATTTTTATTTCAAATAAATCAAGAAGGTAGCATTTTCAGAATCATCAGAAAAGGGTCCAATCAGAAGGTACACCTGGTGTAAGTGCATATTTTAATAAGATTGTTGAATAAATATGGTAAAATCATTAGCATTAGTCATCCTAGAAACAAACCAAAAGATTTTTTGCTCCAAAACAATAATAATGCTAACAATAAAATTTCATCCTAATAAAAATGTATTTTCCTGTAATTCACCTCAATCTCTAATATGCAGCTAATAACCAGGAACTCTGGGCCACACCAGGTGCATCACGTGTGCGTGACTATTGTGAAACCTATTGATTTTCATGTTGGCACCCACATTAACAACAAATTGCATTTTCTGTCTTATTAACTTCAAGAAACAGACAAAAAAACAACAAAACAAGGCGTTGATGGGACGGCTGTTTACAGCTGCTATAATATCAGAAATTACAGTAAGTTACTTGTTTTGCAACATTAAACGACTGTTCGTGGATGAAACGTACAACAAGCTGTCTTTTAATAAATCTTCATTAATATGAATAATTTCATTAATTGTAATAATCGGTGGCACTTTCTTCTAGTGTAAGAGGAAGAAATCACTTTGGATGTGCAGCTAGCGTAAAATAATCAACCAGGATGGTACCGCTAACTCCGCTTAATTTTTTTATTTAATTTATACTAGTTATTCTTACACGTGAAACACACCACAGCACAGTATAGCGTGACACAGTGAAATGACTTCTCTGCATTTAACCCATTCACTAAGTGACGCAGGGGGCAGCCGAACAGCGCAGCGCCCGGAGAGCAGTGCCTGGGGATGGTACCTTGCTCAGGGTACCTCAGTGTACCTTGTTGGTCCTGGGCCTTGAACCCACAACCTTCCGATTGAAGGGCCAATACCCTGACCTCTGCTTCACATTTGTCTGGATCCCACCACCCCGTTGTTGGTTATTTTTCTAGAACTGCACACCACTTTTTCATTTATTCATTATTAGAAGCTATCTTTCTTAGAAGCTTTCCAAAGGCTCAACCATAGGATGATCAGTGGATGAAGGCCCTTTATACATTTAATGTCTTGCTGGTATAAATTACATTTTGTTTAGTCCTAAGGATATGCAAGCAAACTCAGCTAGATTACCATTCTCACTTATGAGTACCGTAAACGCAGTTGATCTCATTTAGATGATCAAAATCTCCCAGCTTATCTCGCTGCTGTTCCCAATCCACCAAATCCACCACTTAAGCAAAGTGGCATTGGTGTGACATCTGTTATAACTGAATAGCCCAGCCTTATTTAATACGAAGATCTAAGTTTGCCTTATATGCATTATATGAATTAGTCTGCTCTCCAGTTCAACATGTGCATACCCACTGAGACGTGATCCTATAATGTAAATATGGACCTGCACTTGCAGAGTGAACACGGGGAAATTGGATTGCGTCACGTTTGGTCTCAGAGTGTCCTTTATTCTTGTTAGAAATGCATATTTTTCTGGTGACATTGAGGGATTTTTCATGCGTGCTCTTTTCTTTCAGATGAACAGTTCACAAGAACCCATAACGGCAATCAGACGCCGAAAGCTGTCAGGTTCCGCAGCTAACATCCATGTTTTTTACTTTGCTCTGCTCCATATTATTTATTCATTATTAGTCAGGCTGACCCCGGCACAACCTGAACTCCTATCTCTCTCTGCCTTGCACATTAATTCGTGAACCAATAAACGCCATTTATCTATAATTTAACTATATAAACACTGACATGGTTACAGGTACGTTCTATGTTGAGAAATAAAAAAAAAAGCCACATTACAATGTGCAACTGTATTTGTCAGGGGTGTAGCATGTGGGCGGGCACACGCGCAGGTGGGAGACTGAAGTATGATCCATTCTGGGGTTTATTAGGGGATCCAGGCAGAGGTACATACAAACGGCAGGCGATATCAAGGTCAAAAACCATAACCGGGTCAGGCGATCAGCGAACAGACACAACCAGAAGATCCAAAAATACAAAGTCAAAAACTAAGGCAAAAGGGTCAAACCCAGAAAATACAGACATGAGAAAAACAGGCTTATAATAGTGCGGGGAAAGGCAAACTAAAGCTATATCTATATATAGTCTGTGTTGTGAGTCCAAATGTGAAACACCTGTGGCAACCCACGTGACGGACGTGATGCCATTGGCGCTGCGGCAGAGTGTTCTTGGAGCGGCGCGAGTCCTCCAGACTGCACCGCTAACGTGAATACCCGACACGGGTGTGTTAATGGGGGCTCCGCGCGGGTAGATTCATGACAGTATTATTCTGGACAAAAACTGTACTTTTCTATCACCATGCAATGGCTAGGAATGGCAGACTTGATAGCTAAACAACCACCAAGGTTTTAAACGTACATTTCTACGATAATATCAGGAATATCACAGCGTTCAGGTTCACCGGAGATATTTAGATCGTGCTTGCAAAAGTGTTCCTTTGTGAAATGCTTCTATGTTTCTAAGACATGACCTTTGTCTGCTCTGTGGTGACTTGTAAACACGCTTTCCAAAAAGCGCCCATTTAGTCTCAGACACAGAAAGAGTGAGATGAAAGAAAGGGGAAGAGAAAGACACTGAGTCGGGACGCTTAACGTTTTATCTTTTATCTTGTTTTAAGTTGATGGTATCGTTAGAAGCATGCTGAATTAGAGGAATTAGATCTTCTTCTATCTTTTCACTGGAAAGACTGACAAAAGCGCACGAGGATCGGGAGGATTGTCATGAATTTATGTAGTTTGTGGGTCAAAGGTCAGTGCTGGGTTTGCAGCATGATGCAAATAACCAGATCATTTTCTGTAAGATATTATAAACACGTGAATGTGTAGTGGTCGGGTCATATTTCCCTTCGCTCCATCTTTTATTGTAGGGGTGTAGAGCATGTGGATGTGTCTTTATTTAGTGCTCCACATATCCCAAGCAGACATGGTAGAACTAGAAGCTTTTAATAAGGCCGTCCATGATCACTTGAATTCAGCATTACAGTAATCCCCCGCTATGTCGCGGATTTTATTTCGAATACATGGAATTTTTTTTTTTTGGCGGATTTCGCTGGTATTATAAGATACAAACATTAATACAAATGGAGTAAAAGTATTAATAATGTATAAAGTACAGTACGGTGTATATCATTTTTACCCAAGAGACAAAGAACACATAGCATTGTTCATGAAAACGCAGTGTGGGGATACTGGGAAAAAAAATATGGCTGGAGGAACGAGTCTGACCAATCAGAATGCCCTATTCATTTAACCTTGGTTGTGATTGGCTGCTGGCTATGATCTGTACAGTTGGGGAGAAGCAACCAGCCATCGCCAGCATCCCAGTCGTTCGCTCGTAGCAGTACTCGCCCTACGTGTGATGTTTCTACGAATTCAGCACAGAATTCACCTGGCTATATGCTCGCAAATGTTTTCTTTATGTGTTTATGTGTCTAGAAAATGTTTAAAGAGTGTGGGAGGATCATTTAGGGCTTAAACTCTTTATTAAAAAAAAAAGCATTTGGGGTGGCGTCCATGTATCGCGGATTCTCGTGTTTTGCGGAATGTTTTGGAGCGTGACCCCCGCGAAAGACGGGGCCTTACTGTACTACGAATCCCCTAAGAAGACAGTGCTTTTGTTCGCACACTAAGACTAACTGTGACATTTCTTTTCACTTCCTGCTCCTGTCTCCACTCCTCTGTGTTGTCATGTGCACTAATCCCAGTAGTCTCCACCTGTTTCTGCTTAGGTTCCTAATTAGGTTCTATATTTATACCCTTGTGGTTCACTACATTGTTGTGAATTTTCTTTCCCTGAGTTTCGGTTTCCTGTGCCTTCTTTCTGCATTTCGGTCTTTCCTTTAATTTCGGTTTGGACCAAATACCTCCCTCGGTTTTGGCCTCAGCTGTGGACGACGATGAAGGTGATGATGATTTCCGCCTTTTACCATAAAAACACTTTGATGTTAGAGGATGTAAATCAGCTGAAGGTTTAGGGTTTTCCTTAAGGGCCTAACCATAGCAGTTTGGTAGTGCTGGGATTTGATCACATGACCTTCAACACTGTAACTTAAAGCTTTAACCACTGAACCTGCACAACTCTAAAGAAGACCCTTAACATTCAGCTCAGTCAGTTCTTAGAGGTCTGAAGCAAATGCTGAATTCTGTTCAGTACCGTACTGTAATTTGCAGTTGTTTGTCAGTAAATCAATGAAATCTACAGCCAATTTTTTATTACAGTGCACATTTGAACATATTACAATAATTGGGCCGCCTGTGTGTATTACCTCAGTACTCGAACTCACTAGAACTCGAATTTCTTAAAAGTCGAACCAACCAGATCGCAAAAAAATGACCTAGAACTCGATCTGAATCTCAGAAGTTGAACCGTGAACGCCGACCTAAGATAACTTGTACGCGGTAATAATAATAAAAATAAACAATGAGCCACATGGCATAGGGTGAGTCACGGTAGTAGTGCTGTTTTTTTTTACTTTTTCCTGTCAGAGCGGTGAGGTGACGCGGACACAATCCAGGCTGCAGTCAGACGTAAAATCCATTTTAGGCTTTATTTAGGCTCCAGGCAGAAGGACATGCATGAGATGGCAGGCAAACTTGTAGTTGAAGAACAGGCAGGGTAACGGAACTGCATACAACACCACGAAGGAACGGACTATAATCATGAACTGAATAACAAGTGAGAAGATCAGAACCGGAAGAAAATACAGATGCCCGCACCTGGAGGGAATCCTTGCGCATGCTCCCACAGGGAGTAATCATTGCGGGTGCGCGTGGTACACATTGTTTGGATACATTTATTTTCTTACTTTACAAATTATTGTTTTGATAAATGTGCTTAGATGTGTTTAGTATGTGCTCTTCTTGTTATATCCTGTTCATTTTGTGTTTAAATACTAAAAAAAAAAACATATTTCGGTGTAACTTTTTGGGGGCAGGAACCAATTAATTGGTTTTCCATTATTTCCTATGGGGAAAATCCGATCAGAACTCAAACTTTTCAGGATTCGAACCCGCGCTCGGAACGGATTATGTTCGAGTGCTGAGGTACCACTGTACTTATTTTTTAATATCGTTTTCTTCTTTGTGAGATTTACCAAATTATTTGGTTCAATTTCCAGAGTGTCACATTGAAAAATGCGAGAGAAAATCAAACCTTTATTTGTGTTAAAAGTATTCTAATACGATGGTGACAATGATGATGATCATATCATCATTACCATTATCATGATGATGATTCTTCTGGAAGTTCATTCATTCAACTGTAATATGCACTTACACTGCTGTGAAAAAGTAATTGCCCCTTTCTGAGTTCCTCTATTTTTCTTTCTGAACACTTAATTAAGTTCTGATCTACAAACGAATTTAGTACAAGACAAAACGCAACCCGTGTAAACCCAACACGCGGTGATTGGAAAATTGGCTGTTGGTCACACAGTGAACCATATATAATTGACAAAAGGTTTCAGTTAGGCAAGAATGATCGCGACTAGCCCTTTTGAATCTAGACAGTACTTAAATACAACCTTTTCAGCAATGTGAGTCCCTGGGAATTCAGGAAGGGGGGCAAATACTTTTTCACAGCCATAAGCAACTTAACCGTAAAGACCCATCACCGCCCCCCTTTTTTTTCTTCTTTTAAATCCATTTTTGTCAAGTGTGCCAATAATTCTGGAGCTGACCAGAATGTTATGTCCTCATACGAGGATTGCGGTGTCTCATAAGGGTGAGAGTATCTTAGATCATACAAACAAATCTTAGGTTAAAAAAAGACATAAGAAGATAACACTATTCAATTAGTAAGTAAGTACATTTATTTATATAGAACTTTTAAAAACAACCGACATGAAGTTCATGTGCATTACAGCCTTAAAGCAACAAGTTATAAAACAATTCCAATGAATTAATTTAGCTTATTTTAAGATCCACGCTTTGTCCACAAGTCTCCTGTTTCTGAGTCCAGTGAGTAATCGGTCATCCTTTAATCAAGCTTCAGGAACAGTAAGGAAAATCAACACAAGACCTAGAGGTTACTATGTTGGTGAACGTAAGTTATGATGTAAGAGACAGTCCCTTAAATATGAATAATTAGATGTGGTACCAGATTCAAGAATAAACAGAAACAATATTTTGGATATAAAACTTGTAGTAATAAGAGTAATATAGTCTGTGCAGTAACTATTCACCCCATGTGCACATCAGAATTCAACAATGCGTTCAATCACCAGTTTACATTTCAGTTTCTTAATCCGCAGATTAATCATAAATAATGCATCTTTAATAACGTTTATTTAGATTATATAGTATTTATTTACTAATTTTGCCAAAGTTACAGTTTTCATATAGACAGGGTGTCCCAAAAGGCTGGATCCATCGGCAAGTATTTATTTAAATACAGATATTACAACAAATGCTGAAATCGGAGGTCTCGGACTTTGTGACATTGTGTGTACAATAAGTACAAGAATGTTGTACATTTCGTACTTTTCTTAAGGTATCAGAAAGGTTGTTACCGGTACATGCAGAGATTTCCCTTTAAACTGCATACAAGGAAAATGGTCTTGAAAGGGTGGTTTGAATTGTTTTTAAGTCATACTAAAGTCTAGACCTATATTAATTGATATTATATAGTAATATAATTATATGTACAAATTTATAATATAATAATTAATAATCAAGGATAGCTTTGTGAAAGTGCAATTTGCAGTACTGATGTACCGAATTGTATTTGACTAGTTTCTTTGTTTCAAGCTTTGGATTACTGTTTAATGGCCTGGAAATAGGAAAAAAAAAAATATTGAGTTGTTGCTGGACTTGTTCCAGGTTGTCACCATGAATTAGGTTCACAGCTTAAAGTACTTATACTTAAAGTACAAATCCAAAAAAGGATAAAATGCTGGATAAAATGTAAATAAAAAGAGAATGCATTGTTTTGTAAGTCTTTTTCAACCTATTTTCGACTGAATTATAATTTAAGGACTTTAAAGGATATTTGCTGTTCAAACTGAAACGTTTTGAAATGTGAAGTTACAGTCATTCTGGCACGGTGGCTGAGTGGTTAACACTGTCGCCTCGCAGCAAGAAGGTCCTTGTGTGGAGTTTGCATGTTCTCCCCGTGTCCTTGTGGGTTTCCTCCTGGTACATCGGTTTCCTCCCACAGTCCAAAGACATGCACCGAGGGGATTAGGCTAATTGGCGACTCTAAATTGGCTGTAGGTGTGAATGTGAGTGTGAATGTTGCCTGTCTCTGTGTGTCACCCTGCCATGGATTGGTGACCTGCCCAGGGTGTACCCCACTTCTCACTCAAAGTCACCTGAGATTGGCTCCAGCTTACCCCCGTAACCCTGAACAGGATTAAGTGGCAGAAGATGAGTGAGTAGTGAGTATACAGTCATTCTGAATTTGATGCCTGCAACATGTTCCAAAAAAGTTGGAACTGGGGCAGCAAAAGACTTTGAAAGTTGTAGAATGATCCATAAATCATTACAAGATTTAGGGAATCTCGAAAAATCTTTGCATCTAAGGAGCCAGGCTGAAAACCAACATTGGCTGCCTGTGACCTTCGAGCACTCAGGCAGCGCTGCATTAAAAACTGACATGACCCAATAAAGCACGTCATTACTTGTACTCTGGAACACTTCGGAAAACTGCTGTCGGTAAACACAAATGCAAATTAAAGACACAAATACAAGTTAAAGACTCCACTATGTGTAACTATAGCCATACATTAGCAATGTCTGAATTCTTTGGGCCTGAGCTTCTCTGAGATGGACTGAGGCAGAGGAAACGTGCACTGTGGTCTGATAAATCTACATTTCAAATTGTCTTTAGAAATCATGGACGTTGTGTCCTCTAGGTTAAGAGGAAAAAGACCATCCAGATTGCTCCTAGCTCAAAGTTCAAAAGCCAGTTATGTGTGATGGTAAGTGATTGGGGTGTGTTAGTGCCCATGGCATGGGTAACTTGCACATTTGTGAAGGCAACATTAAAGCTGAACGGTGTATACAGATTTCAGAGCAACATATGCTGCCATCCAGACGATGTCTCTTTCAGGGACGTCCCTGCTTATTCCAGGAAGACACTCTCAAGCTACATTCTGCACATGTTACACCAGCGTGGCTTTGTAGTAAAAGAGTATGGGTATTAAACTGGTCCCCCCGCAGTCCAGAAATGTCCCAGCCCAGAAATATTATGAAGCTTAAAATACAACAACGAAGACCCTGAACTGTTGAGTAACTGAAGTCATACACCACGCAAGAATAGGAAACAACTTCCTTTTAAAAAACTTCAACAATTAGTGTCCTCTGTCACCAAATACTTACTGAGTGTTAAAAGAAAAGGTGGTGTAACACGGAGGTAAACGTACCCCTGTTCCTATTTTTTGGAATGTGCTGCAGGCATCAAATTCAGAATGGGTGTATATTTCCAAAAAACAATAAAGTTTATCAGTTTAAATTAGCAACTGTCTTGTCTTTGAATTGTATACAACTGAAAATAAGTCCAAAGGACTTTCAAATCATTGCATTCGGTTTGTATTTACGTTTCACGCTGCGTCCCAATATTTTTGGACTCTGGGTTGTATATGACTATCAAAACTCCCTCTGCTGTGGGATACTAGTCCCACAAAGGCAAAGGTCAGGCCACGTCAATGTGCTGTAACCTAAGACTGCTACACTTTTATCAAGGGGTGCAAACAATAAGCTTTATAAAGTCACTGCAAGAAAACCCTCCTGGGAATGTTTCTCCGTTAGTTATGTGAACTGTCAAAATGACCAAAATGCATGTCTGTCTTTATATGGAAAGTATGTATGTTATTGGTTTTAGTCTCTCTCTAGTGGTTGGACCATTTGTGATAACATTACAGAGTACTGATGACCAGTGGTACGTGATAGCGTAAATACTGGTCTTTTAAGGTGTTCTTTAATAGGGTGCTTTGCAACCCCAAACAGAGGTGTAGGATCAGACTCTGGAGCCATTGGAAAGACAAGAACATCTACATGACCTCTGTGTTTGGGTACGTTCCTGAGATAAAGGGACACACAGACTGTTAGTTCGGAATCGTCTGTGATTCAATCAAAACCGTCCCCGTGCCGGCTTGTGTGCTAATTCGAGGCTTCTAGATCGAGGCTAGAAGAAAAACCTAAAATCCGTCAAAGATAAGGTGAAAGAAATGTCCCTTCTAATTTCGGATCAGCTAACACACCACAGGCCAGTGTCAATGTGTGTGTGTGTGTGTGTGTGTGTGTGTTTTATTTTCTTTTTTTAAATTAAAGCTGTTCCAGGACCAGTTGGAAAGGCATGAGAAGTGACTTGAAGTTCTCACACTGCTGCTTCACACCTCTGACTGAAGAGCACTTCCACAACTTTGGGGTCAGCCAGAGTAGAAAGGTCACCCAAGTCCTTCTCGTTGCGTGCAATCTGCCTCAGGACACGCCGCATGATCTTCCCTGGAGAGGAAAATAACATACGAATTCATACTGCAATGGGCTATATGCACAGAGCGGTGCTGACGTAGTTCCGGTAAAATTTCAGCCAGCTCAGTCACTTCCAGTCCCCCTTTTGTTTACTGTATTTAGCTCATATTTTCAGCGTTCCCACCACCATGTCTCTTAAGAAAACGTTTAAATTTCAGTGAACCGATAGCACAACAGCTGAACACTGTTGTGTGCCTTTGTGTAAGACATTCAGTAAGTACAACAAAGTACTTGGCTTTCACACATTTCCCTCCAATGAGGAAACTAGACGAAAATGGATTGTTGCTCTCCGGAGGGAGAGTTTCACACTCAGTCCCCATACCTGCATTTGTAGCCGCCATTTTAAAAAAGAAGATGTCCGAGAGCCAGAATCCGACAAAGGATGACGACTGCTAAAGAAGGGAGCGGTTCAACTTTATTTGAGTGGAATAATTATTCAGCTCCACCACCACGACTTGGGGTTTCTCTTGGAGGATAACACACACAGTGAGGAGGAAGCTCATCCAGTCTCCCCAGACCACGATGATGCTTCAGCTCCGGATCTGGCCGTTGTTGACCTGGAGCTCTGGAGGAAAATGCGGCTCTCAGAGAGGAGATTCTGCGGCTGGGGAAACAGGTGGAGGAGCTCACTTGGAAGCAGCGGTTTGGCCTCCACCGTTTTGCAGCCTCAGACAACAACATACATTTCTTCACAAGGTAAGATACAGCTCCACTGATCATGATATTACTTAATGAAGAAAAAAACTGTAAGGTATTGTTCGAAGAGAATCTGCTACAGATCGTAATTGTATTCTGTAGATTTGTATCCTATGAGCACCTCATGCGCTTCTGGGCGTTAATAGGCATTAATGGGCATTTTTCTTCTCCTTTTTACTCATGGACGTATGACACAGGGACTGGAGAATACGACTAACGTTGCTGTTGGTCATTTGTGGCAAATCTTGGAGAGACCGAGTAAAAAAACGTGAGTAGACGAAGCTAATGTGCAGTGAAATAGCCTGCGCCGGAAGTAAAGTGGCTGGCTTAGTCAGAATGCAGAAGTGAGCGTGCATATACCCCATCCTGTTTAACTCTCAAAGCTGAGTGGTGTTGATTTTATTTTTCTTATAAGAGTAGCTTTGAAAGTAGCTCCAGATTCCTGGCAAGTTTATATTAATGCTCTCATTCGAATACTTTATGATATTCATACCATAATGGGGACACTCCAGATAAACAGATTTTAAAAGCACATGTAATCAATGATATCGTGCAGTTTGCGGCAGAAATGTTTGTTTAGGATTTGTGGAAGGAGTCCCCAGTGTCACAGGTAAAGCTGATCCTATAAGGTTTTGTGGTTGTTCAAAAATAAATAAATAAATAAATAAATAATAATAATAATAATAAGAGAAAATTGAGAGAGAGAGAGAGAGAGAGAGAGAGAGAGAGAGAGAGAGGCTGGTGATTGAGCCATTGTGTGTTAAAAGCTGTTAATACAAAAATAAAAGTGATAACCGGAATTAACTTGTTCATGAACAATTCACAACCTTAATGTAACAATAAGAGGATAAAAGCACGAGGTGTTCTTCATCAGGCTGAACAGGACATGCACTAATAAAAATACGAGGGTCAAGAAGCTTGTTTCTAATCTATCAAGGAAAATAATGATCAAACCTGAGCGGGTTTTGGGGAGGCCCGGGGCATTCTGGATGAAATCTGGAGTGGCTATGGGGCCAATTTTCTCTCTCACTGGCAAGCAAAAGAAAAAAAAGTCATTTAATGGCAATAAAATCAGAAGATCTATATACTAGTGCTCGAAGCAACCTCTGACCTTTCCTCTTGAGCTCCTCCTTGAGTCTGTGGTTGAATTCCTGGCTGTCCTTAAGCGTGATGAAACAGTAGAGAGACTCGCCCTTCACGGCGTGCGGACAACTAACCACGGCCGCCTCAGCCACAGCCGGGTGTTCTGATAACGCCGCCTCCACCTCGGCTGTGCTCAGTAAATGCCCTGAAGGATGTCAGATTTGTATATTTGTATGTCCCAGTTATCTAAAAGCTGTTATATTTGTGGTTCGCCTATTGCGTTTGTTCCTAACATTTATGAATGATTGGCTTGACAGATGACCACACATTAGAGTAGGTTCCAAAAATCCATTTAGAGTCCATTTACTAAAGCTGTTATTATTTGATATGCTTTTTTATTTTTTAAAAAACAATACAGATTTGTACTCAATTGCTACTTGTTCATCGTGAGCATATTATATAAAACTTGGAATATGGAAATATGGAAACCTCCCCAAAAGATTGGCGCCAAACCGAATTCTGTTCGGCCAACTTGGAGCTGGAGCTAGGCCTGCTAATACTCTGATCTTTGATAGCAAATAGAACAAAATTGTATTATTGTCCTACTGATGAAAAACTGTCTTGGATGTCATGGACCTACTGTCCACAGACTCAACAGTGAAAAAACCCCCGAACAGAATCCCAGCAGATATAAGCCTCTAACCCGCACCTGAGACGTTGAGCATGTCGTCTATTCGGCCAGTGATCCAGTAGTAGCCTTCTTTGTCCCTCCTGCATCCTGAAATTAAAGAACACAGCAGAGGCCGTGTCAGCGCAACGCTGACACCTCTGTACTGCAGCACGTCGCCAAAGAAATACAACACCAGAAGGTCATACGGCAGGAGGCCCTACTCAAAGGGCGAGGTTTTACTGGTGAGGTTGCATTTTAAAAGAGTATTTAATATGGACAAGCTTCTTTACGGGAGCAAAATGGTTTAGTTTTAACCATAGCACGGTACTGGTGAATTCTCAGATCTGATCGGTTAGAAAAGGTCAACACGTCTAACTTCAATCGACTTAAAGCTGCTTATTTATGCTTTTCTACCATGGGAAAGCCTGTAGGATGGACAGCTTTGTGGTTTCTCAGTAAAAGAAAGTGACTGACTGGGAACGGAAGACTGATTTTGGGATTGAAAGGCACATTGCTGCGGTATACGAGGAATATAACATTTTGTAATGTGCAGTTATTGGAAAATAACCCACTTCTGGGCGGTAACGGTATGTCGCACTTCGTGTCAGGGTGGTAGCATGCGAAGGACACTTACCATCTCCTGTCACGTAAAAGCCTGGGAACTTTTTGAAGTAAGTGTTCTGAAACCGTTCCTGATTTTGATAGATGCCCCGCATGATGCCTGGCCAGGGTTTCCGAAAAACCTGGAACCATATAGTCAAATGTGGGATTAAACAGAGGCCTCAAATAGTCACCGCTACACTTGTGTTACTGACAGTCTTTTAGTGAAGCCATTGCTTGATGTGATTTAACATTGCCGTGATATATTTAAGGAATACTGCACGAGCATGACTGAGGGTATCCTGGATATTGGCACGGCACGAGCCTCTCACCAGGTAACCCTCGGCCTCTCCCTCCAGCTCCTCTCCATGCTCGTTCAGGATTGTGGGCTGCACCCCGAAAAACGGTAAAGTCTGCGCAATACACAAAATGAGAAGGAAAAATAAGCTCATTTCAAAGGTATCCCTATGGCTCCATTTACATCTCACCCCTGGTAAAAAAAAAAAATTGTATTAAAATGTACTGTAAGTTTATGTAGTACATTTTTATTTTTTGTGCCAAATTTCTGAGTCAAAAAATATACTACAAATACACTAATTATAAGTATATTTCTGTCTCAGTAATACTTAAGTGTTT
>JAQMCW010000018.1:10491488-10508019 GCA_030068335.1 Chrysichthys cranchii
GTGTGAAAATAGCATGAGTACACTGAAGTATAATAAGTACACTTAAATTAAGTACACTTTAGCATACTTTTTTTTTTTTTTTTTTACCTGGGACTGAACAAATCACTGTCCGCCAGGTTGATCTACGCGAGAACTAACTGTGCTATCCTTATCATGAGCAATTATCGCAAGCCGTCACATCATCTCGTTTTGATCGTATCATCTTTACTTCTAGTGAACGTGAAAATAATGAGATACTCAGTCATATTAACTTCGGATGTCAAAATAACGAGGTACGAAGTCAAAATGATCAATTAATCATTTAAAATGACAATATGCAAATTCTCACTGACTTACTAAGTGAAAATAACTTACTATATTATTGCAATGACATAGGAAGTCAAAATAATAAGATACTAAGTTGAAGTAACCAGATAGTAAGTCAAAAATACAAGACACTAAGCAAACAGTGCCTTTTTTACTAAATCAAAAATAATGAGATAATATCCTGAAACAAGTCACTTTAGTAATGATTTGAGTAAGTCAAAATAATGATTAGTATGACAAAACAACACTTAAATCAATGAAATGCTAAGTACCGTCGAAATAATGAAATATTGATTAAAAATATTGAGATACTGTGTCAAAACCACAAGATACTTTGTCAAAATAATGAGATAATAAGTCAAAACAATGAGATAACAACTTAGCCAAAATATTGACTTAATACATCTAAATGTTGGGCTAATATCTTGAAATAATAAGTTAAAATAACAGCTTAGTCAAATTAATTAGTTACTAGGTCAATATAACGAGATAATACCTTTAAATAGGAAGTTATTTAGTCAAAATAATGCCATAATGCTTGCAAAAAGAAACGACACTTTGCGATTCAGGGGTTTTGTACAGGTGAAATGCCATATATTAATCCAAAAACAACACTAGAAGGACTTGATTTCTTTCCCACTGTATGACATTAAACACTATACACCGCATACATTGGCATATCATCCAATATGTGTTTGTATATTCCATACTGCAGATTCCAGGCAAACTTTGTTGACACTAATAATGGGAATTCATTGTGCCAGTAAAGAACCTAACTAAGCAATCATTTTTCATTGCCTCGATTGCAATTTAATTGAGAACTCTATATAGATGCTGTTGAAGATACTTACTGCAGATCCTGGCTTTAGAGGAGTTGCTGCAGGCAATGGAGTCAGAACATGACCTCCCTAAAGACCAAATACACGTAAACGTATTTAATTTATTAGTCAAACACAGTCAACATGTGACAGTTCTTACTATTTGGGTCTCTTGTACATATTTGGATGGATGAGCATAGAAAAAAAGTTCTCTGATTATGCAAAGAAGTATTTGGATGAACACGTTGTGTTTTCCTGTTGGTAAATATACACTATTTTACCGTCTCAGTCTGCCAGAAGGTGTCGACTACAGGACATCTACCCTGACCCACGACATCATGGTACCAGAGCCAAGCTTCTGGGTTTATGGGCTCTCCCACAGTCCCCAGAACACGCAAAGTGGACAGGTCATATCTGAAACAGACAAGGCAAGATACCCTGAAATGATGGAGAAGCTGAACGTTTTTGAAAATCTGAAAAGAGATTGGGAAATCATTGATGAACCGTTAGAGGGTCAGAGGTCATTGTAGATCTTAATAATCACAGACATCAGCTGAAGTCGGTTTAGACAGGGCATGAACTGAAATAATTTCCTTTTTTTTTTAAAAATATTTTGAGAAATCTCTCCGTCCAGAAAACGTCATTGCACGAGTGCTTTCACATTTTGCTTTGTTAAATAAGATAAGTATTCATTTTCCATGCCGCTGAATCCTGATAAGGGTCACGGCCCGGGGGGTGGGGGGGTGGGTTGGAGCCAAGCTCAGCTGACTTTGGGCGAGAGGCGGGGTACGCCCTGGGCAGGTCACCTGTCCACCGCAGAGCCAACACACAGAGACAGACAACCTTTCACATTCACACATACGGCCAATTTAGAGTCGCCGATTAGCCTAATGCCCTCTGTGCATGTCTTTGGACTGTGGGAGGAAACCGGAGTACCCAGAGGAAACCCACATGGACACGGGGAGAACGTGTAAACTCCACACAGGCCCCAGTCGGCCCAAGGCTCGAACTTGGATTTTCGCGCTGTAAGGCGACAGTGCTAGCCACCATAACATGAGATAATGGTCATAAATTTTTAGCTAATTGTGAAAGAAGCAAAATGCTTCCATTATATTTGATATCAGGGTCAAGCAGTGTCCCGACTACACCTTTACTAAGATAATACAGTAATAAACCAGAACTAAGGACAGCCATTTGCGCTAGAACGTTCTCCATTTGTATTCCCTTCTTGTCTCCAGTAGATGGCATCAGTTCCACTCTTCTGCCAGCTGAGAACTGGTGAATGAACCCAGCGAACCCTGTCATGCCACGAAAACCAGTGAGTTCCAGTTAAAGCCTACATCAGAGCCTGCAGTACTGATTACTGCTTCAACCACAGCCGCCTCACAGGCCCTGAGTTTGGAGAACCCCTTAAGAGAGCATCGAAATAACTAGCAGTCTGTGCTGTTAGAACGTGGTGGTGAAATCTGACATCTGAATTATACAGATTACACAGGATCATGAAAAAAAGAGTACCACGTGTATGATGTGCAATCTGCGGTGTCAGGTCTTCTGGGCTGGGAATAGTATATAAAATTACAGACTTCCTGATTAAAATTGGGATAAATCTAAAGTTCAATCACAAAATCTCAAACACACTTTCAGGATCCTTTCCCTGCCTAAACTGCTTTCATTTTCAGGCCTATGTATTGAAGCCTTGGGCTAGTGTTATTTCTGGGTTGCACGTACGGTGGGTAAAGTTCCCACGCCACAGTTCCTGGGTTCTTAGTTCAGTCTTGAACTTGGACTAATCCGTGCGTGGGGTTGCACCTTTTCTCAGCATGCGTCCAAAGGTCGGACATTTTTGCTCCAATGTTTGCCTAAAAGAAGTTAAAGGAAAATGTATTCTTTGTAAAGTGGTCCTTTATCATGCTAAATGCTCCTTTCACATTGCTCCATTCTGCCTTCTTAACACATCGACATCGCTAAATGGTGCCTCAGGCTCTGTTTTACACCTAGTTGATTCATAATCCTGAAGATTTCTTTTACCCACATGCATTTATTTACATTTATATACTGTGGTTATGCAACGTTATGCACATTAGCTCACACTTGACCACCAACTTCCTGATTAAAAAACCTCAAAATAACGTACTGTGCAGATGGAACTTTTCGTTGGCTCAGAAGAACAAATGTTTTTTCACCTTAATAACGTCTTGCTAACGTGCAGCGTAGACCCTGTTTACATGCTGGTTGTTTCATATTTGAGTCGTAGTCAAATTAGCCACGTTTTATATTGTGTGTGTATGCGTGTACCTATATATGCTCTCTCTCTCTCTATATATATATAGAGAGAGAGAGAGCATATATAAAGGGTGGGCCATGAAAAATTAGCCCGTATCCAATCCTGGTGCCACGCTCTTTGGAGGAGGCCGTAGCCCCTTTTTCTCCGTCTGTCGCCCCACCTATAGGTGCATAGGCGTGATCAGGGACCACTTTCAGCATCTGTTGAGACTTCTGTTTAAGTGAACATAAACTATTTATTTGCTCGTTCATCTAATCTTCCTATGACCGGAGGTGGGCTATGTTTTTGTGGCCCACCCTGTATTATGTGCTGTTGACGTCTCGATTCTGATTGGTCTGATGGTGCTCATATATTCTCTATAACAGCTTCTCTGGACATATTTCCAGCTGGGACTTGTATAGTAGATCCACTACGTGAATGGATTAAAAACGTGTGTATTTAATGATACAGTTTCTCTGAGGAGATGTTTTTGGAAGGGGTCTCCGGGGTCAATGCCAGTTCTCCAAGATGCGACGATTTTCAGAATAGAGAGCTTTGCGGTTTCTTGGGAACATGACAAGAAAACAGTGAGACAGCGAGGTGACTGTATACTAAACAGACTGCTACAACATAAGTGATAACAGGAACCGAGGTGCTTCACAGGAGCTCCAGGACATGAAATGTAACTATAAATGGATAAAAAGATCAGATTCGTGATTCTCATGATTGAAGCTTTGACACCTTCAAGTAGATCACACAAAATCAAATTTGTTGATGTGGTTTAGAAAATAAGTGGAAATGAGGATCAGGGCAGGAAAGTGCTGGTCAAGTGTGATGTAAGCTGATTTGCATATTAACGTGTCTGGCTAACAAGTGATACTTTGACACGTAGCTAGTAAGCGATGTGGTTAAAATGGTAAAAAGATGGGGTTTTCACCAGTATAAGGGATTATATCCTGACAGGTGTGTGTGTGTGTGTGTGTGTGTGTGTGTGTGTGTGTGTGTGTGTGTGTGTGTGTACAAAAGTGTGTATTATTATACAATGCACTCACTTTTGGAGTGGTTCACTCCCAAACTTCATAAGCAGCCTGATGGCAGTGGGCGCTGTGTAAAACTTAGACACACTGTGCTTCTCTATGATCTCCCAAATCCTGCCCACGTGAGGGTAGACTGGAATGCCTTCAAACTGCCATGAGTACACACACACACACACACACACACACACACACACACACACACACACACACACAGTCATGTCTGATTATATGTACTAACCACATTGTATTATAATTAATCAACCAAATCTACTTGGAATAAAAAATACAGAAAAAATGAAGAAGTATGGCTAAAAGTTTTACCAGCACACTGGTCGCCCCATTGGCTAATGGACCATATGTGATGTAGGAGTGGCCTGTGATCCAGCCAATGTCTGCTGTGCACCAGTACACGTCATCGTGGTGATAATCGAAGACGTATTTGAATGTAAGAGATGTGTAGAGCATGTAGCCGGCAACAGTGTGCAGTATGCCCTGTGAGACAACAGCAAAACAATTAGCTATTATCAGGATATTTGATATTTTAAGCACACCGGGTTATTTGAAACATACTTATGGTTGTAGTATGGTATTGTTGTCATTGTGTTATTCTATTACTTTGTTCATTGCGTCATTTCTGTAGTCAGTGAAATACTAGCTTGGCATTTGTAATCATTCCTGATTGCCGATTGCTGTTTTTTTAGTGCTATAGGTCAGAAATAACATGTCAATGTCCCTGCCTTGGGTTTGCCCGTGGACCCGCTGGTATAGAGGATGAAGAGCGGGTCTTCAGCATCCAGCCACTCGGGCTCACACTCCTCTGATGCACTATTCACGACGTCGTCCCACCACACATCGCACTCTGCGTTCCACGGCGTCTGGAAAATACACATGCAGAGAAACATGCATAAATTGACACATATGCATGCATAGTAAGGACGTAAACAAATATGAGTATGTTATTTGGAATGAAAATGCCGTATAACGTGTTCTAAATGGAGATTTGAATTGGATTTATTTTTTAAAGAAAGCTTGAAAGGTGAAAAGTTGAGGTCAGAAATCGACACAGGGTCAAAAGTATATGTATAGGGTCAAGAATAGACACGCGCCCTCTTAAATTATTAATTCAGTGGTTCTAGAAGTTTAAAAAATGCCTTTTAACTTGCAAAGGCCAAGTCCTCTTAACTATCTGTTAGTGATCAGGATTGACTACAGTTGGTAGCTTCTCTGCGCACAACATAAAAAAAAAAAAAAAAAGGTTAATAGGGGTTAATAGGAGGTGTAACAACTTTGCCGAGGTCTGGAAGAAGATCCAGACAGTCACCCTCATCTGAGAGGATCTTTGTTCAGGTGGTCAGGAGCAACCCAGGAACGATCAAGGCATAGGTCTGCCATGAACTGGAAGCTGCCGGAACACTGTCTAGTAATCAAGTGTGGTTTACATCACCATGGAATGAGAGGCTTCTGTCCATGAAAGAAGCCCCTGCACCAAAATGGACCCCTTCAGGCTCAACTAAAGTTTGCACCTGACCACATGGACAAAGAAAAAAAGCCTTCTGGAGGAAACCTTATGGTCAGATGAGACAAAGAGTGAATGGTTTGGTCACAAGGAGAGGAATACTGTTCCAATTGTTAAGCATGGTGGTGGTAGTATCATACTCTGGGGCTGATTTGTGAAATTGCCAGTGACACTGGTGCATTGCACAAAGTGGGTGGAATAATGAAGAACCTCAGAATTCTTCAGGAGAACCTCAAACCATCTGCTAGATGGTTGAAATTTGGACACAGTTGGGGTGTTCCACCAAGACTGTGACCCAAAACACACATAAAGCTGGTACATAATACAAGTCCTGACCTCAACCCTATCAAAAATATTGTGGACTGTGCTTAAAAGTTGGGTCCATGCCAGGAAACACAAATTGAACTGAACTCTATCAATTTTGCCAAGAAGAGTGGTCAAATATCCAACCTGAACTCTTCCAGAAACATGCCGATGGCTATAAAAAGCGTCCAGGGAAGGGGAAACTTGCAAAGGGACATTTACCCAAATATGAGGTGTGCTGTGGGTATAATTTTGATCGTGTATGTGACATTTTGACCCTGTGTTGATTGAACAAAAAAAGAAGAAAATAAAATCAAAACTTGTTTTGTTTTTTTAATTATTAAAAAAAGAACAGTTTAAAGAAATCATTAAAAGTCAACATTGCCATGACATTCCTGTCCGTGATGACTGTATGTAAAATTTGGACTTCAACTGAATATCAAGACTCGGATCCCAAAGGGCGCAAAAAAAATTGGGTAAAAGGCATTTACAGCGTTCACTGATCCATCCTTAGTAACTGCCTGGTCAGGATCATGGAGGTTTACATCATCCTGCTAAATTGTATATTTTATAATATTTTGGGAAATGGATTCACCTTAATTATTTGGAAAATATTACAGGCAGGTGCAAGCAAAGATAATAACTGCATATGTCAAATTTTAAATAAACAGTCCCACACACATCGCTCGTTGAGACCGTTATGATGTAGCTGAGGTTGAGGAACTGTCGGAGCCAGAATTTACAGATCGAGCTGACAATAACATCATTTCCCCCTTTGGGGTTTTTCCTGCGTTTTCCAGAGATATAATGGTAGGGTTCATAATTCATTAAAAAAAAAAAACCCTTCTTGTTTAGACCACACCTTCATTAGGGTTAAATCCAGATACACATATGAACATTTGGAGCAATAATCCAGATACAGATGCACAGATCAGGACACGGATTCACTGAACTTTGCAAATATGATCAAATATAAGACGTATTGCACCCAGTTTTCAAACAGTGACATGAAAAGGTGGATGTTATATTCAATCTTGCAACAGTTTGCGATTCAAAAGATAAAAAAAAATAAAAAAAATAAAAAAACAAGTTACAGTTAGACCAACCTGTAGCTTATTGCAGGAATTGGTTGTCCTGAAGGCAAGATGCTTCACTACAAGACATTTCTGGACTGTAAAGGAGCTTCTGAGATATACAGAGAGATAGAATAAGAGAAGACAGGAAGAGATAAACGCAGAGATGAGGTAATGGAGGATGGATGAAACTGTGACTCAGCTACTCCGCCACGCTTTCAGGTCAATTTAGTTAGACCCAAGAGAGACGAGAGATTAATCATGTCTGGCACAGCAATTTAGGCCAGCAAATTGTAGTTTGGATAACGTGGAAGTGAGATATGTCTCATCGTGCCATCACATCCACTTATCTTTGTGTTCAATGAGTCAGCATGTCAACACCTAACGATAGCGAGGGCTTTCTGCTAGATTATTCCTCATCGTCCTTTTTTTTTTTTTTTTTTTTTTTTCCACATTTCATCTCTTTGCCCTCTTCAGCTGAACGTACGTTCCAGTTCATCTGTCACCATGACAACCAGCGCATGCCGTTTCCAAGCCGTGCTGTTGCCCGGCAACTTGTCGCCGGTAGCTGTGGCTTTGAGTGTCTGAGAGGAACTGATAAGCCTCCATAAAGGCTCATGATCCTTGGTGTAGGGCTAATGGGCCCAGGCTGTGTCTTGTTATGGTAGGTTTGGGCAAAAAGAAGCTCATTTGGCTTCTGAGATCAAGATCAAGAAGAAGGAGGCTTACTTGACTCGACAGTTTTCCAAGGCATGGTCTGCAATCTGCTTCAGGTTGATCAGCTTGTCTCCCCGGTAAACGCCGTCTGTGGGTTGCGATACACACAGTAGCGTAGAAGAATTAAAAAAAGAGAATAAAAAATCTACAGGAACACGCCTGATTTTACTGCGTCT
The DNA here is from genome assembly GCA_030068335.1 of Chrysichthys cranchii. Classification (NCBI taxonomy): domain Eukaryota; kingdom Metazoa; phylum Chordata; class Actinopteri; order Siluriformes; family Claroteidae; genus Chrysichthys; species Chrysichthys cranchii. Next base: position 10,499,698 of record JAQMCW010000018.1, read on the forward strand.
TATCTGTTGTTGTCCAACTCTTTACGATATCTGAAGATAACCCCTCATAAATACAGGATGATAAAGTCAGGCTGATACAGTTTCCTTGTTGGAACAGCGTCACGTCACAGTGTGTACGTTACCTGCCGTCACCAGGATGCCACTCTGAGCGTCCACGATCCTCTCAGCCAGGGACTCAGAAGAAAATCCTGCAAACTGAAAGAAGAACAAAGTGACACGGAGGACAGGAAGGCCAGATAAATGCACACTTTGGTCAGTATTAAATGTAGTCAGTAGGCCAAGCTGTGTTTTGGACCTTTGTGTTGATTTTTTATTCATTAGTTTTGCACTGAAGCTATGAAGCTAACATCAGGAAGTAATGCAACAACATTGCTTTAATATCTCCTGTACTCCAAATCCAGTTCTTCAGTCATGTCAAGGAGAGTCGTAGACTTGATTTAAGTCTCAGTCTTGAAAATAAAGTGTTATAATTTATAAACCCCCCAAAAATCTGTAAGTAAGTAACCAGTTCCCTTCCCACGCTGTGAAAAATCATTAGCAAAAGTCAGCTTGATTGCGTCTCATTGTGCTAACTCAGTATGAGTTTCAATGAACTAAAAAAATTTTTTTAAGGCAAACCAGGCAAAGTCACTGTTTTAAATTAAAACCACAAATCTTTTTCTTCTTATTATTATTATAGATTTTTTTTACATGTATAGTAACATCATGTCATTAATCAGCCATAACTCATGAATTTAATACATGTTTTTTACACGCTTATTTTTTTTTTATACATGCAGTGCAATTTTTTACATCTGATTTTCCCCAACTTTTTTAATTAATGAATTTCCACATTTTTATTATTATTATTATTATTTAATTAATTTCCACATGCATTCTTATTACTCATGATAAATTTAATTGCACAGCTGACTTTTTTTGGGGTGCACATGATTAATTTAATGTAACATTTTATGTGTTTTTTTTTTTTTAAATAGATGATTTATCAAGGAGATATGGCAAATAACCTTTATTTATTTTATCTATTATTATTATTATTATTATTATTATTATTATTATTATTATTATTATTATTATTATTATGTGCAATTTCCGTAGAATAACAACCTTGAACGCACTTTGGTATATTTTTCATACATAACTACATATTCCCACATACAGCATTCGTATGCAATATATATTTGTGTGTGTGTGTGAGAGAGAGATTTTCATATAGTGGTTAATATAATTGCATACAATTCCACACATGGCAACCACACTGTAGACTGAGTGCAAAACTAAAGAGACAAACTTTGGACATATCTTGGCTGATGAAACACATCTGGCATAAGGAGAAATTTTAGATAGTTCATTTAGCATCCGAAGCTTGTTTCGCTTATAAGAAGTAGGACAATGGCCTGGCAGGAATGAGGCCTCACATCCAAGTAACCCAAAAATAGACCTTTATATGCCATTGAAATTAACCTTGAAGGATACTCGGCAGTATTTTTAACTTCAGCTGCAACCTGGAACAAGAACCTGAGTGGCAAAAATAGTCCTGGCAGAAGCAGACCGAGGACTTTGCTATCATGGACTCCATGCCCGGGAGAACAATAAATAAAACTTCTACGTTATCAACCTCTGTTATGTTGGCTTTTAAGAAATAAGTAATAATTGCTTGAAAACACAAAAACACACACACACACACACACACACACACACACACACACACACACACACACACACACACACACACACACACACATTTTATCAAGGGTGACTAAGCAGTACAAAATAATCTGAGTTGTACTGAAGAACACACTCAGCACTGCTCCGAAAAAAGAGAAAGCATGCATCTGCAGTACTGTTTGCTTTGCAGAACCCGGTGCAGATGACAGAGATTCTGGTGCACACGTACCACAATCGAATGCACTGCCCCTATTCGAGCACAGGCCAGCATGATGTACACAAGCTCGGGGATCATAGGCAAGTAAATGGCCACCCTGTCTCCTTTCTTCACACCTGGAACAGAGAACGATCCCATTTAAACACGGCAAACTTCAAATCCAAGCCTTTGTTACGTATCTTTCTATGTTGGTTTCTTGATTTCTAGATTTTGCCTAGTTGATGTGGATTGCTGTGTGCCTGAATCTCTTCCTACTTTTTGACCTTGCTATTTGTTTTTATAAACATCACCTGCTACTGTCAGTGAAATCTCTGCTGCCTGCCAGTAATTGCACGAACCATCTGCAAAACAAGGTCCTGTAATCCCGTATTTTATAGCGGCTATAAATTTTTGCTCATCAGGCTCTCTTTTTCTCTTTCTTGACATCACAGCAGACTGCAAAGAACAGACACTAAGACTCCTTTTGTGAATTTTAATAAATGAACGTCGTCTTGCAGGAAACTTTGACTTTTGTTAAATAACACTTTTTGTATGCATAACTTATTGTTAGAGGAATTTTACCACCCGCCTACTGACCAATCAGATTCGAGACTTAAGATTCGAGACTTGTGGACTTAGATGGAAGTTTATAGGAAAGCACCGAGATTCGTCTTTTAGTACGGCTTCGTTTGATGGGAGAGGTGGTTGAATCAGTGTAGTTGAAGGAACTGGTGGCTTTGTGATTAAGGCACGGAGCTACGGATCAGAAAGTTGTTGGCTCAAAACACAGCAGTGCCAAGTTGCCATGGTTGTGTCCTCGAGCAAGAGCTTTAACCTTCAACTGTTCAGCGGTACCTTGACTCAGGGATAAATAACTCTGGATTTAAAAAAAATAATAATTCTAAACAACTTTTTACAGTTATTTACAACTTTAACACAAGTCGAATGCTATCAGTTTTTTTATACAGTCGAAGTTTACGATGTACAGAGGCTGGCGTCTTTGACGGAAACGCACGCCTTTCCGGATTACCAACGTCTGTAATTATTACTCTTGTTAGGACATAGGGATGAAGATGAAGGACTCTTACCCAGCTGCTTGAGAGCATTGGCACATCTGCACACCTGCTTTAGAAGCTGGCTGTATGTGATGGTAAGGTGATGGTCAGGTGAGTTTCCTTCCCTAAAAGCATTCAGGGAATCAGCGCAGAGCAAAAATAGAAAATAAAATAAAACAAACCTCACAGGTACAATAATATGCTGTTTTGGAGTTCAACACGGTTGTGGAGAACAAGGAACTAATCTGGAGGCATATCCAATTCATATTCTTAAATCTTAAAAGGGAAATTTCTCCCCCCATTCTTTCGTAAACGTAGGGGACCAACACGGCCTTTTTTTTTTTTTTAAACAGAAGATAACGTGTTCTCCGGCAGTCTTATCCGTATTATGTTTGGATTTACATCAGCAATGTGTTTGGACTGTAATACTGAAATGTTTATTGCACAAGCTAAAAGGACGGCCAAATGACTGAATTACAATATGGACAGCAGCCTGTTCAAAGCTTTTCTGTTTGCTTTGGCTCTAAATCCAGTCTGCACATTGGACTGAGTCATTTTATCACTATAAGACAATGAAGAGTCAATCGTGCCTTCCTAGCGCAAGAAGATACCCGCTGATATATAGGTGAGAATTCTCTTGCTCTGGGCTTTGGGACCACTGCACCTGTCTGTCCCAATATTAATAGAGGGAGCAGGAAATGATGACAAGGCAGTCTGGATCTGGCCAAAGTGACCTTGTGGGTACAAATGCTAGTCTGTTGCATGACCATGCATTGTTGCAAAGTCATAAACCCTCCCGGATCTTGCTTCCAGGAACTCGGTTGAATTGCTTGTGTGGACTCTGGCTTTGTCTTGGCAGCTTCAAACAGGAGCGGGAATTGTTGGACACAGGCTGTGTCCATGCTTTCAACAACAGGTCTTGGTTAATGACTAACTACCCTTTTGCGTGATCCAGAGTATTCGCAGGCGTTTGCACTATACTGGACGATGGGCCAAGGATCACCCCATCAGCTGAACCAGACAGAGACAGTCCACCCCAGGTGTCCCAACTAAGCTCATATTCACTGGGATGACCTACTAAAACATCACCTGTGTTACCACACTGATATTTGCTTAGTCGCATTGATTTTATGAGGCGTGGAATGATGATTGATAGCGAATGGTATTACCGTGGAAGCTAATGATTACTACTTGCTCTTGATCAGTCTGTCACCTACAGTGTACCTATTACACATCATAAGGGCATTATTACTATAGTGATATCGTAGTATGTAATACCTGATCACCATGGTACCAGGGGTATTTTCCTTAACTAACACAAATGTCAGAAGCTATCAGAATACGTAATATAATAGATGTGGGTATAAAAGGGAATTCAAATTTCAGTTTAGAAAAATTTGTATTATAAGAACATACACTACAGGCCAGAGGTTTGGGCCTACAATTGGATTAAAAAACAACAACAACAACAACAACAACAAAACAATACGCTGCTTTGTCAAACTTTTATTAAAAGAAAATAGTAGGATTACTTAAAGCAAATGTGAGTGACTGGTTTTCAATATTTTATAGCTTGTAGCAACACATTATTTAGCCATAAAGACTGGAACTGATGCTTTTGAAGAAGACACATCAGGTCTGTCTTCAGTGCACTGACATTCACTTTGTGTTGGAATGCTATATACTAATATCAGAACCTGATTGGCTCTTGGCCTCCCTTGATCGTGTCTTACTTCACCAAACAATGCCCACCCGTCTGCCTTGTCCCAGATCAGTTTGTGAGATGTTGGGGCAGGGGGTAGCTCAGGGGGTTAAGATGGTGGCCTGCATGATCGGAAGGTCAGGAGTTCAAATCCAAGCACCGCCAAGCTACCACTGCTGGGTCCTTGAGCAAGGCCATTAACCTGCAACTGCTCAGTTGTGTAAATTAAATAAATCTAAGTCACTTATTTATTTATAAGCCTAATTGACGCAGTCAGTTGAACTGGAGGCGTTTAGTCTAAAGCTTGATATCCAAACATATTAATAATGTCAACTTGTATTTAACCATACTTTTAATATAATGAAAAAAAAATGCTGTTTATCCTAAACAAATATATAAAATCTATATGCTAACCATTTGTGAACTGGTTTGGGATCGATCTATCTATCTAGCTATCTAGCGATTGATCTATCTATTTAATGTTTCTATTATTTCTTTTAAATTTTGCATTATAAGATGTGTGAATTGCTTAGTTTTGTTTCGTTTTTTTCACACTGGAAGGAAATCGTGGCTGCAGAAGGATGAGAACCGCTGCTATGAATGATAATGGAGGAATATTTGAGTTATGTAACATGTTATAGTCTCACTCAGTGCACATGGGCCTTCTCATACCATAAGTCCTACATTCTCAAAAATAAGGTGTTTGACCAAGAATGAGTCTTTGCTCTCATGCTACAGGCTGTTGTTCTAATTCACAGATGGTGAATAATACACATAAGAGTGATGTAGTAAAAGGTAAAACAAGGAGTTAAGCAGAAAACAGGGTTCATCTTAAGGCTGTGAGTTCAGATCCTAAGACTTCCACAGAGTCAAGGATGGGCCTGAGTGCTCAGTTAAATGTTTGGTGTATATCTTGTCTAGATTATAAGTTGGTTTAGATAAATGCATCAGTCAAATTAATAGCCTTAATAGAAATGAATTCTTAGTAATGTATTATTATAGATAATTACATTATTCACAGACAGCTGTGTTCCAGTTCCAGTTATATCTCATTAAGTGCAGATAATGTATATTAGCTACATTTGGCAAGTTTTCCATGTTCATGTTGGTTTTAATGAGCATTTTCTTAAATAAAAAAAAAAAAAGAAAAGAAAAGAAAGAAAAAAGAAAAACGGGGATACACATAAATAATGGCCCTCATTTGTGAAAGTGTGAATGTGTATCCAAAATCCCTAATTTCATCAGGAATGTTAATGTTGTTTTATCAGATCCGTTGAATGGAAAGATCATTAATGAGTTACCAAACACTGGCTACATGGTTCGCAGCGAAGCACCGTCCTCAGCACAGTGATGTTGAAACTCTGATATGATCAGTGTGAGGGCAATGTTTGCTCACCAGAAGTATGCAACTTTCTCGCCCAGGTTCCGGTCCAGGACGTGGCGGTCTAACACGTTGTAGCATATATTGGTCTTGGCTCCTTCCATGTACTTGATGTAAACCTGGCCCTTGGTCATGTCAAAGTTGTACTGCAGCATTTGGCCCGTGGGTGGTTTCTTCCAGTAAAACTCCTGAGCAACCTCCGTCCAGAATTCTGTGGATTAGCAGATTGGTCAAGACGTACTGCATAATAAGCTAACACTCACTAGCACTAAAGCTGTATACGTCAGCTTATTTGGACCCAAGTTTGTAGTGTGGCATGCACATTTTCATAGGTTTCACTTCTGCTATTTCTCAGCTCACTTACCTTCAGGTTCCTCAGTGGATCTTTTGTACATGGCAAGATATGAGTTAAAATCAGGCACATGGGCAGCCATTTGGAGATCCTCCGGAGGTAAGTATACTCTCTCATCCTTGTCTTGAAGCCTTGGAACAACCATGTTTGTCAGATGGATCTAAACGTGGAAGCAGTTGACAACTAAAGATGTCTTGCTCCTTTAACTCTCAAAAGCATTGACAGCCGGGCACTGCCCTGCACTTGAACTATGAAGCAGTTTATTGTGGCTGTCAGTTTAAGTCCTGCCTCTACATCCTGATGTCATTTTACTTCCTCAGTCTGCTCAGGATCTAACTGACCAATAAACATGGTGCTTTTGACGCTCCTACTTTTTCATTGGGTGAGTGGTCTGCCTCCTGCTGATCCCATTCTAGAAGGAGGGAGGGAAGGAGGGAGTAAGGATTGAGGGAGGGCCCACACCACTGAACACTGGCTGTTTGGCTGTGGTTTGTGGAGAGAGAGAGAGAGAGAGAGAGAGAGAGAGAGAATGGTATTAATTAATTAATTACTAAGTTGAAGACTATATTTCCAGTCATGTCTTTTCCCCTGCAGAGATCTGAAGGTGAAACTCTGCATTATGGAGATTTGCAATTCTCTGAAAGGAAAGTCAACGCTGAAAAAAGGAAAACTAGCTCAGACGTCGAGTGTGTGTACTCCGATGTGAACTGTAATATGTAACATTCATGATATGTTTAAAAACAATTCCTCTTATTCCTATAATTTAATCTCCTGACTACAGGAAATACATTAAATGCCCTTGTTTTGATTTTTGTACAGATGTCGTGGCCTGGATTATACGAATCCATAATGCATATGAAATAAATAAACTGTCTGTATGCCTTATTGTCGGCTTCATTTGTACAGTGTACGTCTGTGTGTTGTGTCCAGTTATCTCTTTTTATGATTGAGGTGGAGATGCTTAGAATATTTAACCCCCTAAAATATATATTCTAAAACGTGTCATGTATTTTAAATGTTCAAACCATAGACTTTACCACTGAGGGATACTATAAACGCCTGGTTTTGTACATTGTTATTATTTTTCAATGCATTTGGTGTAATAAAGCCATCATCGTCGTCATCATCATCATCATCATCATCATGTTCCAGGATGAATGTCAACATTTTATTTACTCTCTGACAGAAAAAAAACAACTTAGAGCCTCAGTGCTGATAGCGGAGAGCCTTTTACACTGCAGGTCTACTGTAATCACTGATCTTGCCATATATTACCGTTCTTGCTGCCGCGTCAGTGTCGGATTGTGCCAGGAACTGAAAATTTCCCATCAGTCCCTGCACATCACATCTCCCTGGTTTGTCTCACCTGTTTTGATTTGGGTTTCATCAGAACTACTATATAAGTTCCAGTATTTGAGCACTTCCTTTATGAAGTTATCCTGTTGTCATGCCATGTTTAGTTTGGTTCTAACTCATGCCACGTTTTTATGTCTTCATGTTATCTGCGTTTTTTCTTTTCTCCTGAAATAAACTTTAATTCTGCATTTGCATCTGCCTGTGTTCACCAAACATGACACTTGCACTTCAGAAAGTCTTCTGCAGAGTGAAAAACTAATATTGTGGCTAACATGAGAAAATATTGCCATTACATATTACTGACATTAGCAAGGTTCACACAATGTGGTTAATGCACTGAAGTGTCCAGTGTAAACACATATGAAGATCAGCCAGAAGATCAATTTTTAATCATTGAAGTATCTTGTATTTAGATCTTAGAGAATATATTGAGAAAAGTAAAAACTTCATAATGATCAGAATGTGCCCTTAGTGAGCTTAAAATATCTAATTTACTGTTTATTCATCTTCTGATGCTTAATCCTGTTCAGGGTCATGGGGGGAAGCTGGAGCCAATCCCAGGTGACTTCGGGTGAGAGAGAGGCGGGGTTACACCCTGGGCAGGTCACCAAT
>JAQMCW010000018.1:10556182-10575240 GCA_030068335.1 Chrysichthys cranchii
CATCTAAGCACATTTATCAAAACAGTCATTTCTAAAGTAAGAAAATAAATGTATCCAAACAATGTGTATGTCATGGATCCGCACGCGCACCCACTTTGATTCCTCCCAGCAGTGGTGCTGCGGGCACATGTGCGAGGATTCGCTCCATTAATTGGTTTTCCATTATTTCTTATGGAGGAAAATCCGATCAGTACTCGGTTAGGGCATTGGCCCTTCAGTTGGAAGGTTGTGGGTTCAAGGCCCAGGACCAACAAGGTACCCTGAGCAAGGTACCGTCCCCAAGCAGTGCTCCCCGGGCGCTGTGCTGTTCGGCTGCCCCCTGCTTCACTTGGTGAATGATCCAAATGCAGAGAAGGAATTTCACTGTGTCACACTATGCTGTGCTGTGTTTCACGTGTGACAGTCACTAGCATCACTATCACTAACTTTTTAGGATTTGTACCCGCGCTCGGAACAGATTAAGTGTGTGTGTGTGTGTGTGTGTGTGTGTGTGTGTGTGTGTGTGTGTGTGTGTGTGTATACCAAATCAGGTTATTTTGAGACAAAGTGATGCATGCAGGGGGGAAAAGAGAGAGAGAAATTTGTTTCCCTTTTCTAATTCCTGAACTTTTTGGACCTGTGTTTTTTGGGAATGTTTGTGAGTGTGTAGTTGGAGTTATTGAGCCACAGCAATGAAGGCACAGCCAGAGAACTAACGCTTTAATTCGATTCCGTTCGAATACACATCTTTCGTTTTCATCACACGCTGCTGAGAGTCCGAGTGGATCACACACAGTTATTGTAAAGTTGAACGTTTTAACGAATTACAACTGGACAGTTAAGGCACATATTCAGGTTTAGGCAGTGGGTTCTGTGTCGTACCTAGACTCCAGCATATCATACTGAATTTGATTTTTGCATCATGATATGATAGCAATTCTTTAAAAAAAAACAAAAAAACCCAACAAAACAGCGACTACAACAAAAGACCTGATAAGTGCCAAATTAAAGGAAAGACATGAATAAACAGAGCTGAGAAATATAATCAGTACGAATGCTTCCACAAAGGCATGTTCGTGATCAACACACTACTGTGCTGTGTTACAAAGTGACCTTGTGATGGTGTGTCTGTTGTCGGGGCTGATCGTAGAAGCTTCGGATACAAACGCGGCCCAACTGGCCGTTTCTCAACAGGAGCGGTGACAAACGAGACAACTGCATTTAGATCTATGGGCGAGACGTGCAGGAAGGCAACGACCGTGAGGCTCGTAAGAATAAAAGAAAAGCACCCGTTCTTCAGGTGACAGAATGTCCATGTGATTACATTGCCAGGAGGAGCAGTTCGTCCATAAGTACACAGAGAGCAGAATTTTTCTGTGTCTTTCCTCTTCTGGTTTTTCCCCCAGGGGCAAAAAGCTCATCGTGAAGAGCGGGTAAATTGGTTCTTAAGCGAGGAGCTGCGGTGTTCGTGTAGATTTATCTGAAATAATCATGATGTTATTTAAACCCCTGACTGTTCTCATAGTACTAGCAGAGGTGCGGGTTTAGACGACTGTTAAGATGAACGCTGGCTGTAAGGAAGGCTGTAAGGAAAGCCGGTTCTCCTGCGGGCCCCGGTCTCACAGGAGACGACAGACCGCAGTCACGCTGCACGGCCTGGAACTGTTTGTGTTTCCATTCCAGAGCCAGACATGCGCACATGCATCTCTGTTTCTCTGTGTACGTGTGTGTGTGTGTGTACGTGATGGTGTGCGCATGTTTGAAGTTCTTGAGTATCCAGATCTGTCATTTACCTCCCAGATTGTAGTGAAATTGCAGTGCAAGATCAGAAATGCATGGATTTTTGGAGTATTTTGGTCTTGTTTGTGTCACTTCCTGTGTGTCTGGAGAAGTGACGAGCACCCCGTAGTCATCAGAAGATGATGGCTGTGATGCGGCTGATTCTTCTGTGGGTTACGCAGGCTCATTTTGGAATGAAATCCATATTCGTATCATGACGAGGGAAATTTCCCCGTGGTTGTAGACCAAAGTCTTACAACGCAGAAGTCAAAACCTGCAGAATTGCCACCAGTTAGCTTCCTCGTACTGATTAGTACTGACAATAATATTGACACTTAAGTTGTACAGGAACTATGAAACATTTCTGAGGCAGTCATCGGGCCGAGTGAGCGGCGTTTGTGCTGAACTCAGGCTTTCGAGAGTGTAAAGGGATTTTGATCTCGTATGATGTAGAGACATATTGTGTGTATGCGAAGGCTTCTTCTCTTCAAACAGGAAATCCTCTGAGCTGAATTTGTCCCGCAGTGCCGTTTTGGTTGACGAGTAGTGTAGCTGCTTATTTCCCCCACCTCCTCTCCGCTCTCCACCATGAGAGAATGACTCAGCGCTTCTACTCCTTTTGCGTAGTTCGGTATAGAAATACGGGGAGCAGTTTTTCCCCCTGCGTTGCGAGTGTCGGCAGCGTGTCGTCAGCTCAGATCTCACTACGCCGCCGCCGCCGCCTCTAATTTTGTGCACGCGTGTATAGCAGGTGATGCTATGTAACTAAATTTGGTAATTTAAAAAAAGCAACAACAAAAAAAAAGAAAGCTGACCGCAAATTTCTTTATTGATTAGTTGGACTATGTTGTGAAGCACGTCATGGCATTTGATGGGTATCTGAGTGGAAATGGTGGAGCACATTGTTGGCCTTGTGGCTGCTTTTTTTATTCGCGTGAGTAAGATTTCGATTTGTAACTGCTCCTTTGCGGGAATGTGATTAATAACACTGGAAGCACATTTATGGGCATGTTGGTCCGTCTTTCCTGCCCTATCAGAAAACATTATCTTGTTTAAAAAAAAAAAAAAGTTGGTTGATTGTTTGTATGAGTGCTTGATGGGATGATAATTACTGAACCTGATCTGGATCTGTGAACAAGCTAGACTTTGAAACGCTAATTTTTTTTTGGTCATAACTGACTATTGTCCGACCTCAGGCCCAAATATAATCGTCAGGAGCGACAAACGGGCCTTGAGTTGTGACGTATTCAAGGAACAGCGACATGGAGTCCGGGCACCCCATGAAATCCGAACATTAAGTCCAGCATGTCAGGATGTTTTGTATTTTCTCGCCTAGTTTGATAACTCCCATGACGCGCTCCATGACCTTCCTTCTGTAGCCATGATCGGCAGTTTCTTGACCCTCCTCTCCGATGATGTGCAACATCCTGAATAATGATTGATCAGGTTCAAACTTTACTTTTACTTTAAGGTACTGCTGCATGCATATACATATATATGTTATACACATACATATTTTGACATAAGACTTTATCATATAATGCGCCACAAGGAGAGAATATTCGTCTTCTGCCGCTTAATCCTGTTCAGGGTCGCGGGGGGAAGCTGGAGCCAATCCCAGCTGACTTCGGGCGAGAGGTGGGGTTACACCCTGGACAGGTCACCAATCCACCGCAGGGCGATGCACAGAGACGGACAACCATTCCCACTCACTCACATTCACACCTACGGGCAATTCAGAGTAGCTAATTAGCCTAATCTCCTCCGTGCATGTCTTTGGACTGTGTGAGGAAACCGGAGTACCCGGAGGAAATCCACACGGACACGGGGAGAACATGCAAACTCCACACTGAAAGGAGCCCGTGTCGACCCTGGGGATCGAACCCAGGACCTTGTTGCTGTGAGGCGACAGTGCTAACCACTCAGCCACCGTGAAAATACTGTAAATATAATATTGCCTTGTCGTAGGTGAGCTGCTGTGCTAAAAGTACTAAATACTAAAAGCATGAGACGGTAATTATGTGCATTAATACAGACTATAGGAAATAAGCCAGCTCTCGCATCCCTGTGTGAGGTGACTTCATGTAGCTGTAGTCTATATTTTCACCGGGAAATGTGTTCTGTGATGAACCATCATGTTCATACTCTTAACAAAGATGGCCAACGTTTAATTTTTTCGCTGTTACGAGTTATTGAGTCTGAGTCTGGTGTCTTTCACTCAGCAGTTGTTTTAAATGTACATCGGGTGGCAGGGTCCGTGCTTTGCGCCACAGTATGTAGATATTTAGAGCATGTTGTATTTGAACAACCGTCAACCTAAAAGTTTTGTTTGGGCAAGTCAGTAGTCAGTAGAAAGTCGATTTCTTTCTTTCCTTGGTTACTGGACAAGCGAATTGAGCTCGTCTTCCAGTCATGAAGAAATTAAATCGCTGGAGACAGTTGAATCAGTCTGATCAGACCTATTTGTCTCCCCTGGGACTGTAAATATCTGTGGTGGAGCTGTGAAGCACCACTAATAAGATGCCAAGAACATTCGGCCGTGAGCCTGGTTTTCAGAGTATCAGAATGGCAGCGCTTGTGTACGATAAGATTCCTTACTTAATAGGTGTCATTACACGTTATCCTGGTTTAATCAGTTCTTTTCTTCCTTTTTTTTTTTTAGTTCTTTATTAAACGTACTACACGCACACATTCCATGGGTCAGGGCATTACATTAACCATGCCATTATTAAAGCGTGTCTGAACAGAACGAGTTTCAGATCCTGGATCTGATGCAGGCCAAATGTGTGCAGCGTCTGATCTGAGGCTTTTAATTTTACCCGCAGGCCCATGATGAACCCCGCGAGCCGTAGCTGCCACAGCTAGTCAGAAGCTGCACCATGGCCAAGCCGGGGACCGACAGAGATGGAGCCATGGTGGAAAAGACGACTGGGAAGAAGGTAACACAGTCGCTACTGTTTACTGCAATACGAAGGCATACTGTTAACTTGATAAGAAATATAGTATTCTATGTTTTCTGTGATCAAAACGCGCTCTCGTGTTCTGCGCAGGGAAGATGGATAGCTTATATCGCCACCGCAGTACTGTCGATTGCTCAGGTCCGGTTGGTCAAAAGGTGTTGGTTATTAGGGCTAGGTATCGTTGCTAATTTCCTGAATTCATCCGATTCACAAGGTCATGAGCCGATTCAATTCTTGATTCGATTCTATATCGATTTATTTAGCGATTTCTTTGTGTCAATACTAGTTTTGCTTGGTTATAAAATGACTTGACTTGAGTGGAGCATATCCCCATGTTGATAGGCTGTACTACAATGTTATCTGTGGACAGTAAACTTTTCAAATAAGTAGTTATTTAGTATAATTTATCTAACCCAACATTATTTCCATAATATTTTACCTCGATATGGCACGGTTTGCAGATTGCTTGTGTTTTATCCAGTTCCTCTCTATCCTTGTAAGTTTTAAATCCGAAGTGTCATCAAATATTGGCCTTTAGGCCAGACGGGGACTTCAGTGGAGCAGCGTCAACCATGGCTCAGTTTGGTTTCGGTTTTGCCGGTCTTGCGTTTTTATAGCTCTCCTTACACGGTCGCGAGAGTAAAGTAGTGCATACAGGAAACGATCGATCCGCGAATTTTTGAATTGATATTGTATTTTTTCAAACGAAAATCAATATTGATCGGTGAATTGATTTGGGTTTTTTTTTTTTTTTAACCCAGCCCGATTGGTTATTTCCGCTGGATCAATTTCTACAGGGAGACGTTTATGTAGCGTTTTTGGAAGGAGTCTCCAGTGTCAGTGCTGTGGAATTGTATGAGCTGTTATTCGAGTTTTTCAACATGGGCATGACGGAGAGTTTCGCAGTTTTATCTGTACCATGATGACATGCATTTGTCCTATTCTGTGATTTCAAGAGAGTAAAAAAGTTTGAAGAATAAAACTATTATTTAAGGTTAATAACAATGTCTGAGGTTGCCCCCAATTATGGCGCTATTTCACTGATTAATTAAAAAAAAAAAAGATGTATTTTAAGATACTTAAGGGAAACCACATGTATACCCACAGATCTGTGGGTGCTATCAAAATAAATGCACTTTTTGTATCAAGTGGTTTTAATTTTGTTTTATTTTCATGTTTTATAGTAGCTGGTGTGAATCATTCTCACGGTGCAGTTCGTTCAAGCGTTATTAGAGCCAAAATGATGAACGATGGAAGTGAAACCTTCTCGCAGTACACCGAGCACTCGGTGCCTTTCATGTCATTTTTGCACGGCTCAATGTAAACTTGATTTTAGTTGGGCCAGGTTTCAGTTGTTTGATGGGCTCCAGAGGACGTGTGAAGTGCTCACATCTGTCAGCGCTTAGACGCAAGATTGAGCAATGTGTAAAACAAGAATTTCAGTTTAACGCGGCTTGCTTTACTTATTGACTGCACAGTTGTGTTTTACATTGATTTGTGCCCAGATTTCGGATTTAAATTTGATTTGACAAAAGAAATACCTTATGTTATATTATTACCTTATAGAGGTGGTGTTCCACATTTGCTGTGAAGAATTTAAAATCTAATCTGTTTGTTTGTTTTCCTCGGCAGAGTAAAGATAAGATCTCCCCATTTACCAAAACTCCGAAGCTGGATCGGAGTGAGATCGTGGGGAAGGAGGGGAAGCCGAAGTCTTCCATGAAACGCAAGCTCTCCTTCAGTGTCAGCCCACCCCGTAACGAGGAACGGGACTCAGACACGGGTCAGTTTCATTCTGGTAGAAAATTCCAGTAGCAGTCATGTGCCTCTACGCTGCCTCTTGTGGTTAGTTCTGGAAACGGTTAAACACACTGTACCGTTGTGCTCTTTTTTTTTTTTTTTTTTTTTTTTTTTTTCTTTTTTCTTTTTTTTTTCTTTTTTTTTTTCCTCCCCCCCTGGAGTTATATAACAGTTGAGCCAGTGTCTTCGAATGTTGAAGACAGGGAAATGTTATTTAAGTGCTTGCCTGGGAGAGCAACTAGAAATAGCTGTTTTGACTGAGAATTGTATTTTCTGTATATATATGGTGATTGTAGTGTTTCTATTTATTTTTTGTTGGCCTCAAAGGGGAAGTGAAGGAAAAACATGCATCTTTTATTTATTTAATTTTTTATTATTTCTTTCAGCTCATTATTTTGAATGTAGTGGATGTCGTCGTGGGCAGTGGGGTTAACCTTATTGCATCCAAGAAAAACGTAATGGCTGTTTTGAGACATTTTCAGTTTGTGTGCACAAGAACGTATGGTGGTTATCGTTCTAGAAAGTGAATCCCTTTTGCTATATGTAGGGAATGAGGAGACAATAACCCTTGTGGAAGGGGTAGACTTTTGCTCGTTTTGTCATACCGAGGTGGTTTTTCAGCTTTCAGTGGTGGAGCCCTCTTGTGCCATAACGAAGCGTGTTGTATTTTCTGCTTATCATCTGAGCAAGAGGGGGAGCAAGCGAGCGAGTGAGTGTAATGCAATGCTCTCCTCTCCCGTTCCCCCTCCTCCCCCTTTCCACCTCTCCTCTTCCTCCCCCTCCTCCCCGCTTCTCTGCTTCTGCACTGTAGATGACTCTGACCCCGGCCAGTCGAGCGATATGTGGGGAGAGAGATTACTTCCTCCCTGCAGGATATACGCAGGTAACTGCCTCAGCTAAATCCGCCGCTCTGCTGTGCCGCACAAAGGCAGCAAAATGATCGGCGGAGAAACTCGAGCCATTTTACAGACTGCTTAACTCAGCAAGCATGGGCACCATATTGATGTGCGTCAGCCTTAAATAAATCCCAACACACCCTCCCGCCTGACATGTCGCAAATCACTTTTGCCATGTAATAATTCGGGTTTAGTTATATAAATTTCTCTCTCAGAATGGCTGTCTTAGAAAACACTAACTCCTACCGCATGAACTTTCAGTAATCTAGCTCTTTCCATAACTGGTTGGGGGACACAGCGATTGCATTATCTTCTCTTGTTGCTGAATATACAAAATCCTTTTTTTCTTGATATGTCCCCCCCCCCACTTTTTAACAATGACAGTAGTTGGCTGTCTTCAGGCATCCATGTTTTCTATATCCATTTTACACGCATGCCTTTACATCGTGCACAAAGATTTGAGGTGACCGATCTCGATGAATAATGCATGTATCTAGACAATCTCACAACAATACTGTTATACGATTTATTTTGCCGTTTGTCCTGCCACATGCCAGAAACGTTTTCCAGAACAACTTAGTCTTTAAGTAGAACATGGAAGTCATGATTCCTGGAATTCAAATTGCTTTTGTTGATCATCTCTTCCTGCAGATAAAGATGGTCCTGATAAGAAGAGGGTAAAAAAGGAGTCTGGGGGTAAGAAGTCCACCCCTGTGAACATTTTGTTTGGTTACCCACTGTCTGAACGCAAGCAGATGGCTCTTTTGATGCAGATGACAGCGAGAGACAACAGTCCAGGTACTGGCACCTGCCTGACTTGAACTGTGGAATGTCATTTTTCGGCTCAAACTTAAAGGGTCTTCCAGGCATACAGGATGTGCAAAACACATCCTATCTTTGACAAGTTTTCATATTCTACTCTTACATTCTATTATTCTAACCAAGCAACAGTGAACATTTGACCTGGTTTTTTTTCCCACAGAAGATATTCCAATGTATAATTTCCAGCATTCTTTCCTTCCTTGTAGACACCACGCCGAACCACCCCTCCCAAGCTCCGACAGTGCAGAAAAAGACGCCAAATAGCTCCACTTCGCGTCAGAAAGACAAGGTGAACAAGAGGAACGAGCGCGGAGAAACGCCGTTGCACATGGCTGCCATCAGAGGGGATGTCAAACAAGTCAGGGAGCTGATTGGACTAGGGGCGGACGTAAACGTGAAAGATTTTGCAGGTAATGTTGTCTTGGAAAATGCTAACATGGTTTTGTTTTATTATTTTTAACATTTACTTTTCTGACAAGTGGTCGACTCTTGTTTTTGCAGGTTGGACACCTCTGCATGAAGCCTGCAACCTTGGTTACTATGACGTAGCAAAGGTCCTTATTGGTGCAGGAGCTGAGGTGAACACACAGGGATTGGACGATGACACCCCTCTTCATGATGCCTCCAGCAGTGGACACAAAGATGTAGGTTTCTTCTCAGTATCTCTCTAATATTTGCAGCGTTTGATTACCACTGTGCTAGCATGAAAAATCGAGACTGGTATCAGATTAAGAAACACTTATTGACTTGTGAAGTAAAGCATGTATAGCGCCGATAACTTTGTGCAGTTTGTCAGATGCTTTAGGTAAGATGCTGTCTCCAGGAAGATGTTCTGACAGTCAGGTTATTTAATTCTCTCAGGTTTTTTTTACCAGCTGACTTCTGGACCTGTATTTTTGCAGATTGTGAAGTTGCTCTTGCAGCATGGAGGAAATGCCTTCCAGGCAAACAAGAGAGGCGAGCGGCCAGTGGACGTTGCTGATTCTCAGGAGGTCGAGCAGCTACTGAAGGGGGAAGTCCCATTGTCTGACCCAGATGACAGCTCTTCAGGTACAAGAACATTTAACTTCTCCATATCTACACTCCATGGCTAAAGGTTTGACACCTTACCATCTCACCTACTATATATGCTGTTCTTATCCCAACTTGTTGGCACAAAGTTGGAAGCACACAATTGTACAGGATGTCCTTGCATGCTGTAGCATTAAGATTTCCCTTTACTATTATATTACTATCACTAAGGGGTCTAAACCTGTTCCAGAATGACAATTTTTTGACGATCTGGAATGTTGATCGCACCCCAGGCCTTCTCATTTGACTCATTGCCTCATCATTGCCTTCATCTCATGAAGGCTATTGTGGCTGAATGAGCACAAACACTCCCAGATACACCTCAGAATCTAGTGAAAAGCCTTCCCCGAAGAGTGGAGGTTATAATAACAGTAAAGGGGGACTATGTTTGGAAAGGGTTTTTCAACAAGCACACAGATGTGCATGTTATGGTCAGGTGTCTACAGTTTTGGCCCTATAGTGCATCTAGTTCAGTTTTGGTCTGTTCATTATCTATGTGTTTCTTCTATAGTCCCTAATGCCTTTCTTTCATTATTTATTAAATTTTTTTTATATAACCGTAGAAGTTGAATAATTGATTATTGATTTATGTTTTCACTTTGTTACAGACTCGGAAGACCCTCCATCAGTAAACCCATCCAGTGTAGATGAGAACATGGAGTACTCAGATGCTGAGAAGGACTCCGATGGCAAATCGACCTCAGCAAAGGCCACGTCTTCAGTGTCTGGTGTGGATGAGTACGAGTTCAAGGATGAGGACGAGGAGGAAGACCTGAGCAAGGCCCTAAACGACAGGCACATCCTGAGACGAGAAGTGCGTCAGAAGGAGAAGGAGGATAAGGAGCAAAACCATTACACACCCAAACAGTCCAGCAAGAGCGATCAGACGGCGTCATCGTGTAAATTAAAAAAGCCGAAGTCATCCCGAGTCCTCTACTGCAGTTCAGACAGCTCGGACGATGAAATGGAGGCTCCATCGGAACGAAAGTGTTCACCAACAAGGTCGCTCTGCAACGATAGCCACAAAACCGAGAGCAGGACAAAAAGAGAAAGTTTAGCCCTAACGCCAGCAGAAAAAGGCAAGGCAAACAACAACAAGAAGAAGAACAAGAGCCAAAGCAAAAACAAGGAAAATCAAGAGGTTCAAGAGGACGGAAAAGAAAACAGCAAGTCTCTTCTGTTTTCTACAGCGACGGTGTCGGACAACTCTGACAAAAGTGTTCGGGAGGAAGACTCTTTCAAAATGTCCTTCAGCCCAAAGGACGATTCGTCGGTGCACCTCTTTCATTTGTCGGCTGTGAAATCCCCAAAGCTCAGTTACAGCCAAACTGACAAGCAGATGACTCCATTAAAACAGGAAAATGCTAAGGCTTTTGTCTCCATCGGAGATGGATCCTGCCCTGTGGATGGTGTGAAGTACAACCACTACGCAGATTCTGACTACACAGAAGGTTCCAGCAGTAAAAGCTGTAAGCACAAGGACAAAAGCAAACATCACTATAAGGAACACAGCTTGGATGGAGATGACAGAAGCTCCAGTCCTTTTAAGGATTCCAGTTTAAGCAATAGTATGGATGGCTCTGAAGGAGCCTTCAGGAAGGCTGACAAAGATGGTAAGGTTGTCAAGAAGCATAAGCTAAAACACAAGGAGAAGGACAAGTACAGGAAAGACTACGAGTCTGAGCGGAATCGGCACCGCCAAAAAGAAATGCGCAAAGATGGACACAGGAACCTGGAGTTTGACCGAGAGTTTTGGAAAGAGAATTTCTTCAAAAGTGATGAGAACGAAGAACTCAAAGGGAAATGTGAGACGCCAGGCAGTTGTTCTCCTCAGAAGTCCCTTGACTCATCACCAACTAAAGAGGAAAAGACAATGTTAAAAGACAAACATTCGGTCTGCAACAGCACTAAGGAGAGAAAACAAAAAGATGAGCGAGAGAAAGACAAACTCATAAAAAAAGAGAAGAAAGAGGTGGCATATAAAGATGAAAGAGGAGGTAAGGATGGGAAAGGGGCTGAAAATGATGACCGGTCAGAAAGTCTTAACTTGTTACGAAAGTCTGAAGACTCCCTTCCAAGTCCTTGTGTAAAAGAGGAGGTAGAAGACAAGCCTCTTACTGGAAACTTGGCTGATCACAATCAGCTGGAGACTGCAGAGAAGTGTTCTCGAGAGAAAAATGATAAACGGCTACCCACAAAGGACAGGGAATCTGAAAAATGTGAGAAAAAACAGACAGAAAAAGAAAAGAAAGCCAAAATCGAGCATTTAGTAGATAAATCTGAGCTTCACAACGCCACAGATCGATGGAAGGAGAAGGACAGATTAACGACCACGTCCAGTTTGTCTGGTGAGAGGAGTCACAAGGAAAATGAAAAACTTAAACCCGTGCCTGTTACAAAAAAGCATGAAGAAAGCAAAAAGAGTAAGGACAAACTTGACAGAAGAAGTGAGAAAGAACGGCAAGAGAAGGAGCATTCCTCGAGCGATCACAGGGACAAAGATAAAATGACTTCTGAAAAGAAAGGAAAAGCTCCAGAGAAGAACAGCGATCATGGCAAAATTGAGCGAATTAAAGAAAAGGAAAGGGAAAAAGACAAAGACTCTGACAAGAAGAAGAAAGAGAAATCAAAAGAAGCTACTCTCTCGTCCTCAAGTTCTAATCTCAAATATCTTTTAGAAGAGAAAAAGGGGTACACATCCGAGAGCAATAAAACCGTGACCTTGAAGTTGAAAGAAGAGGTGATAAAAACCCCCGAGAAAGACCGGGACAGGCGGGAGAGGGAGCGAGATTTGGAACGGCATCGGGACCGGGACCGAGAGCGGCACAAGGAAAAGGAAAAGGATAAAGAGAGGTCGCAGCAGAACAGGGAAAGCAAACTCAGTAAAGCCAGACCTTTTGAGCCCGAGTCAGACAGGTCCAAATCCAAAGCCTCACCTGCTCAAAGGGAAACCCGTCCCAAAGAGAAAAGACTGGTAAATGATGACCTCATGCAGACCAGCTTTGAGCGAATGCTTAGCCTGAAGGACCAGGAGATTGAGCAGTGGCACAAGAAACACTTGGAAAAGATCAAGCAAAAAGAGAGGGAAAGGCTAAAACAACGACCAGTAGCTGACTCTGGGAAGCAGAAAAACAAAGATAAAGCAAAAATTTCCACTTCCAGTGAACCTTGTGCAAACAAAGAACTCTTGCGCTCCAAGAGCTCAGAAATCCCAGAGGCTTCCAGTCGTGAGAAGATCTTGAAGGATGCAACCAGCGGAAGGACGCTTTCACTTGATGCAAAGAGTCTCTCGTGTTTTGGAAAGACTGGTCCAGTAATAGAAAACAGCCTTAGTCGATCTCCAAGACCTGACAGTGAGCGATCTGGTATCATGTCAAGATCGGTGTCCATGATCTCGGTAGCCAGTTCAGAGGATTCCTGCCAGGCTAGCATGCTAACGCCCAGGCCCACGGAGTACGACTCGGACCTCAATTTGGAAGCATCCGACTCCCAGCCGCCTTTTCTCCAGTCTTCCCTCACAGTTCAATCCTCCAGATCGCCAGTTGTCAATGATAAAGATGGCAACAGTCTTCCTGACCTAGCTCCTGGCAATCGAACACCACTATCGAGCAGACTTGCATCCCCTTACTTAAGAGCTGTCCTGGATGAGGATGCTAAAGCTGGTCCATGCGAACAAGACAGAGTGATGGAAGAATCTCAAAAAGGTGGTGACGTTGCATGCTCCAAAGAGGAGCCTAGCAAAATACACCAGACTGAAGCCAGTGGAGCAGTCACACAGGAAAGTCTTACTGTTCACAACTCCCTGTCTGCACATCTTTCTTGTGCTGTACCTGAAGGACATTCTGTCGGGGTTGAGGATGCAAGTGGCAGTTCAAGCAGCCAGTTTGCATGTGCATCTAACTCTCTGGATACTTCAGTAAAAGACCTCGCAGGTCAACACATTAGCAGTTCACAAGCCAGCAGTTTGTTGCCGACTACGGTAGAGGTCATCAAGCTAAACACTGATGCTTTACCAGAGCAAAGTGGGCAAAATCAACTTGACAGTCCGGACACAGAACTGACAGACGCCTCAAACAAAATTTTCTCCTCAGCACCTGTGGCCCAACCTACATCAGCTGTGTCCTCACAGCCAGAGCAAAGCTTCACCCCCAAAACACCTACAATACTTTCAGTTAACCTGAAGTGGGATTCTGTCTCAGAACCCACTGCTGACCACCCAGCAAGAACAGACGTTGATTTGAGACCAGAGCAAAGACCGAGAAGTCTCTCAATGGGTCCTGAAAACATCACGGAGGACAGATGCATGGAGAATGTTTTAGGTGGGAGAAAAGTTGAATGGACAACTAGCCAAGCTCCATCCATTAGCTCATGTAGGACGGGTTCAGACGAGTCTACTAAAACACTACCATGTACAGCCAGTGTAGTCAGAGATTCTCAGCAGGTTACAGAAAAGATTTCACGAGATGACTGCAAGTCAACTCTTTCCAGTGAGAACACAAGTGCACCAAATGCACCGGTGGAGAAAGATGAACATATTTTGCCTGCCCCTTCCATTTCAACTGTCCCTCACTGTGCTAGTCCTGAACAGACATCTGATGAGCCAATGGAAGTATCAGGGGAAGAGCCAGACAACACCCACGCTGTTGCTGAGACTCAAGTAGAGAAAGCGGTGGCTACAGAGGATGTGGATGAAACCCAGCCTCTCCCAGATGCTAAAGCAGATGTTGATGTGGAGATGCCAGACCAGCTTGCCTGTGAAGAGAAACTGGCAAAACCAGGTACTCCATCAGATGAAGATTATAATCTGGGATGCACTGGGGTTCAACTGGATTCTCAATCCGAACTAACCAGTGGAGCAACATCTGGAAGCTCTTCTCCATTGTCAGTGGCAGACAGAGACAGCGATCCAACAGGAGCCAGGACTAAAGTGAAACCTCTGGACGATGAGGTTGACATCCAGGTCGCTCACCCCAGAAAACGAAAGATGCCCAGGGTTTCTCCTTCTACCCAAGCCAGCCTTTCAGCCCAGCAAATTAAGGAAAAGACCCAGCAGTCTTTGGCAGCAATCGTGGACTCCCTAAAGCTTGAGGAAATTCAGCCCTACCAGACAGAAAGGGCTAATCCTTATTACGAGTTCCTGCACATCCGCAAGAAGATTGAGGAGAAGCGGAAGGTGCTGTGTAGCGTCATTCCTCAAGCACCACAATACTACGACGAGTACGTTACATTCAATGGGTCCTACCTGCTTGATGGCAATCCTCTGAGCAAGCTCTGTATTCCAACGGTAAGTCACTTGCTATTTTGTTTATTTTATTTTGTAAGTATTTTCCAGTGTCAGCAAAACTTAGCGATTAATTCGTTAATTTATTTCTTTTTGTTAGATAACACCACCACCCTCCCTACCTGAACCACTAAAAGAAATGTTCAAACAGCAGGAGGTGGTGCGCATGAAACTGCGCTTGCAGCACAGCATCGAACGGGTAAGTGGCTGTTTTATAATTAATTCCTTTTTCAGGGCAGTAGATACAACTAACCTGGTGCAGGGTTCCTGGTGCATGGTTCCTGCACTCTACAGCATGGTATAGTTCTCGTAAGAACTAATTTGTACGTCCTCTGTAAGTTCAAAAATGATATTTTTGTAAAAAGCTCCATTTGGTGACTTTTCAGTATTTCCTTCAAATTGAGACAAGGCCTTGCCAGCTTTTTCACAAATTTAATGTCCCCCCCCCACACACACACACAGGAGAAGTTGATCGTGTCCAACGAACAAGAAGTCCTGCGTGTCCATTATCGTGCCGCAAGAACGTTAGCCAATCAGACACTACCCTTCAGTGCCTGCACAGTCTTGTTGGACGCAGAAGTATACAACATGCCCCAGGATGTACAGGTGCGTCTGCCAGTCTGGCTGTATTACACTTTTGCTTTATTGGAGGTGCTGCATTAACGTTTCGTGTCCACATAGTGACTCTTGTTGTGTCCTGATAATGCCTCGTCCTACTCTAGAAGTATATACGAGGGTGAATCAAAAAATAAAGGCAATTTTTTCAATTATGTGATAACCCAGAGATCAAAAGACAAACCATGAAGTGGAGACATCTGTCTTCTCCAGTGAAGAAGAAATTCAAAAGTCAGCCCCTTCCCCCAAGAATATCATGTGAACGTTCTTTTGGGACATGAAGGTTCCTATTCTGGTGCATTTCTAAGCACGTGAGCAAACAGTGAACAGTGCAAATTACTGTGCATTGCTGGGAAATGAAATTAAACCTGCCGCTCACAGCAAAAGAGGAGGAATGCTGTCCAAAACCGTCTTGCTGCCCCATGACAATACAGCAGCAGAGACAGTAG
Organism: Chrysichthys cranchii; assembly: GCA_030068335.1. Classification (NCBI taxonomy): domain Eukaryota; kingdom Metazoa; phylum Chordata; class Actinopteri; order Siluriformes; family Claroteidae; genus Chrysichthys; species Chrysichthys cranchii. The sequence continues at coordinate 10,571,835 of JAQMCW010000018.1, forward strand.
AGACGGTGCAGCGACTCGGGGTCCAACGTCTCCTACGTCCTCCTTACAGCCCGGCGCCGAGCCATTATCACATCACCTGTCCACTGAACGAGGCGCTGCGCGGTCGCAGATTCACCTCTGATGATGAAGTAAAGGAAGCGGTGCTCACCTGGCTTCGGGAGCAGCCGAAAAACGGCTTCTCTGCAGGAATAGAGAGGCGAGTTGAACGATACAACAAATGAAAGTCTTACGTTGGAGCTGTGGAAAAGTGACATGTTCAGTTTCTCACAGCTACTTCTATTAAAGCTGTTAAATGTATTTGCCTTTACTTTTTGATTCTCCCTTGTATTTAATTCCAGTTAGACAAAATAACTTAAACATGTCTGACCATAAAAATTATCCCACCTCAGTGGCCGAAATGCCTTACGCTGGTGCTCTGTCCTTTCATAACGTGGTACTGACATGTAGTCGAGCCGCAACCCTGCCGTCAACCGTGAATGGCTCCAGCAGCTTCCCCCCATGACCCTAAACAGGGAAAAGCAGCAGAAAATGACTGAATGAATGTGTAAACAATGTACCGTGTGCTTGCATGGCAGGGGGATGACGGGAAAACCTCAGTGAGAGATCGGTTTAACGCAAGACAGTTCATGTCTTGGCTTCAGGATGTGGATGACAAATTTGACAAGTTAAAGGTAAACTGTAATTTCTGTGGTGTTGATTGGCAAATACAATTCTGTATTATACTTTTGTTTGTTTTCTGTGTGAAGTTTTAGTGAAAGGTTATTTCATACAAAGATAAAGACCTTCTTGGGTCCAAGGATAACTATTTGAAATTCCTATTACTCAAGGTCTGCATATAACTAAATATTATTGGAAATTGCATATTTATGATCGTAGTTGACATTCTTAATGTGATGTGTACTGTTGAATTTGTTCTGTAAGGCCTTTGCGTTTTTATGTTTTGCATTGCTCTGGCTTCGTCCGTCACAGACGTGTCTCCTGATGAGGCAGCAGCATGAGGCAGCAGCCCTTAACGCCGTCCAGCGACTGGAGTGGCAGCTGAAGCTACAGGAGCTAGACCCTGCCACGTACAAATCAACCAGCATCTTCGAGATCCCCGAGTTTCACATCCCCCTAGTCGAGGTCAATGATGACTTTGACCTGACTCCGATATAACAGCTGTGAGCCAGCGCTCTGATCAAAAAGGACTGACGGGGCTCATCTCTCCAGGACTCGAGGGGGGTAGAGAAACACAAAGCACTTGTTTTGGGCAAGCTACAGTGCGTGCCTGTGTGGGTGGGTGTGGGAGGCGCGGAGACTTGCACCATGTGATCAGTCACTCCTGAGGAAAAAAATTATTAATAAGAGCAGTGAGCGAATGGAATAATATCTCTGCAGATTAGAAACTCTGCAGTATTTTCTGTAACTCATTCTGGTTAGGAGTGTCTGCCGAAAGATTAACCATGCATGCTACGTTTCTGTACCTGGTCCCAGGCTCAGCGTTGCGTCCCTGAAGGTCCAATTACTTTTCTCTCGATCAGCTCTTGCTTGACTACACTTACCTGCTCCCCATGCACTTGTGTGATGAGAATCCCGTGCAAAACGTGGATTCTTGCAGCTGCTGGCTTTAGGTCCAAACTGAAACGCACTTAAACTTAAAAGTCTCTGTTCCTGAACAGTAGAACCACAGGCAGGCAGGCAGGCAGAGCTGCACGGAGGAGCTTCAGCCACCAGAGGGCGATGCCTACCCTCAGTAATCAGAGGGAGAACTTGTGAGAGGGGAAGTTGGAGTAAGCAAACACTTTACCTCTCTTCTGCTAAGACAGAGAGGTCTCGTTCCAGCTCATTTCAAAAGTGAGTGTTCATGTTGTATAGATTGTGCTCTTCATTCTTTTTTTTAACTTATTTTATACATACTGATTGTGCATTTGTAAATAGCCATGTAATTATTATTTTTAACTTGTAAAAAGAGAACATAACAGAAAGGAAGTCAATAGATATTTTGATTGATTGTAAACTTTTTGTCAAATGTTTAACGGACCAAAGTTGGTTTTATATTGCGTGTCCTCTCTGTTGTTGGTGTTGGCTTAACTCTTTAAGCATGTGTTTTTGAATTATGTTCGTTTTTGTTTGTTCAGTTGTTTCTTCTTCTTCTTCTACTATTACATGTTTCTTCCTAGATTCATCACAGCAGGTGTTTTTTGACTTGTGATTATGCTGTGCATGCGTTACAGGTTTGTACTTCTTTTTCCGAAAGCTGTGCTGTGGTGAGGTTTCTGTAAGTGGTCCTGCTTTTTTCCCGCCTCTGTCGTCTCTTAGTAACACTCACTTCCTCTGTGTTGCCCGTCGTGTCTTGCGCGCACATCAAGAGAAAAAAAAGGATCGACGTGTCTTCTCGTTAGAAAAAAAGGAAACTTACTTTTACAGTTTAAATGTGAGATCGCAGCAAAACAAAACCTATTTTTTACAACACGCCTTTTGAACGATGGTTCTAAAAAATGTCTATTTTAATATTTACTTGTTACAGGATAATGTACATAATTGTAATATATACCTGAATAAATTTTATTGGTTGTGAGTTCTTTTAATGTTGTGTCTTTGTTCTTCAAAAGACTCCCATCGCATGGAACGTCACAATCACCTTTTGGACACCATCGCACAAGTTGCATCCCTGGTCATACTTCTTCAGTCATAGTGGTTTTGTGCACATTTTTAATCTATGAATGGATAGTAATTGAGGATAAGATTGTCTGTTGTGCTGTTACGGGGAAAATGATCTAGAATGAGGTGGTGTAATGAAGCCTGAAGTGAATCAAGCATTCAAAAGCACATCTTTGAGTAAATAATGCCAGCAAGTGTGTTGTTCTGCATCTCTGTGACTGACAGGCATCGCGTTGATTGCATTATTGTGTGCCTTTTCTTTTCTGGATGTTCTACGAAACCATTAGATGATGGGAATGCACATTCGCTTGTCATTTTTAAAAAACAGTAAATGGAATGCATATGTAGTAATTAAATGGGTGGTGTGTGGGTTTGGCTTTAGCTAAAACGTACGTTTTCTCCACGTTCCACACCGTTCTTAAAAGTTACTTCATTGCCCTTTGTCGAGTTTGCAACAAATGGCTCTGCTAAAGTGCTTTTGAGTCATTTTGGCAAAAGTTGCGTCTAATAAGTGTTCTGTCCAAAAAATTCACAAAACTTATACTAATGCTGTGTCACTTTGGTTACTTTTAGTGCGAATGGTGTACTCACACAGGGACATTTAAGCAGATGTACAGTCGATCCTCGCATTAACGGACTAATTGGAGGGAGAGGTTAGGGTTAGGGTTAGTCCGATGATGTGAAGGGGTTATACAGGTCCTTCTCAAAAAATTAGCATATTGTGATAAAGTTCATTATTTTCTGTAATGTACTGATAAACATTAGA
>JAQMCW010000018.1:10582213-10592735 GCA_030068335.1 Chrysichthys cranchii
ATTTTTTTTAATACAAATTTTATTATAGATATTTTTTTTATAGACTCTGCATTACTGAGCCAGTACAAAAAAATCTTTTTTATATGTCCAAACATTACTTTTCCAAAAAAAAAAAAAAAAGAAGAGGAGAAGGAAAATTATTTGTACTTGGAAAAATGTGTATGTCAGTAAAGAACGCAACATATTACATAAGAGAGCACTTGTACAAAAAATACAAAAAAGTACAAAAAGAGTACAGACAAAAAACATTACGAAGGCTCCTGGGTTTTGCATACAAAGAAATGAACTGAATTGAATTGAAAGCCTTTATTGTCATTATACACAGTATACCGAGATTTAAAACAGCCCCATAAAGGTCCACATGTACTATACATCATAATATAAATACACAGTACAGGAGTGACACAGACAGACATCCAGACAATATGACACGGACAATTTGAGCACCGACAATTTAAGCACAAACATGAGAAATAGAAAGAAGAAAATAATAAAAGAAATACGCAAGTGCAACAGTCAAAGTTTCCAGAAGAGCTGGGGCAGATTCTCCAAGGTGCTCAGAAAAACCTACAGCTCATTTCCTTATAAAACTGTACACACTGCACCCGGGACTACTGTTTACGGGGAAAACAAGCACACCAAATGCTAACTTTGTTTAGTTTCTTACGGTTTACTTCATGTTGTAGTATTTTTTTCTTCTAAGGAGAAAAATTTAACAGCATTATTTTTTAAGTCATTTTTCCTTAAACACACAGCATTTCTTTCCACACGCCTGAGTCTTTTGCCCAGTCCTGTAATTTGTAATGAAAATAGTCATATAGAAGCATTTTCACTAGCAGTCTCAGACATTTGGACCCCATGGTATTTATAGAGCCCTGGCAAAAGGAGTCATTACTTCTTTTCAAATCCTCTGTTCTGAAATATGACATTAAAACGACAAAAATATGCCACTTTTCAGCGACTAACACACTGCACAAGTTGCTTCTAGCGCACACACGCTAACTGTGCATGCGCCGTGTGCTAGCGCCGAGGGTGTTAGATGATTCAGATGACTTCTGGCTCGGACTCTGACAGGAAAGAAGGTGCGGGGTGAAACAACCCAGACCCAACGTGTCCTCATAACAGAGGAGTTTGACCAAAATGACTTTTTCCTTAGTCCCACGTGTGGGACAAAAGTACACCCCCACACACTCACAAAAGTAGCATAGCTGTGCAGAGTAGAAAACCTTCAAACTGTTATACAGTATTGCCAGTAAAAGTGACAGGAGGAGATGGTGCAGGGTTTAAACATCTGTCTCGGAGTGTTTTCTTTTAAAGACGTAGTTTTGTAACACAGACGCTGACGTTCACCCGAGCTAATGACACTCACGCGGCGGCTAATAGCAGCAGCGGACCCTGTGTTCATGTAGACATTACTGCAGGTTAGAATGCTGTGTGAGAACTGTAATGTTGAGAAATTTTCGACTGAAGACTAGGGATCATGCACTGGACTCTTCTGCTAGGGGTTTCGCTCCATGAGTTGCGAGGGAAGAAGACAAATAAACAAGGACGCCTGTTTAAACGACCTAGCATGATGGCTAAGCCTCCCTGCTAAACAAACATCACTATAAGGTTACATTTTTGGTCCGCATATCAGATTATCTGTTGCTAACAAATGTGTTTATGCAAAAGAAATTGGATGCTTGTGAAACCAGGGGCAATGGCACCAACAGCAGGTGGAAGAACAACACCCAGAATGGTATGAAGACGCGAGCCTGGGGCTGATTTCTTTTTAGTTGCGAAAAGATACCGAGAAAAATGACATGGTTCACGTACGTCTCTTGTTCGCGTTCTTATCTTATGTTCACCTGCGTGATTAAAAGTGACCTCCACTAAATACCACGTCATTTAAATACATTTACAATGCGTTTACATACCGTGCTTTAAAACGTAGCATTTTCATGCAGCGGTAAACAAACTTCGGAGTTCTGTTTCTCTTTAAAACTTTCCCCTGTCGTCGGGATCGTTGTCATGAGTCGCGTCTCCCGTCGAAAACTCTTGATGTTACTTTGAAAAATATGTATTAATCTGGAGACTGTGGGAGGTTTTTAAACGTCAAACGCTACCTGTGGTGGGAAAACCGTTTAGCACGGGGCGCTAAACGTTCGCGCGTCCTACGAGCGCTGTTTGTCTTGAAAACCTTCCTCTGTCGTCGCGAACGTTGTCATGAGTCGCATTTCGAATCCAAGTTCCACGACTTTACTTTTAAAAATCTTTACTGATTTAGAAAAACTAGAAGACTGGTACTGAAACCCGCTTAGCAGGGGGCTGTAAAGAATCGCCCGGCCGCTTTATGGACATTTTTATTATGAATGAAATGTACGGCGGGGTCCAAAGGTCCGAGATTGACGATGCAATTTGACGTACAAATCTGACATGTATCTAAATATCCCATCAACACCGCATTTGTTTAGTTCATTTTTGTTTACATTATTGCGAATAAGGCACTGGATGTATGGGGCTGTACATGATTCCAAGGTCTCTGTCGGATTGTCCTAGGCATGTGTAACCCGAGGAACTACAGCGAAACCCCGCCCACATCCAAAAGCACAGTGGAGGACCTCCACGCCCCCATCCCATCACTCTTCAGGGCTCTCACTGATGGAGACACTCCTATCAACATGATGGTGGTGTCGTTCCCCGTGGCTGAGGAGCTCTCGCATCACGAGAACCTCGTGTCCTTCCTGGAGTCTCTGGAGCAAGAACATCAAAATGTCTCGCTGCCTGAGACGAGCATCCACGACACCTATGATAAAGGTACCACAGTGAGGCAAATGAGGGAATCATTTATAGATATCGATATATATATATATATACACGTGTATATATAGCTGTAGTGTGATGTTTTTGCCGTAGTGTTCATAGTGAGCACAGAATAAAGACAAACTGAGTAACTCTGTGATTGATCTTCAGACGATAGATCAGCTACTGACTGTAATACTGTACTGACTGTGGAACATGTGACTGAGCCTGAAACTGACACTGGATATATTTGGTCATTTTACTCTTTACATTTTGTGAATGACGTCAGGAAAGCTTTGATCTCCTCTTCTCACTCTTCTCTTTTGGTTTCTTTTCTGTTTTTCTTTCCGTCCCCCGCCCCCATCTTCGGTGTTTTTCTCGTCTCTTCTCTTCTGTTTTTCTGTTTTCCTGTCCCCTTCTTTTGTCTGTTATCTTCTCTTTTTTGATTACGCCCTTTTTAAATCATTCCCTCTTCTCTTCTCTTCTTCCATCTTCTTGTCTTTTATTTTCATTTCTACTTTCATTTTCATATCACTGCTATTACTGTTTTTTTTTTTTTATTTGACCCCCCCCACACACACACACACATACTTTTCTTCTGGTTTCTTCTCTTCTCTTTTTTGTCCCTTTTGTCCTTTCCTTGTCTTTTATTTTCATGTCTGCTTTTTTATACATTCTTTCTTTCTACATTTTCTAAATTCTGATTTTTTTCTTCTCGTTCATACTTCCACTCTTCCCTTTTTTTGTGCTCTTCTTTTTTCTGTTTTTCTCGTCTTCTGGTTTTCCATTTTTTTTGGTTCTCGTTTGTGTTTCTCTCTTCTCTTCTCTTCTCTGCTTTCTTTTCCTTTTTTTTCTCATGCTTTTTCCTTTTCTTTTCCTTTCTCTGTCTTGCTTTTTTTAAAATTGTATTTCTCATTTTATTTTCTCCCCGCTACTATTACCTTTTTTAACCTATCCTTTTTAAAAAAAAAACACAAATTCCTGTCTATTCTTTTTCTCCTCTCTTTGCTCTTCCCGTAAACCCTTCTTCTTCTCTCTTCGTTCTTTTTTCTTCTCTTCTCGTGTTTTTTCCCCCCTTTTCTTTTCTTTTTTCTTTCCTTTTCTTGTCTTTCACTCTCATTTATACTTTTATGTTCTTATTGCTGCTATTATTGTCATTTGATTCACTTACTTATTCTTCTCTCCTCTTCATTTACTACTTCTCTCGAACTCACCCTGTCCTGTCTGACAGATAACCTGTGCACGGTGGTGTATTTTGACGAGTGCGTGTCTATACGTCAGTGTAAGCAGTACTGCGAGTCCATGGGAGCGTCGAAGTACCGCTGGTTCCACAACGCGTGCTGTGAGTGCATCGGGCCTGAGTGTGTGGACTATGGCAGCAAAGCGGTCAAATGCATGAACTGTCTCTTCTGAGAGCGCTGACACCAACACACACACACACACACTCACACACACTTTCACATGGGATTGTGTTTCAGTATCTTCTAGTTATTAATATTACTTTCCATCTTTTCTTGCTGTAATATGATTTTAGGTTTCTTTGCAAACACTACACTACATCTGTACTCACATTGTGTATTATAAATATTGTGATCTCAGCACTATCTAATATGTGCTTAACCCCTTCCTGTTTGTGCAGTGTGTATATTTGTTAAGCCCTACATGGAAGACTATTCTAAAAAAGCTTCCTGCGTGAACACGTAGCCAGGATAAAGCGTACATCCTGTTAACCCTTAACACAGAAGAAGCCATCATTCAAAATCATATAGAAGTATGGTTATTTATATACAACATCATTTTTTTTGCTCCAAGACACCTTTTCCACAAGACGTTCATACCATGGACACAGTATATCTATGTGCTTTTATAAAACCGCATTACATTACGGTTCCCTTAACTGACATTATTTAACACAGTGGTTAATATGAACATGCACAGAGGGGATCAGGGTAATTGGTGACTCTAAATTGGCCGTAGGTGTGAATGTGAGTGTGAATGGTTGTCTGTCTCTGTGTGTCGCCCTGCGGTGGACTGGCGACCGGCCCAGGGTGTAACTCCGCCTCTCGCCCGAAGTCAGCTGGGATTGGATCCAGGTTCCCCCCGTGACCCTGAACAGGATAAAGCGGCAGAAGACGAGTGAGTGAGTTACCGAGGTAGCAAAGAAAAATTCCTGCCATGGTGAAGCTTTCTGTGAGGAAGAAAAAAACCAAAACAAAAATGAAGGATGGTTCAGTGCCAGGGCTTTGGAACTGTCAGTAATTTGTTCACCCTAGGAAAGTCTTCAGATTATTCTGCACACTTATTAAAACATTAAATGTATTTTTATTTTATTACCATTTAAACTCATGGTGTGTCATTCAGTAATAAATTAAAAAAAAAAAAAAAAAAAAAAAAAACCCACAAAATTCACCATGGATATGTTTTTGTATTATCGAGAAAACACCGGCCTGTCCTTGATTGTTTTCCTAAAACCGCAATTCTCTGATATGTTTTCTATCTGTTTCTACCTTCTAAACGTTCCTTATGGTTCATGAATGCTGATTTATTTTTTCATTTCTAATGCAATAGATTAAATATGTTGCTAAACAGGAAACCCTTAATGTAAAGAGTTATCGATGTGTTCTTGTTCCGGAGATGTTTCTGATCATGCGGAAACACGCAGGCCGTATTTGCGGTTGAATGATTTAGCAGAATAAACTGGTAGATTCGCTTCAGTGACGTCGTGCCCCGTTCTCGTTTCTGTGTGCTCCATTTACAATACCTGACAGCAAAAATCATTCACTTGCTTAAACTTTTGCATTGGGAACGACAGCTCATTAGAACAGGCTAGGCTGTAGAGAGGTAGCGAACATGTCTCAGCCACAGGTGTGTTATTACAGTCATGAATGAAAGGAAGAAAAGGGCATGTTTGCATCATTTTAAAGCTATTCATCGTTCTGTCAGACCCTGAATGCAACCAGGTGCAAATTCATACAGTGTGGTGAGCCTGCACCCACATACACTCCAACCTGCAGCTGTGTGTGTGTGTGTGTGTGTGTGTGTGTGTGTGTGTGTGTGTGTGTGTGCGCGTGCGCTGAGACACGGCCTTGTATTATGGGACCTCTATTTCATTGCTCACTTCTACGTTTAGATGATTTGAGCATGAAGGGTAAACAGCCAAACGCATTAAATAATTTCAGCAAACATATATAGACAGATTACGTGATGCGGCAAATATCTGGACGGAATAAATGACTCAGCAAACGCATACAGCCTGATTAAATGAGTCGGCAAACAAATATGGGCCAATTAAACGATTCCTCAAGCATGCATAAACACATGAAATGACGTATCAAGCCCATATAGAGAGATTAAATGATTCATCAAGCACTTACAGACAGATTAAATGGTCCATCAAGCACATATAGAAAGACTGAATGGTTCATTACACACACATAAACAAATGAAATGATTCAGTGAGCTAATATGGACAGACTGAACGATTCATCGGACACATACAGAGAGACCGAACGATTCAGCAAACACAAATATATTAAATGTAGACAATTTACATGATGCAGCAAACTTCTAGGCAAGTTCAATGGCTCAGAAAATACATGGACAAATTAAATGATTCGGCAGACAGAGCCGGACAGATTAAATGATACATCAAGCGTACTGTATATAGACAGAGTAACTGATTCAGCAAACATGTACAGAATATACACAAATATAGACAGATTACACGATTCAGCACACACCGATATGCAAATGAAATGATTAAGCGAACAAACATGGACTGATAAAATGATACATCAAGCATTCGATAGACCGATTAATTGATCCAGCAAGCAAATATCAAGAGATTAAATGATTCATCAAGCACATGTCGAAAAAATGGCATGATTCAACAGAATCAGATTAAATGATCCAGCAAAGAGAAAATCAATAGACCAGTGTGATCACTATCAGTGTAAATATAACTGGTGGGATCACTATCAAGGTTACATATTTTGTACCTTTATTAAGCCTGTATACACCACTCACTCATTCAGTCATCTTCTACCACTTAATCCTGTTCAGGGTCTCGGGGGATCCTGAAGCCAATCCCTGCTGGTTACACCCTGGGGCAGGTCGCCAATCCACCGCAGGGCTACACACAGAGACAGACAACCATTCACACTCATATTCACACCTACGGGCAATTTAGAGCAGCCAATGAGCCTAATCCCCTCTGTGTATGTCTTTGGACTGTGGGAGGAAACCGGAGGACCCGGAGGAAACCCACACGGACACGGGGAGAACATGCAGAAACTCTACAAAGAAAGGTGCCCAGGTCGACCTCAGGGATCAAACCCAGGACCGTCTCGCTGTGAGGCGACAGTGCTAAACACCACACCTCTGTGCCCCTCCAGCCGATATGTGTTATACCTAAAAACATAAATATAGTCTAGCTTTAAAATAGTTGAACCCTGTAGCACCCCTGGGGTCATATTTGACACTAAGTTTTATTTCATTCAACCCACTCATTGGTTGGTGGACATCCCAGGAGGTCTCATAAGGACCATTTCATAACATGTAGTAGGAAAGGGTTAATAATAATAATAATAATAATAATAATAATAATAATAATAATAATAATAATAATAATAAAATCATGTGTTTTTGTGTTCACTGAGTCTGTATCATCATTTTAACCAGTGGAGATACTTTTCCTATTATATGGTGGTCTGGGTTAAACCTTAAACACCACAATGCACCTTTTACTCAGAAAGCTCATAAAGATCCATGACACGCACCCTTCGCAGGTTAAGATACAAAATAAATGTGGTATCATCCCAGTGACAAGGAACAGGAGATTCTGGTACCTTTATTTTTTGAGAAGCCTGGTATCAGGTAGGTGGGTATTATAGCACCATCTTCAGGCCTGTTTGGGAGCTTTTTTCCCTTCTATTTCTTCTTTTTTAAAAAAAAAAAAATTACATTTATTTCTATATCTGTTGTAGTTCATTGAGATTTTTATTGTCGTACCAAGACAGGAAGATGTCAGTGACTGCTACAGTTTGTATTTTATATTAAACTGATAAGGTCTGACACTGGACTTAGTGTTTTTAAGACTTCTTAGTATGCAGTGAAACTCAATGGTGATCCCACATAACAGTACAGATATTATATACAGATCTGCATTAATGTATTAGTAAACATTTTAGGCGTTAAGCCCTATAAAACCCTATAAGACACTATAATAGCCCAAACAAACCCCAAAGAATAGTCTGTTTGGTTTGTATTATGGATTTTTTTTAGGCAGATAGAGGTCAGGATGTGGCCTTTGATTTGCGTCGTTTGTATCAAGCCTTATCCGATCAAATTAAAATAATATTGCAGAAATTATTGAAACCTTCACATAAAGTTTAGAATTGTGGTAACCTAATTGTTTACATTTTCTTAACCTTATATCTGCACTCCTACAGCTTCTGTGTACAACCCAAACCAAAGGCTTTTCCAAAATATTTCCAAGCGACAATGATCGCCCATGCAAGGAGCCGTTGAGGAGCACTTATTTCTCAGCATGAAATCATGACAGCTAGTGAAAAACAATACAAGCAGAAAAATATCTGTGACATGCCAATAATTTCCAGGCAGTAGGTGTATTCATGTGTGGGACAAAGTGGCCCTTATTATACAGTCTAGATGAGGGATTTTCCAACTTTTTACATGTAGGAATGACTTTAAAACAAAGAAACAAACAAACACCAAGCAAACAAACAAGCAAGAAAACAAGCAAATAAGCAAACAAACAAGAAGCAAACAAACGAGCAAACACACACGCAAGCAAGCAAGCAAACAAATGAGCCAACAAACAAACAAGTGAGCAGGCAAGCACACAAACAAACGAGCAAACAAACAAACGAGCAAGCAAACAAACAAGTGAGCAGGCAAGCACACAAACAAACGAGCAAACAAACAAACGAGCAAGCAAACAAACAAATGAGCCAACAAACAAACAAACAAGTGAGCAGGCAAACAAATGAGTAAACAAACAAACGAGCAAGCAAGCAAACAAATGAGCCAACAAACAAATAAACAAGTGAGCAGGCAATCAAATGAGCAAACAAACAAACAAGCCAGCAAGCAAACAAACAAACAAGTGAGCAGGCAAACAAACAAACAAGTGAGCAGGCAAACACACAAACAAACGAGCAAACAAACAAACAAACACATGAGTAAACAAGCAAGCAAACAAACAAACAGGCAAACAAACAAGCAAGCAAGCAAACGCACAGTACAGAATCAGTCCAGATTTATTTTACAAGCACACTGTGAAAAATAGGCTAATTATTTAAATGTGTACAGTAATATTTTCTCTATGCATCGTTACCAGAATATGTTTCCCCCACCCAGAGTATTCATTTTAAAACAAAATAGTGATCAGAGTCCAGTTGGCGTTAATTATAGGCAGAATAACATTGATAGTGATGGGCTCCACAAACAAACAAGCAAACAAAAACTCCCAGCCAGGCTTACATGACCATTTAAAGCTCAGTGCTCTATCTATTATTTTTTAAACAGCTTTTTTTTTTTTTTTTTTTTAACGTTTTATTACATTTATAAGGGACATATTCTGTTGTTGTTGTTGTTTTAACTTAAATTGTCCATGCAAATGTTTATTTTTATGATTATTATTTAGTCCCATCTTCTCGGACGTGTTGTTGTTTGAATGTGTGTTGGTTTAAACACAGTGCTGCTGTTATGAGCTATGATGGCTGATTGGCGCGTGCGCGATTATCTCGCTTCGCGTGGCCAGGCGGTTTGTCCCTGCGGGGGACCCGTACACGCTGTATCTCTGCGAGTCTACAGTGAAGCCGAAGATGGCGGAAGCTCCTTTACGGACCTGCCGGTATTTCTGTCACCGATGTTCCGAAGAGATTAGTCCTCTTCTCCCGGTGAGTCCTGCATGTAGACATGAGTCGCCTAACCATGAGGGTTGGTCTGTTTGCTCAGGAAAACCTCGCTTTGCTTGGGAACGTCACTAGTTTAGGCTCGACTACTCGCTAGTTAGCATAGCTCCCTGCTAAGGTAACTAGTTAGCCTGTAGTAGGACTGATGACAAACAGCCCTGTTACCTGCCTTGGTAATAAGATGTGGTTTATTAGCTAGTTGCTGAGTATTGCGTAATGGTTGTGTAATGTGTGAAACCCCGCGTTAGGGCTCCGGCTCGGCGGGTTATTAGGCGTTAGCCAGGTTAGCAGGCTAAGCACTAGAAAGCCGAGCTGCTGCTGCTGGTTTGGATTGAGCTGAGCTGAGCACTGCACTGCACTGCTCACTGGAAACGATCACCTTTCATTCGGGTTAGTGCTGCTATGTATGTGGGGCAGTGGTAGCTCAAGGGGTTAAGACGTTGGGCTACTGATCGGACGGTTGGGAGTTCAAATCCAAGCACCACCAAGCTGTCACTGCTGGGTCCTTGAGCAAGGCCTTTAACCTGTAATTGCTCAGTTGTATAAATAAAATACACAATAAATCTGGATAAGAGCGTCTGACAATAATGTAATGTAACTGTACTACGAGCTGGAAATATTGGGTTTAATCGGCTAATCTGTGTGTGTGTGTAAGTCGTGTTGTTTACACTTGTTATGCTTATTAAAATGTCGTGTTGGTTATTAAACCCTTCATTTTACTTTGTGTGTGTGTGTATGTATGTATGTATATATATATATATATATACACACACATATATTAGTGAGAGATGCACAGATAGGTG
>JAQMCW010000018.1:10610705-10621960 GCA_030068335.1 Chrysichthys cranchii
TTTTCCCCTCTCGCCCCGCCTGTTTTTACAATGGAGGATTTTATATCCAAGCTCAAACTATTTTCTAAACTGGACTTGCAATCGAAACAGGAGGTAATAAATAAAGTGTGTGTGTGTGTGTGTGTATCCGTAAGGTAGACACCAGCAACTGCGAGATGAAAACTAAATGAATGCAGAAATCACGTAACGAAATGCTACTGCCTCACCAGCCATCAATCTCACCGCACGTCACTGATACATCCATACGTACAGGTGCTCCTCGAGTTACGATGGTCTGACATGATTTTTTTCAAAGTTGCGATGATGATTGCGGTGCACTAAAAAATCTTAGAATATTTAGAAAATATTTGACATTCGCAGGCAGGCAAGTGTAACGGCGTATAATGTATGCGGACATTCGGATGACACCCAGAGGTACACGGACAATACCTGGATCACTCACCTCGCGCAATGCCTCACTCTCTCCTGCAACTCACAGAGTTACCTTGTGTATCGGTGTACTGTACAGTGCATTACCGCGGGTTTTTTTTGTGTGCTTCAAGAGCTAATTTTAATTCAAAAGCATGTCATCTACAGGAAAAGACTCCTGGGTAGGCTAGGCTAAACTAAACTGGGCTAAGCTAGGCTAAGCGATTCAACACTGGTTCGACATACGATATTTTCAACTTATGACTGTTGCGGCGAAATGCATCTCCATCGTAACTTGAGGACTACATGTATTTTTCTTTTTATATATATATTTATATATAACATGAACCAACATAAAGGCCAGAGAGCTGTCTATGGGTGACATACAGGCCATTTTAAAGAGAGGGACAGTCCATTAAAACCATTGCACAATCACTGAGCATAGCCAACCAGACTGTAAACAGGTCAGCCAAGGAAAACAACTACAGTTGACGACAGAGACATTATAACAGCTGTGAAGAAAAACCCCACAGCAACCTTTGATGACCTCACCAACACTGACAACCTTTACAGGGCAGTGTAGGTGTCACAATCTTTCATTCAAAGGCGCAGAAATATGGAGGCCATACCACAAAATGCAAACCACTCATCAACAGGAAGATTCAGAAGACAAGACTGAACTTCACAAAGAAATACAAGAGATAAGCCATAAAACGTCTGGAACCAAAACCACCTCTACCAAAGTGATGGAAAGGCCAAAGAAAGAAATGGACAACAAAACGATCTGCTCATGATCTCAAACATACAAGCTCATCGATCAAGCAAGGTGGAGGTCGAGTCAAAGCTTGGGCTTGCGTTTCAAATGATTAAACGACAGATTTTGCAGAAATGCCATATATCGCAGCATTTATTTGATGTTTTTACAATAGGAGTACTCTTTGAAAAGGTTCAATCTGGAGCTCTTCAACATTCTTCAGGTTAGCTCTCTGGACGAGCCCTACTTCTGAGTCTTTCCTTATCAGGTAAATTTCCAAGTAGAAACCAATCTGAAGGAATCTAGTAACCCGTAACTGTTTAGAGCAGGGGTGTTGGACCTGTCCGTGAAGGGCCGCTGTGGGTCCGGGTTTTCATCCCAACCAAGCATAACTCTCACCCGAGTAAATGAAAGCCAATCTCAACTGATTAAACTAATAATAGTGTAATCAGGTGTGGCTCCTGCTTGGTTGGAATGAGAATCCACACCCACAGCGGCCCTTTACGGACAGGTCCGACACCCCAGATCTAGAGGGTCCTTTTTTCCCCTTCTTTTTATTTAAAGACCATAGGCTTGCTAATGGAGTGCAAGCAAAACAGTGCCAGACTTTACCAAGCTACAATCTGCCTCCAGTTACGCTTCTACAGAACGTTTACGTAAATGGAAGGCATTTACCCCATAAAAGAGGGAAGTTTAGTACATTTAATGCAAAAATCATATGTGAATATATCATCAGCAAGGGAACAAGTGTTACAACCATGCTTTTGATCCCTTCCATAGCTCCAAATAAGGGCACTTTATTCACCATATTTCATAAATATAGATGGTTTTTATCATCCAGCTCGAATGGAAATGGAAAAACAACATATATAAACAGCTTGAGATCTGACAGTTGGGAGCCACTGGATTAAAATACCCAGCTTCCAGATTCCACCAAACCTGGCTGCTTCAAGGGCTCATAATTCTTGCATAGGTGTTGCGTTTTTTTAAAATTTATAAAAAATGTTTACGCCCGGTGTTGCCATGTGTCTAGGAAACATCAAGCACCACCGTTTCTGAGAGGACTTCTGAATAGCATGCCTCCTTCTGTGTCGGCTCCTGCGATCTCGTCCGTCTGGCTCGCCTCCAAGATCAATCCCAGTCTCGTCTCCTTTTCTCGGAACTCTGCCTTTTATGCAAATGAAGCCGGGAGCATCACACTCCTGTGTGTCCAACCAGGAAGTGCGTGACGCTGCAGACACAGAGAAAATGTGATTCAGTGTTATGCAGCTTGGCATCAATCAGTCAGCAGCAAGCAGTGGAAGGTAAAAAGGAGCCGGCAAGGAAACAGGATGCCTCGACGGCTCACTCGTCCTTTTTCAGGCACCGCGCGATGCGTGTCCTCGGCACATGGACTCCAAGCTCCGGTCCACTGAGCTCAGACAACCTTTCAATGACATTGGCACACACCGGCTCTCTCAAGGTAAGCCTGCCTCCCTGCTGGGGGTAAATCTATGTCAGCTCAAGGCAACATCAAGAAAAGGTCCGTCCTGTGTTCGTACAGATCACTGACGGGATGTGGGATCAAATCGATCATTGAGATTCGTTTTCGAGTTGCTGTTAGTTGGTGCAAGTCAGGCGCATGCCTTTACTCTGCCGTGTTACTCCAGCAGAGTTACATACACTCTGGAGAAGTATGGAAAGGGATGTAGGTGCTCCTGATGAGCTGAATGACCTCTATTAAAAATGATTCACGGAAGCGTTGTATTCGAACCTCTGGGATGCTCTGTTGTTGTTGTTGTTGCTGTTGTGTATTTATTATTAGTATCACTGTTTAATGAGTCCTCTGTGTGCGTGATGTCGGGGACACTATGTATCTTTCACTTGTCGTATAATACTCCAAAGGAAAGGTCATCGTTGGTCAGTTGCATTACATGGCAACACCAAAATCATATCCAGATCCAAAAATAAATAAATAAATAAATCTCACTGAACATTTTCAAGAGTGCAGCTAAGAGAAAAGGGATGATTCGTGACAAAAGTGGCCAGCAGGGCATGTTAAAATAATATGACTCTATGCTCGCTCTCTCTCTCTCTCTCTCTCTCTCTCTCTCTCAAGTGTTTTTGCTGCCTTTAATGTCGGTGTGTTTGAGATAAAGCAGGTCTGAACCTGAC
Organism: Chrysichthys cranchii; assembly: GCA_030068335.1. Lineage (NCBI taxonomy): Eukaryota > Metazoa > Chordata > Actinopteri > Siluriformes > Claroteidae > Chrysichthys > Chrysichthys cranchii. The sequence continues at coordinate 10,614,022 of JAQMCW010000018.1, forward strand.
CACACTGCTCTCCTCTTGTCTCGCCTGATGATGAGACACAGTCTCTCGTTTCTGTCACCAGGGGGCAGCAGGCTGATGTCATGGAGGGAAAACTGTCATTGAGAACATCCTCTATGACAAGGACCTCACAATGTCGCCGCAATTTAGTTTATGCTGATTACTCGAAACCGTACTTGGAGACTGCAGTGGCATTTTAAATAAACCCTGGGTGATGAGACGGTGGATTTATTTTAGCTACGAACAACCGTACAGGTTTGAGTGTCCTGCAGGAAAAAAAAAATCAACTGGCAAACGGACAAACGACGAAAAAAAAAAAAATTGGAACATAATAGACCTGCGTCAGACACTGAATTCAGCAAGCACAGACATTGCTGTGCAGTGGATCTGGCTAGTTTCTTTATTCATGGGGGTTTTATTGATTGATTGATTGATTGATTTTCAGTTTTCTGGACCAGAAATGAGCTCCACCCCTTGCAGGAATATCTTGTATAATTAGTTCTTCAGCTTCCTTTTCTTAAAAGGCGAGAGAGGTTAAGAATGGTATCGTTTGTTGGGAACCGGTTTGCTTCTCTATGTTTTACGTGCTGTTGTGTGCAGTTTCCCTCAGTGCCAGTGTTGGAGCAGAAGGCTGTAAAAATAAGTTACGGATTGCTACTTTAAAGAAGGAAATAAAATCCAGCCAAGAAATGAGTTTGCTTAAATGTTTGGATACTCAGCCATTACAGAAACTCTCAAGAGTACGAGCTACGAGTGCAGAAATCAGAAATCATTTCTGAGCTAAAAAGAAAGAAAAAAAAGTTGAAAATGCTTAACCTCTGAGTTTAAAAGTCAGGATTGTCAAAATGGATTTGGGTTATAATAGGGATTGGGTTTAATAATAAGGAGATTCTTTGCCTGTTCTCACGTAAATCACTACATCATAACCAGTTATTCGCACTTTGGAAGGAACTTCTGACTTTAAACTCAGAAGGTATTTCTGACTTTTCTTCTCATGAATGATTTCTGACCTTTTTCCTCAGGAGAAAAACCCACTCGTAGGTGGCCCTAGTATACGCTTCTGTACAAATATACCCTGACATGTAGACCCCAAAAAGTTTGTTTTCCTGTGAAAGCCATAAAAGTTCTTGTTTTTCCCTATAAAAGCCAGTTCCAAGTATAAGCTCCTCAGGAAGAAAAGCACACTACGCCCCCAAATAAACCTCTTTAGGAAACCTTGTGTTCTTTGTTGTTAGCAGGAGGGGCTTGGCAGTTTCTCTGATATTCCTCACATACCACTGGATCTGCACCTTCTCTCTCTGGAAATACAACTAGCCTAACTAGAGCGGTCAAAACCCTGATTAGCCTATCCATCTGTACTTCAATAGAATGACTACAAATACAATTTGCTCCTTATTTGTTGTCCCAAGACGTGTTTGCTACCCAGTCATTGTTTATTTCGTTTTACATTTATGTTGCCTCTCATTCCCTGCCGAAATATCACAGCTTGGTTTGACCGGCTATCAGAACACAAGCTGAGACGGTCAGACTGGTCGACTGGACCAGCTGGTGAGTGCTGGTAGGTGGACAAATGTTTCCGAATGCCACATTGTTAGCAAGATATGTAAAAAAAAAAAAAAAAAAAAAAAGTAAGGAAGAAAAGAAAAAGAAAGAATAAAAGACATCAGTAAGGTCATTTGAGAAACTCTGACTATGAGGCTATTGATTGACAGAAGCTGGAATGAAAGCTGGTCAAGATGGCCTACTGGTTTGAGGTGGCTGTTTTGGTAGCTGCTCAGACCACGCTGGGTTTCTCAGCAGGGTTGTATCTCCAGCGCACAACAAGAAGCAAACTTAAGACACCAGACTGATGATGTGATGTGGTGTGGTGTGGTGTGATGTGGTGTGGTGTGGTGTGGTGTGGTGTGATGTGGTGTGGTGTGGTGTGATGTGGTGTGGTGTGGTGTGATGTGGTGTGGTGTGGTGTGGTCTAGGTTTGGGTTCAGGGGAAGTCGTGTGATTTTCATATATTTAGCTGAAAGGTCACTATATTTAGTTTTTATATTTAGTGCTGCATAAAAAGGCAAACCTAAGCAGCACAAAGCATGAATGAATGAATGGCTGAATGTTCTCCATAACGCAAGGAGGATGACTCAAAAAATATCATATTCTCTCTCTCTCTCTCTCTCTCTCTCGACTGGTTTCCCCTCAAGATTACCGGAGGCCACATTTGATCCCCCGACGCCATGGACCGGAATGAGCTTTCCCCCGGGTCTGGAGTGGTGGCGCAGAAGCCTGCGCTCGTGAGCGCTTGTGGCGCACCGGCGGCTCATTGCGCAATCCGCTGCGACACCAGACTGTCCAACCAGTGCGGCCCGTCCAATCACGACATTCTGGACCAGGCGGAGGACAATGAGGAAGACAAGTTTCAGCACCCTCGAGTCAGGCGAGCCGCTGCCATCGGAGGAGGAGGTGTAGGAGGAGGAGGCAATAATAAGATGCAAAACTTGGCGTCGGGAGGAGGAGCCGCGCTCAGGAGCTCCTCCAACGACGAGATCCCGGCGCTCCAGGACTCTTCAGAGCTCGACCAAGTGGAAGCAGTCGCTCCCCCGGACGCAGCCGCAGCAGTTAGGACGTTCGCGCCTGCGCGTCTGAGTGATGCGGCGGCGCCACGCGACGAGCCCGAACCCGGGAAAGCGTCTCCTCTAGCGCTCACAGTGGACCCCTGCAATGTTCCCGGGGAAGGAGGTGGTCACGGCGCAGCTCCGGTATCCGCAATGAAGTGCAACAAAAACGGCGAGTGCAGGAGAGGCTCGGGCACGGGCAGCTTGCGCTCCATTATGTCCAAGCAGGACAAGCAGGACGCGAATAAACGCGCGACGAGCTCGTCAACTTCAGGCACGGACGCGCCCGCTGCACCCGCGGGCCCTGGAGACTCCTCCAGTCCTGCCGCCGTCCCGGAAAAGAAGGACTCCAAGGTGTCGTTTTCCAATGCGCCGAGTCGGAAAGCGTCCGCTTCCATGCAGAGCCAGCAGCCCAGGAACTCCGTGACGTTCCTCAAGTCCGAGGACGGGGCGCAGATCGCCCCCGAGGACGCGGAGACGCGCGGGAGCCAGGCGAGCTTCATGCAGAGACAGTTCGGCAGCATGCTGCAGCCCGGGGTGAACAAATTCTCCTTACGAATGTACGGCAGCCAGAAAGCGGTGGAGAGAGAGCAGGAGCGCGTCAAGTCCGCGGGAAAGTGGATCATTCACCCTTACAGCGACTTCAGGTAAGACACCCATCCAGGTGGACCAAAGAAACTTCTGTCTGAGCGTGTTGATGTGCAGGGGTTTGTTTGGGTTTTTTTTCCCCCCAGTAGTGATCTGTACACTCCATGGCGCACCTCTATAAACGATCCACCCATGATAGCGTTAGTCACAAAACAACACTGGACCTGGGTTGAACCCGGGTTCCAGAGACGCAGGGCTGCGTGCTGAAGCGGCTCTTTTTGGTGAAGTCACAGGCTGGGTTTCAGCACTACACGGAGCGGACAGCGCCAAAAGCAGGCTGAAACCCCAGTGTCCATAACGCGTTATAAGTGTTCTCCATGGAGCTCAAGCTCTGCCAGGTCTCGTGTTTTCCTGGTTGTTTGGGCTTATCCCGTGTTTATCCAAGCTTTAATACGGCATACTAACTCTCTGGGTTGGAGTTTGAGCTTAATAATATTCTTTGGCGCATGAAGGATCCACGGGGGGTTGCCAGATTGGGCTGGGTGGCTCCCTTAGGTCGGATCAGTGGCTTTTTCGAGGTTTGTAGACAAGGGAGTGTTTGGTGATGGTGGCGTTTTGGGGGAACAGAGACAAAAGGCACATTACAGGTAGCACCAGGAAATCATGCTCCAGTAATGATAGGGCATTAAATGATTTCTTGTGCATCTAATGCAGTCATTGAAATCACCCATGAGCTAAGGCATTCACTGTGCAGGAACAGGACAGGGGTAAAAGAGGTGTGATGTGAGGTCAGAGGTGATCTGAGCAAAGCAAAGCAAAAAAAAAAAAGAAAAAAAAAAAGGCTTTTCCCATGGGTGACAGCAGCCCTGGGTATCTTATAGACCAACCAGCGCAGTGGTCACAAATTCACAAGTCCTGCATCGAAGACTACCAATAAAAAATAAATAAATAAATAAATAAATAAATAAATAAAAAAAATAAATAAAAAAATAAAAAAAAAATCGCAAAAATAAATAAATAAATGTAAAAAAAAAGCCCGCCCCGAACAAATAAATAATTAAATAGATTGCAAAAATAAATAAGCAAATAAATGAATAAACAAACAAACAAACAAAAAAAACCCCACGCAAAATAAATAAATAAATAAATAAATAAATAGATAGATAGATAAATTAAAAAAAAAAGGGAAAAACCCAGCAGTGAGTGCTGTTGGCTCAGGTGTGCACACCAATAACTCTTGGAGCGTGATGCACAGGTGTGTGTGTGTGTGTGTGTGTTGAGAGCTGCGATCTGACTCCATCCCAGACTTTTCGCCATCACGTGCAGTCATGACGCCCAGACTTGAGCGGTGGTCCGTGTGTCGCGTGCGCTTTATTATTATTATTATTATTATTATTGTTATTGTTATTATTATTATTATTATTTTGTTTTGGTGGCGTTTCCCTTGCTCTGCCATCTTTGACCTAAAGTAAGAGAGTGAGACTCCTACACGTTCCTCTGTGCATTGCCCCCACGCATCACATCATCACACTAAACAATTAAGCCCCAAGAAGCGAATGTGGTCACAGATGACATCAGGCTCGAGTTATGAGTCAGCAGCGCGCGGTGGGAGTGGGAGCGGTGACCTTGAGCTCTCTCCACGCGCCTCGGAAACGCGTCACTTCCGCCAATCAGCAGACGCTCCGGCGCACGTGCTCACTCAGCGCCAGGCAAACACCGGAGCGTCACGCTGCTGCCGAGGGGCATGTCGGGTTGTGCATGCGTAGTCAAAACAAACCAAGGCATAGCAGTAGGTTAGCTAGTTGAGTCTGCGTGCAGTTGCAGTAATCAGGCCCATGTCTGATGTCTGATGTCGAACAGGCCAGTTAAAGTGCTTGGTTGTGACTTTATTTCGAGTGGGTCTTTATTTGACATCTTTACCAAGCACATACATGTTCACTTCAGAGAAAAGCATGTGTTTTTTCTTGCTCTGCTAACTCCTCTGAAACTTAATTTGAGCTTATTCTTAGATCCTGACCAATCAGGACTTGCATGAGTGTCAAAATGGGAGATTATGGGTGCAACTGGAGCTCAACACAAAAAATATCCGACCAACCACCCCCCACCTTACCTTCCCCAGCCTGTGTATGGCTCTTAACCCTCCTGTTATGTTGCTTAATAAGTGTAATCAGCATCTACCATGAAAATGGGTCGTTTCACATATCACGTCATTGGAGTTCCTGAGAAATGAACATAACAGAAGGGTTAATCTTTATACTCACATAGCCATGTTTTAAAACAAAACAAAACAAAAAAAAATCCAAAGTTTAAAAAAATTTTTTTAAATTAATTATTGTTTTTTTGACAATAAGTGTACAAAGACGTGACTTATATCTATATTAACGTCTTTATGTTCATTTCCTATTCTGTAAATCATCATTTTTTATATACAGTCAAATCTATCGATTTCCTGTACATTTGCACGTCTTGCAGAGAAATACAATGCACCATGTAGCACAAAGTATATAAATGATGATGCATAACTTGAGCGTTTCATTTGAGTTCATATTTTTAGATGATCACACAAAATGGCCAAAGGTTTGTGAACACACTCGAACGTTTTCGGACGTTACCTTCTGAATTTAGTGTCGCCTTTTCTCGGAAAATTACCTCCAATCTTCTGGGCAGGCTTTCCACTAGATTTTGAGTGTGGCTCTGGGGATTTTGCTCGTTCAGCTGTGCGTGCATTCTGTGAAGTTGAGGTCAGGGCTCTGTGCAGGTCATTTTAGATATTCCTCTCCAAACATGCAAAACATGTCTTTATGGAAGGTCCCTGAAGAGAAATTGCAATGCTCCAGCATAAAAGGACATCATATACAATTGTGTACTTCCAGCTTTGTGGCAACAGTTTGGGGAAGACACACATATGGGTATGATGGTCAGGTGTTCATAAACCTTTGGCCATATACTGTATATACTATATGATGTTAATTGGTTTGATTAAATTGATGAATGTAAGCCTATGGTAATACAATTATTTCACAAGAGTACATGTTAATTTCAGGTTCAGGAAGACACAAGAAGAAATTCAGAAAAGAATAACAGAGGAAAAATGTGAAATCACCCAAAATAGAACAAAGCTATGTATACTGCATGGTGAAAATTCTTTGAAAGAAGACAAAAAAAAAAAAAGAACATTGAAACAAAGTTGAAGCGTGTCAATAAGAATATAAATAACTGCCATCCTGCTAGAATGGTTTGAATGCAACATTTTTTATTCTGTTTATAATCCTGTGTGACGGTGATAAACAGTAGAACTATTAATTATACAACATGTATTTACTCCAGATGTTGACAACTTTGCTCCTGGAGATTTTAGTGCTCTGAGTTCAATAAGTATTTCATGAGCATATAAATATTACACCAGCGTGGGTTTGATCGTGCCGGAGGACCAAAAAACCCAACAACGAAAAACCCCATCACTTTTGCACTTTTCATATTTGCACTGATTATTTGTCTTGTTTTATTTTGTCTCCTGCTCTCCCTGCCCCCCAGGTTCTACTGGGATTTTACAATGCTCCTCTTCATGGTAGGTAACCTGATCATCATTCCAGTAGGCATCACGTTCTTCAAGGAGGAGACCACCACGCCTTGGATCATCTTCAACGTTGTCTCCGACACCTTCTTCCTCATGGACCTGGTGCTCAACTTCCGCACGGGCATCATCATCGAAGACAACTCCGACATCATCCTGGATCCCAAGACCATCAAGAAAAAGTACCTGAAGACATGGTTTGTGGTGGACTTTGTCTCGTCCATCCCCGTGGATTACATCTTTCTCATTGTGGAGAAGGGAATAGACTCGGAGATGTACAAGACGGCCCGGGCCCTGCGCATCGTGCGCTTCACGAAGATCCTCAGTTTGCTGAGGCTGCTGAGACTCTCCCGGCTCATCCGCTACATACACCAGTGGGAGGAGGTAGGCTGCTGTTTGGATATAAGACAGATTCGAAACACGTTTGTTTTTTTTCTTCACAAACTGACTTAAAGGATCCAATGTCATGAAGGAAGGTTAGGCCAGTGTTGGATTTGGTTTAACTTCATGAGACCCCACTGTCCTCATAAGAGGACATCACTTTTTCTCCCAACTCCACTGTGTGTGTATCCTTAAAAGATCCCTCATAACACAACGTTATAGTGTGGGACTCAGGAAGCTACAGCTGAGGGATATGGATAGGTGGTACATTAACATGTCTTAGTTAACAGAGAAATTACTATTGTTATTAACCAGGAGAAATGTTTTGAAATGCTAATGCATTCGGACAAAAGGATGAAGTACCCCAAGTGTAGAACCTGGCTGCAGAAAGACACTGGGCCACACGGATAAACCTTTAGCAAAGCTGTCTGTAGATGTTCTGTAAGCCAAACCAAGCTAAAAACTCCTGCTGGATTTTAAATAGTTTCAATAATGTACATTACTTGTACATTCGTCACTTGTACATTACCAAATTCACTTCGGGTCACAACACAGCTAATTTATATACAAGGACGCTAAATATATAACGACATAAAAAAAATGCAGGGCGGCATGGTGGCTAGCACTGTCACCTCACAGCAAGAAGGTCCTGGGTTCGATCCCTGGGGTCATCCTGGGCACCTTTCTGTGTGGAAAGCATGTTCTCCCTGTGTCCCTGCGGGTTTCCTCCGGGTACTCCGGTTTCCTCCCACAGTCCAAAGACATGCACAGAGGGGATTAGGCTAATTAGCTACTC
>JAQMCW010000018.1:10622060-10632143 GCA_030068335.1 Chrysichthys cranchii
CAATATATACAGGAAATAGCAGCAACAATGTGATGGTCCAGTCCTGATAATGAAAAGTGCAAAAGATGCAAAAAATACAAGTATGTGCTAAATCTTCCAATAATGCAGCTCAGCTACTGCAGCGCATCACTACTGCAGACACAGATTAACTCTAACTCCTTTTAAAGGGTCCTCTTTGAACGGATGGCTTTGCTTCAAGTCAATAATACGACAGAGTTTCCATTAAATCCGTGCCTGCAACTGAAGCAAATCAACTATTTAAACTTGTGGAACGACATTATACATGTAGAAAATTGCAGTAGAGTGTACAGGGGGTCCTCGATTTACGGCGGAGTTCCGTTCCTACGGGTCGACGTAACACGATTTTCACCGTTAGTCTGAACTCACACACTGTCCAACACTGTATAATGTTAAAACAGCCGAATACAGCGCCTAACACAGCACCCGGATCTCCAACTAGGTAACGAAAAGAAAGAAGAAAAACAATCACGCTGATTGGCTGACATGGCGAAGGACTCTGTTCTGATTGGTCCGTACGTTTGCGCTCAGGGTTTGTACGAACCCTGTCGGGTTTGGTTGAGAGATCGATCCTGAGCGCCGCATTCATTTAAATATCAACGGCGAACGTAAACGAAGCCTCTTTCTAAGACGTTCTTACTAAATCTATAGGAGATGGCGACCGACGTAACCACGAAAACGCCCTAGGTCGAGGACGCCGTAAACCGAGGACTCCCTGTATATATAACTCCTCACAAGTTATACAATATGAAGCCTTCCATTAATGAGTCCTTATACCTGTAGACCTGTTCATTTCATACAAACTCAGGAGCTGTCGCAGGGCACAAACACATTTCTTGTGAAAATGCCCCTGTGAATAAATTTGCTTCCAGCTTAATAAACAAGGACTCCTCATCAGTAAATATAGAATCGCTAGGTGTTAATATTTCTTTACGCAGTAGAACATGAACATCATGAGGATGTATTATTTATCACAACCCCCAAACATCACATCAGGACTTTATTAATAACTCGGCTTCATTTTGCCCTCCAATTACTTTCCAAAGGTATAATGAGCAGTAAGACCAAACAAGGTTGGCAATTTATGTTGACTTTTACGGACTCTCTTGACTCTCTTGTTAGTTTCTAACATCTTAGCTGTGATGTTGTACATACTGGACATTTAATTACACACACACAAAACTTCTAAGCTTCATCATTTTAATGATGAAGTACAAAATTTTAATGATTTATTAGCTGCTTCCAGTGAAAAAATGGATTTTAAAAAAATGTGTAATATCCACAGCATTATAATATCTCTTATTCAAAGCCACCACTTACTGGCAGACAAAAGTCCAAGTGTTCATTGGGTGTCTTTCCTTACACACGAGTAACTGTGGCTTAGTCACAACGGACAGTGGATCTAAATTTAATCCAATCCAACCCATCAAACAGCAGGAAAACTGCGAGAATACCCATTCCTGTATTCCTATCACTGCTGTGATTTCATATCATAAAGAACGTGAAGAAGCGGAATCCATTGCTGACGTGTTTGGAAATCAGTACGTGTTATATCTTACATGAGCTAACAGCGTATATTTCATGATAATGGTGCACCAGTCTCATCATTTTTATGAGACTGCATTAAGAGGGCAGAAAATCACTGACTGGGGGTGCAGTATATGATGAATATATGACTATATGAATATAGTCAGAGTCGTAGTCACAGTACTTAGAGGTAGTTAGAGACAAGGAGCACAATCAGACCAAGTCAGAATGAAAAAGACAGACAAATTACTGATGATTTATTGATTGCATTTATTGAGGCTTGAGCCTGTTCTTGGATCGTAAAGAAAGGGGAAAAAGATGAAGATTGAAGAAGATTATTTCTAAGGATGAACGTCAGGCCGTGAGAATGAGAGAGAGAGAGAGAGAGAATGAAAATGAGAGATCAATTGTGCTTGAATTTTTTGGTTTTTATCTTCATATATTGCTTTGAGTGCAGTCGTCATAATTAAGTCATTCACAATTAATAATTAACGAGAATATTCACAGCGCTTTCAGAGATGCTCAAATGATCGCAGGACTCTCGCGTGATGGAACACTGTCCTCACTACCGCCTCGAGATTTGCACCCGTGCCCCACTGGCCGTTTGGTCTGAATGTGAAACTAGGCTGTTTGCCCAGTACAGTGTGGCGTTTGTATAGTGCCACAGTCAGACGCTTGTTTCCGCCCGTTGTATTCTGGCAACCGAGACCCTGCATGGCTACTGTCATTGCTGTTTGTCTCTCCAGCATTATTCTAATCCCTAGATACACTTGAGTGCTACTCCTAGGCAGCACATCACACAAGTCAACATGTTTGGATCAATTAAAGCACCAGGGGCAGATCAAGCAGGCACCGTTAATGCAATAATGAGAGACCGCCAATGATAATTATCCAGGAACTGGTCATTTGCCTGCAATGAACCATCCGAGCATGAGAGCGCGTGGAGACTGGACGGTTTCCCTCGTTCACTATGGACTACAAAAGGAATACGGATACAGACGGGCTTTTTGAGACCGATGGAATAGATCTTGTGTTTCGTGAAACCTTTGGGTAACACTTTCTTTGAAGGCCATATGTACATAATGACCTCCGAATAGACTCATAACATTATCCAGTATCGTTGCGATTATTTCTGAAAAGGCGTCCCACTTCACATCACATAGCGATGCATGTGATGCGTTTATGAACATAACAGAAAGCCATTCTGCGTTTCACTCCAGTTTGCTTCCTGCATTAAATCTATTCTTAGACTCACTCCTGTGCAGATTATTATTTAAAGCAAGGCAAGTAATTGAAGTCTGAAGTTATTTCAGAAGCTGTAAAGATGCGTCGTAGGAGTTCATGATAATCGCGGTGGTGTCGTGCGTTTATTAAAGGAAAAAAAACTCTCTCGATGCGCTCTAATCATGATTATATGATACGCTATGAACACTACTTATCATTAACTCGTGTCTATAACAATGCATAATGTACAGTAAAGATTGCTTTAAAGTGGGACGTATTTTCATACACAATTACAACCAGAAGTGTAATGCCTTATGAATATGTTGTATGTCTGTGTATATCTGAACGTGTTTATAGTTCATTATAAAGATGGCCTTCGTAGAAGGTGCTATAATCATCGACAAGTAATAACAAGGAAATCCTGCAAATAAATACCCCTCCCCTTTCTTTTTTTTAAAATTATTATTATTATTAATTTTTTAATATTCTAGTGTACCAAAATGTACTAAACAGCAAAATTTCCACTTTGACATTTAGACATAACCGTCTGCCAGGTAACTGATAATCTTTAATCTTTCACCTGAAAATGTCTTTTTCTTTTTTCTTGCTGTAAAGACTCCACCCCAGTCAGGGATACTACTCCAAACTATATATTGTTTGCACAAAGAAAGACCTCCAGCTTCCTGATTTGTAGAACACTGAATTCTTATCATTATGTTAATAACTAGCAAATGTATTGAATCATGAACAAATGGCCCGATTTCAGTATAAATAAATACACAAACCTGAAAAAACCCCCAGCAATTATCAGTACAATCAAACATATCATGAACATTTTTTTTTTTACAGTTGCACATTTAATGAAGTGCGTGCAGGCGCTTTGTACTCACTCTGTTTCAGGAGAAGACTGGCCAGCACATCAGTCAGGAAGTCAGAAACACACGTTATATTACACCTAACAACTTAATCTAGAACGCTCCACTGCTTTCATGTCCATGTACAGCAGTATAAAGTGATATCATACAGTTTATTTGTGGTCATGTGGTGCGTTTCAGCTCACTGTAACATTGGATTGTTGGAGATGATTGCAAGTGCAGAGTGATTTATTAAGCGTGAAATGTGTGTGAACAAAGATTTGGACCATGTTACTTAAACAGAACGTATTTAAGCATCGAGTGCACGTGAAGTTGGCGTGAATACGACAATCGGCAGTAGCGCTCTTTATATCAGGAGTGCTATGCAAATGTGAGTTAAACAATTGTCCTCATTGTGCATAAATGTGGTTTAGGTGTTTGTGATCCTGTGAATTGGTGCGTAAAGTGGTGTGCCATGGCTGATGGGTCAAACATGTAATATTTTCATGTGTGTAATGCTCGTACCCTGGTTTAGTTGAATACAACGTGTAAATCTTTGTATATGCTATAAACAATGCTTTATAACGTTTCATTATAAAGTTTATTCATCGCATACAATTTTCTCTTTTATACTTCAATGTGGCAGTTAGGACTTTCACAAAGTTTGGATTGTAACCAATGCCAGAGCGCTCACCGGTCTGAAATATCGCCCATGTGCTGGTTAGATTATGGTCTCGCACTACAAAATATAGCACGGAAACTGGATTTTATAGGGTTTCTCTCTAGAGACCATAACTGCGCTGCACAAAAATACTTCAAGTCAAGATTATGTGCATAGAGGAATATTATTTTGATAAAAATAAAAACAGAAGGCACCCACAATGTTCAGGCTCCCCAAAGGTCAAGAATGCACTAAAATTCTTATTATCATCCTCAAATTAAAAGGGTTTGGTAACTAAACATGAATGCATAGCATAACGAATCACATCAGGCTAGTGAACAGCATAACAGTATGTAAGGTTCTGAATTACATTTCTGTGCAACACTTAATAACACAAATATAACTTCTGTTTCAGTAGTATTAGCATAATACATATCCTTACTTTGTTAGCATTAGCATGATGTCTCAAGTGCACAAGCAAAGTAAAAACAGTCAATCCAGCAATCAATCCCTATATATATATATATTTTTTAGGAAATCCAGTAATACGTTGGAAGTGGTTTAAACATCATACCGCAATATTCCCGTAATTTATTATAGATTTGTAATATTGGCCGTTATTGTAAATTTCCGCTGTAAATATTACAGCGATTGTAAGAAATCTAAAAAAAATGCATTCATTACTCAACTGTGATGCCTCCGGCCATATAAAACCTCTTTCGCTGTTAAACCAGACATTATGCTGAGCTGAACAAAGCGTTTTGTTTTCGAAATTCTCCTGGCAAGCAGCTGATGATCATCAATCATGTTTCAGAGCCAGCAGTCGGAGCAACCCAGTGCTGATAATCAGCATTCGAGGATAATCCAAGAATTGTGGCTAAAATAAAACCAGTGGGAAAATCAGGCCTTAGATACCAAATATCTTATGGATCTTGATATTGTGATGCAGTTTAAAAACTATGATAAGCAATTCGAAAAGTCTGCTATAGGAACAATCAGAAAAACTTGAATTTCCCAACGAAAGGTACCAAGATATGGGTGTAATTCAGCCGTTTCGATGATATTAGTCAAAGCAGAGGGCATATTCAGTCTTACCAAAGGAAAGTCCATAACTGTTGTTCAAACCTTGAACCTTTGGTATCTTTGATCTAGAAACGTGCATCGATTGCACCTCTTACGCTTTACACTAAGAGGCAATTACAGACCAACTAACGTAAAACTACATGTAAATTTACATCTTTTTTTAAAAAGGTACACGATACCCACTATATACTTCCAGATAAAATCTGTAAATTAAAGGTCCACACGTGTGTGATGTGAAAGAACGGTACATTTTAGTACCCATTTTTCTGAGAGTGCCAGACACCGAATCGTTCGTCTTAAATACAGTATGTTAAATATGGCAGGTTTGTGGGTGTGCATCATTTGGAACAGCGTCGCAGGGACTTTAAACAGCTCAGTGTCACTGCTGGGTTGAAAAACAATCCACCATCCAAAAATATCCAGCCAGCAACAGTCAGAAACTGGAGCTGATGAAAGGTAGAGGATGATTAATACAATCTGTATGTAGAAGACGCATGATGTGCTACAGCGTCCACACTGCAGAGCAACGAGGCGGGCCTGGTTAATGAAGTGGACGGTAAATATACACAGCGTCGAAAAGAACCATGTCCTTCTGATGATGCAATATCTTGCTCCCAGTAATAGTCCTTTTCCCCTGATAACAGACTTTACATAGCGTACATTCTCATCGACTACAGACTACAGTAATTGTATATCTACGTGGTTGATTTACCTGGTCGCGGCACCGTTGACTGGAAATGCAAACAAAGGAAGGATTGTAAACAAATGCGGTATTCTGATCGAGCAAATTTTGTGTTCAAAATGAACACAAACAGGGATCTAAATAGGAGATGCGGTGTTTTCCCTGCAGAACGTCTGATGGAGATTAGTTCAGAGATCTGATTGAAATACACGTGAAGAATTTCAATGGCTAAAAAAAACAAAAAATAAACCCCTCATCCCCGTCAGGGACATGGTGGTTTATATTTGGCTACTAGTTTGTTCTTATGTTAAGAAGGCCACACTATATGGCCAGAATTATGTGAACACTTGATCATCACACCCAAATATGGTTCTTCCCCAGTCTCTTACAACAAAGTCAGAAGCACAAAATGGTCTGGAATGACTTGTGTTTGATGTAGCATGAAGATTTCCCTTCACTGGACCTAAAATTGTGCACAAAGCAAGCTCCAGTAAGATATGGTTTGCCAAGGTTGGAGAGGAAGAAGTTGAGTGTCCTGCGCACAGCCCTGACATCAACCCTCATTGAACACCTTTGGGATGAACTGGATCACTAACCGCACCAGGCCTCTTCAACCTACTGTACACGCGTGCCTGACCTCACTAATGTTCTTGTGGATGAAGGAGCACAGATCCTCACAGCCGTGCTCCAAAATCTAGTGGAAGACCTTTCCATGAAGAGGTTATTATAAGTGTAAAGAGGGGACTAAATGTACAGTATAACAAGAGTTCAACAAGCACATGGGGGTGATGTTCAAGTGTCCAGAAACTTTTGGCCACGTAGCATGGGACTAAATTTGCGAAAAGAAAAATCGCACCTTTCTCGTTGAGACCAATTATGGACTGGATTGATGTAGCTGCGGTTGAGGAACTGCATTTCACACAGCAGGCTGACACTGCTGGCATTTCTAGCTCAGTTTTTTTTCCCCTCGGTGTTTTTCTGTTTTCAAGATCATAGTGGTAGGGTTCATAAGAAAAATATGAATAGCAGAAGAAATGACCAAAAAAAAAGCAAAAAGCAAAAAAACCCACCCCGAACAAACCACCTTTTCAATGTAGACCGTGTCCTCCTCAGGTTTAAATTTGAATACAGATGTTTGGTTCACTAAACAGATACAGATAATGGCATCGCATTAACATTAATATACATGTAAACAAGACACATTGAGGCTAATTGAAGCGAGCAGGTGTGAACAGTGATCAAACGAGAGTAGCAGCGCTGAGGAAAACCTGCAAGCAAGAAGGCTCGGCATGTAGCACGACATGACCCAGTAGTTAAGCTTTACAGAATACAACCCAGCCACACACAGTGACTGCATAAATCCACTCATTTATTTCCTATGTGGATGTAATCTTAACAGTTTTCGGTAATTGAGGTGTTTTTGAGCCGTCTGTGGACGCTGAACTTTTTTTTTTTTTTTTGTCGGCGTGGGTCACTAGTAAATTGGTAAATTGCATGCCGGACTCATTCTGGGGCATTAGTGATTATCATTCAGAGTGCAGTGGCAGGTCTGTGCTCGGCTGTAATTACTTTAACTGTATAATCCTGTGCCCCGCCACCCGGAGCCTTCCGCTCCTCCCTTCCGCTCAGACACTCAGTCCTGACCTCTGAGAACCTCTGATTGGCCACTCGAGCCAGCAGACTGTGCGGGATCCAGCTGGAAATGGGCTGGTGGTGACACCAAGGACATGTGGATGTGATGAAGGTGCTTATAACATATGGGGTTACAAAGAAGAACCTGAATCAATGCAAATAGCTGATGAGGTGATTCAGCTTGGTGAGTCAGGAGTGAGTCAGAAGACAAGATTGTGCAGAAAATGCAGAAATTTGAATATGACGAAATGGATGAAAAATGCATATTATATGGAATACAATCTGGTGGTGTCATTTTAAGAGGTCCACTTACACCTGTTTGTGTGTTCTTACTGACAGCAGCCATCTGCTTGTGTATTCGTCAGTCACCCTTCTGCCCTTTCCAAAGGAAAGGGAACGTCAAAGGACTACAGATTTGCTGAGGATTAACTGTAATATGCATTATTATTATTATTATTATTATTATTATTATTATTATTATTATTTAGTTTTTTTAAAATATTTTTTTGTTTAATTGGGTGACATGGTGACACAGTGGAAATACAGTAGTTGCCAGGTTACGTTTCCAGGATCCCCGGTTTAGTCCAGTGCTGGAGTTACACTTTGTGTGGATGCTGTCCGTGTCCGTTTGGGTTTCCTCCAGGTTCTCTGGTTTCTGGTTAGGTGTGAGTGTGTGTGTGTGTGTGTATTTTATCCATGGTGATTTACAATAACGGATAAGTCACTTAAATACCTCCTACTGAATTATAAGTTACTGCTTAAGACATTAATAGTTCAAAGCCTTTTATTTGAACCATAAATTCTGGCAAACAGCCATTTTGACCAAAACTGGGTAGCATACTTTTGATTTTGCATAGTCTAGGGTTGTGTAAAGATGATGTTGAGTAAGGAGCCAGTTTAACAAATTTGTGTAAAATGTTGTGTAAAACTTTGCTAGCTGAGCGTGAATTCGCCGTACGTCTGATCGGTAAAGTTCGTAGGCAGTCAAAATGGCCCACTCCATAGCCAGCTATCACCACTAAGACAGTGGAAGACGCATCTTTTTGAACTGCTGCGTAACACACTCGGGGAATACGCTATCTGCCTTCTTCCACATACATGAGCTCACAGACTCCCATGACTGACTAGTGTCACTAGGTGTGTTTCTCTTAACCTGTTTAATGTGCACTTTGAAATTACATTAATTTTAAAAGAAGAAAAACTCTCAAATATTGCAAAAAAAGTTTTTTTTAAAGCTCGGATGAGGTGGTCAATTTGGTGAAGCAGTATTTCGCAAAATTGGAATGGAAAGACATTTTTCGCGTTTAAGTCACACAACATGACATGAAGGGCAAATGGAAATGCTGCCTGAAAAAAAAAAGAAAAGGAAGAGAAGAGCTGTGATGTGAGCTCTATAAGCACTGTGATGAGTGGAGAAAACCCAGCTGTAGTTTTATAAAAAATCCCTTAGTGGAAACACAGCAAATTGTGTTTTGTCCAAATTTTTTAAAATATCGCTTCTATTTTGCGCAAAAACTACCATGCAAACCCGGCTACTGTGTCTGACAGGCGAGGGAGATTACACCATCACTCCTTATCAAGAGAGCACGGCCAATGTTTCTCTCTTGGCTGTCACCCAAAGCAGGCCGTGGCCGCATCATCGATCTTCCTTTTCACATTCAAAAAGCTAGAATTTTTAAACTTGTTGTTGAGATACATTGAAAGAAAAGAAACTTATTTCATTTAACGGAATAACAAAAATAATAATGATTGGGAAATTAATGATAGAGAAGGCAAGATGTTTGCCGTGTGTACAGGATTTACACGTGTAGCAGTACCCATCCTTCACACTTATGCTGATGCTGAAGTGTTTTTTTTTTTTTTTCCTGTTTGCTGTACAGCTTAGTGACGCGACACATAAATCAGAAATATTAGTTTATCACTTGCAGTGCCTAAAATAATATCATAATTATATTCCTTTAAAGTATCAACTGAAGCTCGCTGATGACAAACTTTGGCTTCAGTGCGGCTCTGATTCATTCTGGAGATTACGCAATTCATCATGTTGTTTCTAAACCTGAGTATGTGCTATTATATTCTCAGCTTTCTAACGGTGAGCCTGTGGAGTTGTTGTTGGTGGGGTTTTTTGTGCTGAAGTATATACTTATTTGGATTCTGAGTCAGCGGCAGCAACCTGCTGAAGGCTGATTATACCTTTGCGGTAGATTCATCAGCTCCCTCCGGACATGCTTACATTCATTTCAGTAATCAGGAGAAACAGTTTGCAAACACTGCACTTGTTGGAATGGAATATATATATATATATATGCACAAACACACACACACACACACACACACACGCACACACACACACAGGTAGAACGTTGAATGCTGGCGGGGGATGGGGATTCATTTGCTAAACA
>JAQMCW010000018.1:10682900-10694220 GCA_030068335.1 Chrysichthys cranchii
TGAAATGCACAGCTCGCCACTGCTTTCTACAAAGGATTAAAAAAAAAAAAAACATTCCCGATCGACTTGGCCAGCTTGTATGGGTTTTTTTTTTCCAAAAGATCATATGTTTAGATGTAACTTCATGGAATAGTTAACACATAACACTTGCCTGCATGCTATATGAAGCTGATCGATACTATTTGCGCTCACCAATGTGACCTTGCTTTCAGTGACTAGGCCTGGCTCACTAGGCCACTCCTGCTCCAACATCTGATCTGCTCTGGAATACATCAGCTCCTTCGATCAATACGTCTCTGGAGGAATTAGATATCCTTTAAGACATCACAACGGACTTCTCTTATGAGGCACAGTCATAAATAATACATATATATATATATATAAAATCAGCTAAATCACATGTATTATGTGAGAATCCATCATCACACACTGTGACGGTTGTCTTTCTAGTTGTACACGGTTGCTGAACAGTGATCCTTTTCAAACTCACCTTGAGCTGAATTCCTGCATTCAGTGAGCAGTGATGCATATCTATGTGGCATTGCCTTACACGGTAAATGAACACCAAATTATACTCACTTCACATTCTTAGGTTTTGCAATAGAGGTACCTGAAGCTTCCAAACCTAAATCAGGCTGTAGCACTGAAAGGCGATACATTTGGTATATATATATATACTGTATATGAAAAAAAAATCTTCAGGGCTTTTGATAAAATCTCCTCCCACAGACAGATATATGGTGGACTGGATGAAATGTCGGTACTGTGGCCTGCCTTTGTCAATCCGCATGTGGAAAGTGGAAAAAAAAGGACTGCTGATGAGTGTCCTCATGCATTCTGGGATTTACTCCGCGCGGTGTAACAAGTGATGCTTGTGAAAGATTTCAATACACTAACCGGGCCATGGTTCACCCTGCGTCATTACACTAGAGATCTTTGAACACACTGTGGGATGAATAATCTCACTGGGATGCTCCAGCGATTTGCACTTCCCAAGAACTGCTAGGATTATAAACTGTGTTATGCCACATTAACAAGTCTCAGGCTATTCTTATGATATCAGGGCTGTAACTGAGTGCGGCAATCAACGCTTGTACTCGCTAGTACAGAAGGGTCCGAAATGAAAATGTGTACCAACGAAAGTCTCAACAGACCAGACCAGAAAATCATAAATCTAACAAAAATGGAAGCCCCAGACCCCCCGCAGTGACTGAAGGTTGGACCAGTGGTCCATCCCACTTAACTTGATGAAAAATACCAAATAGCAAATAAAGGCAATTTTTAAATTGAACTATACCCCAGAAAGCAAAAGCCAAAGCTTGGAGTGACGAAATGCACCTTGTCCAGTGAAGAAGAAATTCAAACCTCAGTCCTCCCCCAAGAAAAATCATGTTAATGTTCTTTTTGGACATGAAGGTTCCTATTCCGGTGCATTTCCAAGCGCATGGGCAAACGGTGAACAGTGAAAGTTACTGTGCATTGCTGTGAAATGAACTTAAACCTGCAATACGCAGCAAAAGAAGAGGAATGCTGTCCAAAACAGTCTTGCTGCACCATGACAATGCACGTCCTCATACAGCAGCAGAGACAGTAGAGACAGTGCAACAGCTCGGGTACCAACGTCTCCCACGTCCTCCTTACAGCCCGGATCTGGTGCCGAGCCATTATCACATCTTCGGTCCACTGAAGGAGACGCTGCGCGGTTGCAGATTCACCTCTGATGATGAAGTAAAGGAAGCTTCGGGAGCAGCTGAAGACCTTCTTCTCTGCAGGAATCCAGAAACTAGATGAACGATACAACAAATGCGTCGTCTTGCATGGGAACTATGAGGAAAAGTCCCGTGTTCAGTTTCTCACAGTTTCTTCGATTAAAGCTGTTAAATGTATTTTGCCTTTACTCTTGGATTCTCCCTTGTATTACGAAAAGTACAGAACAATATGAAAAATAGAATCGAGGGATCAGCAAGGCAGGAAATGTAGGAGCGAACATGATCGGAGCATCTTCCAGTTGCAGCCATTTTTGTCTACCAAACAATAAAAAAAAAACAATAAAAGCGCAAGGGAACTGGAGATCTCTAAGGAACCCCATGCAGAGACAGGAGAACATGTGCAACTTTGCAGATAGTAACTCGAGCCCAAACCGATCGAACTGGGGACCCTGGAGCTGTGAGACAACACCATCACACTCTGCACCACTATTGTACAAGCTGTTCTCATATGAAGACTTTCACTCACAGTGTTCTTCAACGCTACATCTGGTACACTTTTAACACAATATTCACATTTCATTATGAGCTTAATTGATAAGCCTTTTGTCATCAGCTTAATAACAGAATCGTAATATCCGGTGTCTTCCAGTGAATAATAGCTTGGGTCTGAGTGTCTGACGTTACGCGGAGAAAATCTATAAGATAAGAAGATCTCTAAAATATAGACTGTGGAAAGACAATCTGCTTAGTGATCGCTACCCCAAGGTGACCGGAGGACCTCGTTTGGTATTAATTTCAAGAGCAGAGCTTAGTGATGACGCCATTTTGGACCGAGTGACCAAGGTGTGACATCAGAACGTTAAGGTCAAAGGTCTCAAGGACAGATAGAGTTGAATATTGTCACTGTGGCAGTGATAAAGGACGCCAGGAGAATGGATGACTGGTGCTGAGTTATAATGGGGTCATGTTCGTGAACTCTCCACTCTTGTGGAGTTTATGTGAGGACTTCACCAAGCATAGACCCTTGAGGGATAGCAGTCATCAGGCGTTGTGATTTAGAGTCCTCAAACTGGTATAATCCAATGGAGGACCTCATAAGAGGTATTGGGTGATTTCTCTGCATGCCGTTCATGTGATGTGAGTTGTAGAGGGGTGGCATGGTGGTGCAGTGGTTAGCACCGTCGCCTCACAGCAAGAAGGGTTCGATCCCTGGGGTTGTCCATTCTGTGTAGAGTTTGCATGTTCTCCCCGTGTCCGTGTGGGTTTCCAGGTACTCCGGTTTCCTCCCACAGTCCAAAGACATGCACAGAGGGGATTGGGCGGATTGGCAACCTGCCCAGGGTGTAACCCCACCTCTCAGCCGAAGTCAGCTGGGATTGGCTCCAGCTTCCCCCCTGAGACCCTGAACAGGATTAAGTGGTAGGTGATGAGTGAGTGAGTAAAAAAATCCAGCAGTATGAGAATCGAAGATATGCTGTCAGCTTTTATAGATTGTAAGGTGCTCACAGCCATGGGTGGTTAATATTATGGCTAATATAAATGGGTTGGTTGGTAAGGTGTAACCTTCCCTGTCTTATTGTTAAGGTGGATTAGTTTGGAATTTAAAATGTTTTGGTTTTTTTTGGTAGTATTGCGATGAGGCAGTGACTTATCAAAATAGCTAATCGTTTTGACAGAGCATGATGGTTGACCTCAGGTATTTAGCCTAACTTTTCATCAGTTTGACAAAGTAGCTTCAGGGTAAAAAAATATATATATATACAAAAACTAAACGTAGTAGCTTCACTGTAGTTTGCTTGTTTTTTTGTATTACAAGCTTTAGTATGTAATTAGCATTAGTAGCTTGGAGTGTAGCTAGCTACTTTGTGAAAACGGCTCGTTTGACTATAGCTGACAGGTAAGTAAGAATAATTGATTGATAATGTGGGTGAATCCTGGTATGAACAGGGAAGATGGCATACAGGAGATGTGAGGAAACTTGGTTCAGGGAACAGATGCAGACTCAGCTGGTGTAAAGGAGCTTTCACACAAGTGTTGGGGGTGGGGTGGGAATTATTGGGTGTATGCAACAAGGGGAACTAACTGCTGATTCGGAAAAACAGCCAACAAATGAGTTGCATAACAAAATGTCCAGTGCTGCTCATATACATGCACGCGTTACATACTGCACATGGTGTATTTTACAAACGGTATTCTGAACAAAACCATTCTCAAGCGGAAGCATGTAGAAAGATCTTATATGGAATTGCTGTGTCCAACTCTGACTTGTCTTTTATTCATTCATCTTCAGAAAGTATTTGATCCTGGTCAGGGTTGCGGTGGATCTGGGGTAGGAATACGCCCTTTGTGTATTCATATATATACCAGTACATCACAGGATACCATGCATGTACAGGTTCACATATGGGGGGGGTCTATCCATCTACTGGTCTGCTTTTGGGAGTGGTGGGGGGGGATGTGTGTGTGACATGGCATTGCAATAAACTTTCATGCAAGTCTTTCTCGAGAGTATTTTCCCAATGAAATAAATATTTTAACTCAAACATCAAAAGGCCAGATTTTGGATTTCATTAAGTATGCAAATTTATGGATATTTAATTAGACGTTGCCTCATTTGCAGGAATAGCTCTACTAATAATGTGTGTGTGTGTGTGTGTGTGTGTGTGTGTGTGTGTGTGTGTGTGTGTGTTATTACAGGTGAATAGAGTAATCTTTTAGGACAATAGAGCCACACCCAAGTTCAAGCTATTTCTAAGAATGTGTATGTAAATTTCCCCACAGGATCCACCCCCCCACCCCACCCCACCCCCACCCCACCCCCACCCCCACGTGTGTTAACTGCACAATAATTTCCTGACCCCTTTGAATGTTCGTACCATACGCAGAGCGCTCCCTCTAGTGGTTATTAGTGAGAAGTGCACCCCTGATGCTACTCTGAAGGTTATTACGCTTCTCTCAATGTTGAATATCTAAAGCTGTATTAGATTTAAGATTATGCAAAAATACAATCATGCATATGTGTGTATACATTTCTCGTATCAGGATAAAAACATCCTGTTTTTTTGCAAAACAAACAAACAAACAAAAATTCCTATTATAATAATCCGCAGTATTTTTTGTTTCCTCACAACACATCACTTCTAGACAGTAACTAAAGGAATGCGTACATTAACTCCTGTTTTCACAGTAAGTTCGCAGTGAAAGACCATGGAACTTAAACAAGGACTACATTTCCCATGAGACCCCGCGTCGGCACGTCCATACTCTGGGTTTCGCGTTGTTCCGGTGCATCTTGGGTTTTGTAGTTTACCCCTCGAGGACTGGCACCGTTTAGACGTCGCGACGTCTATGAGGCAGACAATTTTCTGCAGAGGGAAGACATGAAAATAGAGGCCAGGTAATGTATTTTCTTTGGCTTATTTCCTCGGTCACATTAATATTTTGTCCATATGCAGTCATAAAAATGAACTCTGACAGTAACGGGGTTTATTTTAGGCGGTTTTTGCCTGTTGCGCAGGCTACGGTACAAAGCTAACCGAGCAGCTTTTTTTTTTGGTGACGTGAAACACGGTTGTTTAGATACTCAGCTAGCTAGCTAGCTAATTGTTATAAATATACGTCCTAGATATATATTAGTGTACATATAATGTATACATGTTTACGTTTCGCAGCTTGTATGTGGCGGTGTGTTATTGTTGTGTGGCGTGTTCCTGTTTTTAGTCACTCAAAGGAACAGTTTGTAGCAGCAGAGGAAAATAAGCTAAGCTAAGCTAAGCTAAGCTAAGCTAATATGCTAGTTACCTGAGCAGCTAGTGGTTATGCCGCAGTGTCAGCACGTGCCATCTACTGTTAAACAGCGTATCCGTGCACTCGTGTGTACAATTACAGACATTTACGAGTAAACTCTCAGAGCTAGGAACGTTTGATTGTTTTTATACGGCATTTAATATAAATGGTCGTGATGCAGTATGGGGGATGTTGTTGTTATTCAAGCGGTTATGCAGCACATCTCAGGTGACGAGACGGTGTGATGAAGCCGAGAGCACTGTTGTGTGTCTCATCAGAATTATGGGGTGATCTGGAAGAGACAAACTGATCCGGTTACAAAAACCAGACCAAACAAAAACAACAACAGCACCATCCTGCGCGCTATTGTCCTGTCATAATCACGTGTTCAGCCTCCAGATGTGAAACCCCTCCCTTACAGCTGTGTGTGTAGCTTTTGTTTTTGCCCTAGTGGTTTTGGTTGGGTTTGTCTTGTCCCTAATCTGTGTTTTGTTTCCCCCTCCCTCTGTCACACTTTGCCAGCAGCAGTTGTTGAACCGAAAACATGTCCAAGAAAAGAGGCAGGTAAGTCACAACCACGTTTATTACGATCTTTTCCACAGCGATGCCCTCGGACTCGGGTTGTGTTGTGTATTATAGCATTACGTTACGTTACATTACGTTACAGGCATTTAACAGACGCTCTTATCCAGAGCGATGTACAAGAAATCCAAAAGTCAGGCACAAGAAGAGCAGAACTTCTAGACAAGAACAGTTTGGTGCCTACTGAATAAGTGATCGAATAACACCTGTAATGTAATAATCTGTAGAGGGACCAATCAGCGGACAGCAGGGGGAAACGAGCAAACCATGAATAAGCGCAAATATGAATACACAATACCATGAATATGACTAAAAGTGGAATAAAACCCCAACAGCTAACCCAAAGACATCATCGACTGGCTAGACAGAACAAGACCTGGGACGGTTACGACCGCTACGCGTTTCAGAGACCCGTTCAGTGGTCTAGATCTAAGCAGGAAAACACAACTGCATGCTGTGATAGGAATCAGCATTGGGTTGGTGGTGTGATGCAGTCTGATGTGAAGTAGCGTTCGTGTTACAACCCTGAAGATGATTCTTTTTCCAGGAACCGCACACACACACACTAAAGTGTTGTATTGCTCTTAGACCACAGCAGTTTGTGCACGATTCCAGTTCTTTAAATTTTATTAAAGAACGACATGTTCTTACAGACAGCTGTTTGTAGTTTATACTTGCGTTTAACATTGTACATCAGCGTCTGTGAGAAAAGTTAGTTCCTGTTGTCACTAATAGCAGCCACACAAGTCATTTCTGCACCAGACTCTCTGTCATCTCTCTCCCTCGCTCTCTCTCTCTTTTTTGAAATTGATACAAAAAAAGGTTTGGCATTTTACCCAGAAACCAGAAAGCACAAAGAAAAACCTACTGAAGGCAGAAAACCTCCTGCCTGTTACCTACAAAGTTCTGACACTGGAGACTCATTCCTTGATCGTAAAGCAATCTTCAAGTATTAGACACCTGTGTGAAGTTTTGAAGTTTGTTTATTTTTGTTATTGTTATACAGAAATGGCAGCTCAGAAAAACAGTGCTTTGATATGAATTTGTGGTTTGACTTATAGCTGGCACTACTGTCAGTTCCTGGGGTAGGCTGTGGATCTGCTGTGGTGACCGGAGAGGAATAAACAATATTTTGTTCAAGACTTAAGTCCCCCCCCTCAATTTCATGCTTCACAAAAAGAAATAAAAGCAGTCTTATTAGAAGCTCTCGGCAGCCTTACAGCCGCACGTCCAGGAGATTAAATAACGTTATTTTTTTTTTTAAAAGGCCAACACCTCAACCATGGTAAATCTTATTTATTCCTTTACACCTCCGAGCATCCGTCTCTTGGCCTCCTGAAATAATTGGTTCATGACTCCTGATATTTACTGTTCTTTAATTAGTTAGTCTTGATTAGAAAAGTGAATTGGTGTCAGTTGATGAGAGCAGTAATGGGTTTTGAAAGCTTGCCAATCAAATACGTTGATGTCAGCCTGACTGTACATCAACTCGCAGCTCGTTTGGGTTATACCTGGATTAAAAAGTAAATAAAAGCAATGGTGTGGTGCAGGAAGTGTGTCAAAGAACATGTTTTTGTCCAAAATCCAATTTCTCATCTTGTTCAGCTAACCTTTGCCGTAATGACGTGAGTGACATCCACATCAGCCCAGCGTCAGATTGTCCACTTTAACTCTTTTTTGGGTGAAGAACCATATTTGGTAACTTCAGCAGACATCCAAAAATGGCCATGGATTTCTCCCATCCTTAATAAATGATTCCTTAAGTTTGTGTGTTTTCCTTTACATATACAAACTCACACACACACAGTTTTTGGAAAATCCATATATGGTGACTATTGATATTGATTTTCAACATAAAAATGCAAAAAAAAAAAACCCTGTAATAAAAAGTCTGTAAAGTATCCTCCAATACCGCTCTAGGGTTGAAGCTTTGAATTTCCAAATATTCCAATTCGTGCCCCGTAAAGGGTTAATATGGCCACCTGTACCCCTGCTCATTCATTATCCAATCAGCCAAAATAAAAAAAAATATTAAAAATAAACAGGTGATATGTGTTTTAGGCTTTAACTGTCCAGATGCTTGTTGTTGACCGACAGGAGCATAACCCGATGTGGACCTATCTTGTCAGCTTGAACCAGTCTGATGATTCTCCTCTGACTTTTCTCATCAATAAGGTGTTTCCAGCAGTTGAACTGAATGCTTTTTGTTTTTCATTCCATTCCGCACAAACCCTGGAGACCGCTGTGTGTGAAAATCCCCTGAGAGCATTCAGTTTCTGAAATACTCAAACCAGCTAAGCTGCCACCAACAACCACGTTGTGGTAGAACAACCCCCAACCCCCAGCCAAACTAACTGTAATTGAAGATATTGACCTGTATCTGTATCATTTTTTCTGTTTTGCACTGCTGCCTCATGATTAGCTGATTGTATGAATGAGCCAGGGTACGCGTGTATTTAATTTAAATATTCAACATTATTTTTAGTACGCAACTTGCTTTATCTGCATTAGTAATACTGAAAAACAAAATGCTTAATCTTTGTTTGACTTCCTGTCTGACCATTCTGACCTCCCTCAGGAAACGCAGCAGCGGAGAACTGAGCGACTCGCTCTCCCCCGACCCCAACAGCCTTCTGGGTAAGAGGATCCAGCACAGCTGGAGGGAGAAGGGCGCGCTCACTAAGTGGAAAGGCACCGTCCTGGACCGGCTCAGCGTCAACCCGTCGCTCTTCATGGTCAAATACGACGGCTTCGACTGCGTCTACGGCATCGAGCTGTTCAAAGACGAGCGCGTGTCCAACCTGCAGGTGCTCACTGAGAAAATTGGTGAGTAGAGCTCGGGCTAAACAGGAAGCCATGCAGTGTGTACAGGAAGTCAGCCACGTATCTCGGGTTGAAGGTGTCACAGGGTTTTTTTTTTTCTTTCCTTGATGAAGTAAAATTGTCGTTCATCTTCAGGATGTGGAGTAAATTACGGTTGTAGTGCTTTGCACATTAGTGACTCATTCATCAAGTTAAATGTCAAGGAGTTTCTCTTAGACAGTCAGTTCGACGATGGTGTTCGTGAGGTGCGGTTTACTGTACCAGAAAGCAGATTTAGAAAACTGTTCTAGCCAGTAGGAAGTGGTGATAAAAAGATGGGAAATTTGTAACTGGTGATTTTTTAATTAATTTATTTATTATTGTGTTTTTGTTTTGTTTTTTTAATTAGAAAAGTGTAGTATGTTATAATTATCACAATACTTTCTGTATTGCTATTATATCAGCGTCTTGCCAAGCCCTGTAAAGGAAAGTCAAGACAGAAGTGCAAACGTTTACCCTTCGAAATTGGTTTCATCTAAAGCAGACCAAAAGTTCAGACCAAACACGAGTAATATTCTCCTTGTGGAACAAGTCAGTCCACTTCAAGGGACAGGACACAAGATGTAAATTACACAACTTCACTTCTGAATTTGTGTCTATTCACACGGTGACCAGCTTTATGTATGTAAGCCCCAGTTTTATGAGGAGCTGTTTATTACTAAGTAGTATCACAGTGAACTTGCCTTTGCTGTTTTCTTGCTATTGCTTGGCACACATCTGGGGGGAAAAAAATACAAGGCCTACATGTCCACCAACGTCTACTAGGGTTTTTGTGGTAAAGTTTTTCTCTGTCTGCCTGCGAGGACTGTCTTGCTAGCAATGTTCTCACCTCCTGTGGTAGGAAAAAGGGTTACATGCGCAAGATAAATAAGTCCTGTGTAGGTGAGAGTGAACTCCGGGGCAGTGTTACACTTCAATCGTCCTTGCTGATTCGATCACCCTGTACACGGTTACAGAAGAACGATAATTCCTTAACCTCTCTGAGTGAACTGTGATCATGTTCATGGCATGGACGGTTAGCAAATTGCACCAGATACTAGCATTAGCAACTGGCTGGACAGTATTGCCCACCCATACCCAACGCTTGAACACTTTGTGTATGTAATAAAGGTGTAATTATTTACAGTTTGGTGATGAATTTCCATAATAGGTTGCTGTGTGTACATAGTGCATGCTGACTGTAGTCAGATAAACAGTGCATACTTTGCCTTGGGGTTTTTTTTTTAGCGCTAAATAATATTGAATAATTTGTCATTTTTTTGTGTCCTCTAGCTAATACTGTGTTTTTGACATCTATGCTGACTAGGACTTTTGCAGTGTAGGATCGAAGTGTTTATTTTATTAAAGGCCTGGAGCTAAAGTGGTAAAGCCCATGCTGTAGGGTCAGAATTAGGTGAAGCCAGTAATTGGGATTTATTTATTTATTTATTTATTTCATTACATTACATTACATTACATTACCGTCTCGCACCCAATATGCATGGACTCGAGAATTTCAGTTGAAATGTTGCTTGCTGATGTCACCAGTTTTGCAATGTTACGCCCTGTGTTGTTATGTCCAAATAAAAACAATTGTAGTCTGAACAACATACGAGTTCAATTAAGTTTTACTTTTAAGATAGTAGTGATAACAGTAGACTGTCAAAAAGTGTCGCTAGAAATTTGGGTGTCGATTTAGATCCCCAACGAAAGCTGATGGTGGCAAAGAAAAACTCCCCGAGAGGTCATGAGGAAGGATTACCATGCACTATACTGGGATTTTGATCATGGTAATACACAGTCGTATAGAGAAAAAGCAAACAGTGTTTTGAATTTTGGAGGGATACGGATTGTTTAGCCTAGTCATGTTATAAATAGGACTTATGGGATGATTTTGAGATCACAACAGGAGTTCTTTAGAAGTGTGTCCATGTGAGATTATGAACAGCAGCCTGCATAGCCTCAAGCCAAAGAAGCAGGAGGAGCAGAACAGGAGCAGAGCATCAGGATGAATCAGACCGGACCTGATCTTGAAGAGAGTCACACCACAGTGGAAAGGTGTTTGATTTTGGCAGCAGGAGAACATGTGTAGCTTAGCAGAGAGAGAGAGAAAATGGATAAGGTGTGATGAGAGCAGACGTGATCATAAGTTTGCTCAGGTTCTGTGGAGTGAGACATTTGAGTGCTTTACACGCTATTTAGTGCTACAACCCAAATTCCAGAAAAGGTGGGACATTCTTTAAAGTTGAATAAAATGAAAACTAAAAGACTTTCAAATTACATGAGCCAATATTTAGTAACAACAGAACATGGATAACATAAATATTTAAACTGGGAAATTGTACACCTTTATCCACTAAATGAGCACATTTCAAATTTGATGCCTGCTACAGGTCCCAAAA
>JAQMCW010000018.1:10724179-10734751 GCA_030068335.1 Chrysichthys cranchii
CCGTAGGTGTGAATGTGAGTGTGAATGGTTGTCTGTCTCCGTGTGTCGCCCTGCGGTGGATTGGCGACCTGCCCAGGTGTAACCCCGCCTCTCACCTGAAGTCAGCTGGGATTGGCTCCAGCTTCCCCCCGCGATCCTGAACAGGATTAATTAGTAGAAGATGAGTGAGTGAGTGAGTGAGTGAGTGAGTGGACGGATGAATTATAATCAAAGTGATAATGGTTCAAATTATAATATATTATAAACCGACCTGCTTTAAACAACTTTTCCAGTCCGTTCTAGTTTATTCCTCTCTATGCAAAAAGTAATTAACCATCATGGCGCATTACACAAAGCACACTGCCACTTAAAACCAAGGAAGGACAGTGTGACTTGAGTTGTATCGATGACGCAGCACAGCTGTATTGAAAATGTGCCCTGCGGTACCTCTTTTCATGTATTTTAACGGAATACGTTACTGAATACATTTCGGAGTGTATTCAGCATACAGCCATCAATACCGTTTTCAAAGGGTTTCGCACAGCCCCGCATCCAACACACCATCACCGCGATCCCTCACAGAGTTATTCATGCTGACGCTGACGGATACTGCTGAGCCTGCACTAAAGAAAGTGTACTTACTGTAGGTCTACTGAACACACAGTGTGCCACACGCTTGTGTGTGTGTGTGTGTGTGTGTGTGCGTGTGCGCGAATATGCTAATGAGATGACAGGCCTGCTCCTTTATATAATTACCAGGATTTAACATGGTGTGCCGTTCAGATCCAGCCACTCTGAATACAGCTGCCTTACTAATTTAGTATATGAGATCACGCCTGTGTTATTGCTATTTCTGTCGGCTAAGCTGGGCGGAATTTCGAAAACATTGCACAGATCTCCAGTGATCTCCTGCGCTGTGATTATGTCTGGAATTTCATCCTGGGCATCCTGCCTATTCTGAAGGTGATAAATGCGTAAACTCGTTTCTACAGGGTGGACCATGAAAAAGTAGCCCGTCTCCAATACCGGCTCCGTGTGTAGGTGTATAGACATGAACGGGGACCAAGTTCATCATCTGTCGTGACTTTTGTTGAAGTGAATAAAAACAATTTATTTGCCCGATCATCTTATCTTTCTAACGCCGGAGGCGGGCTACTTTTTCGTAGCCCACCCTGTATAATGATACCTGATGTTTTGCTGTGGATTTTTTCTTTTTAAAGTTTTCCAGATCAAGTAATTGAAAAAGCAAGCTCGGGATATAATTACATGCTGTCTTAAATGTATGCGAACAGTTTCATGTGTGGGTGTAAATGGTCATAGAAAGACTCGTTTATTTCCTGTTTGCACTTCTTCTGCTTCAGATTGTTTTAGAAGTAAGTGGTGCTATTACAGATGCAACTTATATAGTATTAGATATGTTTAAACAAAACATACAAAAATAAATAAATCAGGTCCTCGAGTTACAACAGTCTCGACATATGAGGTTTCAAGTTTACGACATGCGCTTCCATAAAAACTTAAAAAAATTGAGACGTGAGTGTTTTGGTTTATGCCATCAGCGTCGTACTTATGGACTACGTGGGCGAACAAGTTTGCTTGCGCTCGGCGGAAGAATACACAGTAATGCGGCATATGAGTGAGGAAGTTTGGCGAAGTTGACTGTAAAAAAAAAAAGCACAAGTGTTCCGTTTGTGTTGCTTTGTTTGGTGACTTTTTGGCCCTTGTCATGGCTCCTAAATGACAGAGTCTTCAGATGGTCATGCTTCGATGGAGAGGAAAGCCATCACGATGGAAGTGAAGTTAGACATTGTAAAGAGATCAGAAAAGGGAGAAACAATGATGGATATCGGATGTCAGTGTTTCTGTTACTACAGTGCCGTGTACAGTACTGTCATGGATCTGCTCCGCACGACGCAAGGAAGATGCGCTCTTCCAGGTTCTCCTCTCTGGTGTCGAGTCGTGCATCTTGTGCGCGCTCCGGCTTTGTTTATTCCCGCGCATGCTTGAAGATTCGGGCCGCCCTTGGCGTGTCACATGGGCAGAAACAAGTGTTCCGGATTGAGAGTCATTTCCAAGATTGTAAATAGACTCACCCTTTCATATACTCCTTGTGAAACATTAGCTTCCTTTTGGGACTCTTGCCAAGCCTTGATTCTCGTGTTTGTGTTTGTCGGTTCTGACTTCTCTGCCTTGTTTTTTATCTCCGATTTCTGGATCTCCTTTGTTTGTCTGTTTGCCGCTCGCCTGACCTGGTTATGTTTTTGACCCTGATTTTACCTCCTGTTCATGTACCTTAGCCTTGGATTATAATAAACCCACTTTGGGACATTAGAGCTGTCTCCTGCCTGCACATGTGTCCACCTAAACCCCACAAGCCTGACAAGTCCAGTATATTTATGTCCTTTTCCTTTTTCTGTGGCTTAGTTGTGTTTTTATTTTCTAGATTATGATTTTACAAACGCGTTAGGATCGGGAAGTGACTTAGGCTAGGGTGTGTTTCGACTTACAGCAAAATTCGGGTTACATCACTGTTGTAGGAGCGGAACTGTGTCGTAACCTGAGGACTCCCTGTATAAAAGGTTCTACTATTGAGATAAATCTGGCTCTCTACATGTATAACATGCTCAAAGGAGAGAAAAACACATCACTAAAAGCATGATTGGGACTAAAGTGTCTCAGTGTTAAATAATCAAGTATGCTTTTTTGGCGATAAATGGAGGAATTTTAATAAATTCTTGTACATATGAGCTAATTGAATTCCATAAGACATCAAATCGTAACCCGTGTTGTTTTATCCGATCCTTTCTTCTTTACTGTTTGAAAAAAAAAAAGAAGAAACGCTAAAAATTCAGGTTTTAAAATTTGTAATCGATTCTAATGGATACTAATTCATCACCTGATGCAAAGGTTAACCTGAATTATTTAGCTTTTATTTAGCTTTAGTATATTTAGCTTTATTTAAATCATTTAGCTTGGTTAACCCAAATTACGTTGCTTTTTAGAGAACTCTGCAGTTCCCAAGAAGCGAATTTCATGTCAAAATGTGGAACAAACAGAGTAATTTTAGTAAATTAAAATAGCGACGTTTAGGCATCCATCCTTTATGCCTTTGGAAAGCTGTGTATGATATCTCTAGCTCTCAAATTCTTTAGTTTGACAAGTGTACTTTATTAAAATCGAGCAACTAAACATTCTTCCTCTCTTCGTCTCAAGTGTGTGTTCAGCTCTACGGATTCCTCTCGTTAATCTCCTGCGGTTGGAAACATTGATAGCTTTGTGAAATGCAGATGCCATGGCCGCCTCCTTTCCATGTTATTGACTGGCATAAATCAATAGGAACATGCCATGTCGATTTTCACCCTTCTACTGTTGCGTGGTTGAAATTTCTAGGCAGAAAAGCATATGCAATATATTTCGTGTGTAATAAGGAGCTTCCTGTTCTACACAACAGTGTCCTAAATGAAAAAAAAAACTTCTATTGGGCTTTTCAGTGGTGAAAAAAAAAGATTAGCATTCAAACATTTCTGGCTTTCAAAGAAGCGTTTTTTTTTCTTTTTTCTTTTCAAAGCAGCTTTCCTTTTCAGAACCCAGATTACAGGATAGCTAAAAACTCTGGCTGACATTTTTGATCGCATAAAAAAAACCCCCATTACCTTATAGACTTTTTAACGCTTTGATCCCGAGCCTGTGCTGCTGATTAAACAGGATGGAATCGATCCACGTCCACATAAGCCTTCATTTTCAAACAGTTCAGTCTTAATACTCTGACAAATTTAATATCAATCTCCAAAAATGGCTTAAAAAGAAGTTAACGTGTGGTTTAACACAGATTTAAAAAAAAAAAAAAAAAAAAAAAAAAAAACTTTCGAGACCTTTAAGAAGTGACCTTTTCTCTCTGATGAACCTTTCCTGATTAGTCTTCCATACACCGGACTCCTGATAGATACACGACGAGAGCTTAGCTCTCTCTGCTTTAGCTCTCTGTTAATGTGGCACGGCAACGCGCAGGAAAACGCTGCTCCCACTTCCTCAACTAATTTTTGCAATCACGTCAAGTGGGTGCACAAGAGCTACTCGAGCACGGACGAGCTCGAGTTCAGTAATCAGGGGTTGAGGATGTGTAGGGGGAGGGAGGGAACGTGAGAGAGAGCGAGAGAGAAGGGTAAAGATAGAAAGGGTAATAGGCAGTTGCAGAACAGCGCAGAGAGAGAGCAAGGGTCTGTGAAAGAAAGAAACAGAGACAGTGTGGTAGCGCTCTCTCTCATGCTGGCACGCACACTCACACACACACACACACACACACACACACACACACACACACACACACACACACACACAGATTGCATGAAATGCCATAGAGAAGGTGAACACACTAGGGATTGCACAACTTCTTATTTTTAGGAGTCGACCAGTAATAAAAAATAAAATGCCTACGTGAAGGCCGTAAGTTTTGGGGCAGTGCTTTGTGTACATGTGGAAATGGTGGGGGGTGGTTTACAAATCTTAAACAACATCATCCATTTAATCATTAAAGATCTTCCCTCCGTAAATCTTACCCGTTGTGAGCAAAACAATAGTCCTGGTTGCGTATTTCGAACTCGGACAAAAAAGCATACAGAAAATAAAGTGCACTCAGCCTTAAAATGTGAGAAACATTGCTGGGGTGCACACAGTCACTGGTGCATTTCTACATTTTTTTTCTTGGCACCCCACCCTCCTCATTAGGTGTCTGTGAAAGTGTTTCTTCTTCTTCTTCACAAAGCCAGTCTGTGGTGTCTTGTTAAAAGTGCAAGTCAAACCTGTTTCTTCTGTTGTTGATCTTTGATGGTTCATGACGAACTGTTATAAATGATCATGCTGTGTCAAATCTGTACATTCCTTAGACTAACAGCATTGTTCAGCAGCACAAAATGTGCCCGAACAAAGAACTGGGTAAAAATCAGGTGAGTACGGAAAGTGCTGTGTCATGTCATTTTGGAGGGAACAAAGTGGAAATAATAATAATGATGATGATGATGATAATAATAATAATAATAATAATGATACTACTACTATTACTACTACTAATAATAATTCCCAAGCTGTTTTTTTTTTTTTTTTAAATCTGCAAGTAAGAAACAACAGATAGATTTGCTGTGACTGTTACGAAAAAGAAATGACCTGCAAACGGAAACTAATTCCTCTTATGTGTGTTGCGTGTTTCCCATTTAGGTGAATTAACTGTTTTTATTCACGCTGCCGCAGTCATACTAGAAATCTCCTTCTGAAATGAGGCAAGACCAGAAAATTACCAGCCAAGAAAACTCCTCCATGTCTGAAGTCATTTGATGGCAATACTGTGGTGAGAATGAGGAAACGTCAGCAAACAGCATTCATTTTTCAGCGTTAATTTGATGCAAGATTAAGTTCATGCTTTTTATTCGTTTTGTTTTGGTCATCATTCTATTTAAACATTGTGCTAATCAGACCAGAAAAGGTAAACAAATTGAAAATCTAGGAAAGTGTGCCTGCAATATCTCTAACCCTGTGTCTCGTCTCTGGTTTGAAGTGCTACCTTCAGTTATTTACATAAATGCATGAAACTGCAACGGACGATCTGGTGGTTTGCATTGCTTTTTTTTTGTACGTCTATCATCCCTGAGACATCATTTTATAAAGTGTGGTCTGCTGAAATGTTTTACCGAGTCTACGTCCAGACGGCCATCCCCCAGCTGCTGACCTGTCATACATAACACTGATATTTTGCGACACTTTTTGTCGTGATGAAATGTACATAGGTGTCTACAGGCATCAGCATTGTTGTACTTTCAGCCTGTGAGGGTCTGTGATGGATTTGGGCCACATTATCACTAATATGAGTTGTAATTGCGTAGCAGCGACTCTGACTGACCTGACACCGGAGTCATGGGAGTGGGCGGCAGGCCGTTCATGTTGATCGCCCCCACCTGGTGGATCTGTGTAGCCGGAAATGCCATGCTGGGTGCCAGGTAGCCGCCGTGAGACGCAGCCATTATGGCCGCCTGCTGCTGCATCAGCTGTGAGCAGAAAAGAGTGTTTTACATTAGTAGCCACTCATTAAGGTTTGAAAAAACAACTGTCCTGTCCGCACACAAAATGTACACATGGTAAATTTATTAAACGGGACATTTAATCATCTTGGACCCGATGTGCACACAGGCTCACAGGAGCGTGTCACACTCCTCCATGTATACACACACACTGAATAAGTTATGAACCACCACCACCACCACCATCACCACTCAGACACTGATTATTAAATAAATTAACACAAATTCTCTGTACACCCTGGCAAACAAAGGTAATTACAGTACGGCTGTCACCATGGCAACACCACACTGAATCAATAACCTTAAAAGGCCAATCTGTCAGGCTGAACCCATCAGAGTCGCGAGTCACGTTCATATCAAATGCTTTATCCAAGCTAGGGCTCGTTTTTACAATGACATGACGGAAATCAATAACTGAGCCACTAATAATATTACTGCTGTTATAAAAACAGCAACACTAAACATAACAGGAATAATATATCTGCGTGCAAATCTTTTGGGGAAAAAACCCCAAAACAAAACAAAAAAACCCACACACACACCAAAAGCTTTGAAAGACTTTTCAGATCCGGTACTCAAGGGAAAAAGTGAGGGCTCATAAACAGGAAAAAAAAAAAAGAGAGAATATTTCTGGTTTAGCTTGACTTCAAATATAGCAAATGGGCAACAGTTCTCTATCAAGCCCAGGGTTAAAAAATTCTATATAAACAACTGGAAGCAAACAGAAGTATGACTAGCTTCCATAGCTTATGGCTACTACCACACAACCTTTGCTCGCTACCACACACTTGAAGCTAATATGCATGAGCAAAATTGCTTGGCTAAAATGCCTAAAAACACAAACATAGTGCTAAGTCTTCCACGATATTGCTAACTATGCATTAATGCCTACACATTAGCTTGCATGCTAGCAAGCTGTTCTGCTAATCCCACATGACTGACTGAAAGTTTCCTTCACTAGCATTGGAAGCAAAAAAAAAAAAAAGATCCATAGTTGTTTTAATGGAATGTAATTCCATGTAAAATTAGCTTGACTTGGAGATCAGAAGTATTATCCCACCACCAAGCTTGCTGATGTTAAGAAAACGAGCCTTTGTTGGATGCAATCCATCAAAAATAACAAGCTAGCTGAAAACGAAGCTTTAGGTCCAAATGGGATTTTTCCTTTTTAATATAATTAAACAGAACCTGAATCCTGTGTGCGCGTTATACAAGTGATCAAATAGGCTAAGAAACTGCAACTGGATTTAATATACACTATATGCATATTAGGTGGCTAAAAGGAGAGCAGACCTCACAGATCTATAAGCTAAACCATTAGCATGCATATATAATGAGTTTTAATATGTTTTTAGCCTTCCATTGGACACGCAAGGAAGTAGAGCGAGGTCACATCGACCCTACAACTGCCGAAAAATGGAAATACCACCATTTTGTCAACTATGAATTATTTCTCATCACAGCTAGTTATAATATCATTAGGGATCATCCCGATGGGGTTGTGCATGTGTACGCTTTCGCAAAGCCCTGTTTGGTGGTATAACTGCAAAGAAAACTTGTATGGGAGGAAGACAGTGAGTGAGACAGCGTGTTGTGTATTATATTGAGCCAAGGAGGACAAAGCCAGAGAAAATATTGCCTCGTGTACAGAGTCTGTGTGTGTACCTGGCATACACATAGATCTGCGGAAATCGTCCCTGATTATAGCATCTTTCATCTCATTCAATCCAAAAAAATCAATCTCGAAATCAAGTTTCATCTCTTTCGCTCACTGTTTGGCTGTGTTCATCAAACACACTGTTTCATCAGATCAAAAGATTGTTTAATCACCCAAGAGAACATGGGCTGTGAACACGTAACTCGACGTAAGTCAAGCATGAGATTCTTTAGATGATTTGTTTTTGATTATATTTTTACTAGCCATGTCTCAGGGTTGGCAAAGAAGAACTGTGCACTCGGACAGTTGGTATCCGGTGGCATTATTTTTGCCGTGGAAACATCATTCTTGCATATTCATGCACATCGTCTTATCACTAGAGTGCAGGGTTCTCTATGTCTTCCCTTCCTTCTGCTTCCTACGATCACAGTGGTCTTTTAAATATTGGTCTTTTGAACCTTCTTTTGTTTAGCTGAAAAGCAGCATAGCAATGGATGCTTCAAACTGCAGTATTGCCAGACCCAAACATGGGAGGAAGATTTCTGAAAACCCACAGACAAAGCCTTGGGCTTCACCCCAAAGGATTTAGTTATGGATCATAGCCATGTTCTGCTCTTCCATCTCTATTTCTTTATCATTCCATCTCTATAACTGTCTGTCTTGCTGACTGACATATTGGTTGGTGTCAGGCCAATTCAAAGGGACGATTCCTTGTCAGACTGAGATCTTGAACTGCATGCAAGAAGTACGGTGTCTCTCTTCCTTGACACCTGTCACAGATGCCCGTCTCCTGATCTTTATTATTCTATCTCTTCTCTAGAAGAACTCCTTACCATTTGGAGGCAAATCATGTCTTCTGCTACTTTTAACAGTACCTACTCACATTTCTTTTTCTCTCAGGCATTTACTGTGTCTCATATGATGTTATATTATTCGGCCAAGGAAGCGCTGGGGCATGCTTTTTGGAATGAGCATCGAGACTCAAGGCCGACGGTGAAGCGTGATAGCTGCTTTAAATGAAACTTGTTTACTTACCTCACTCGTCCCCAACTCCAACTGAGTTGGAGTTTTTCCCAGTGGATACCAGAGTTGCCTCTATGAGGTTTTAAATATTAGGAAGGAACATTGATGTTGTTTCTGCACCTGCCTAAATTAGCAGTTCAGATTATTCAGGCTTTCATGGAGTAAGTAAAGCAGGTGTCCAAAGAGTAGCTTCTGCTGACTCCACTGTGGAAATTCAGTGCTCAAATTGGAAAACATTCAAACCCTTGGATAGTGCATGACTGGAAGGAATGGCCTCCCAAGTCTGAACTTGAGTGTTACTCATGTCATGCATGGATCGTCAAAAACAAAATGCTTATGTTTGAATATGTCATTGCCTAATATTGCATTGGCACCAGAGCACCTTGCCCCATGGACACAGGTCATGATGTTTTCATTTATGCATTTCGGACACCTTGCTAAACAGAAAGGTAGGGCTGTGAACTGACTATCTCGTGCTCTGCCAAATCATTTAGCACCTCAGGAGAGAGAGACAAGACATGCAAATGACATGCATGAGCAAGTGCAAAAGAGTGCTGACCTCTCTTGGGAGTAATGCAGAGTGAATAAAGGAGCATTTTGGGGAACGTCTTAAACTAGTGGCCAGACCTACACTTCACCAGGCTTTGCCCTTTCTGTGGCTCACCCCCTTTGCTAAAACCAAGGGCAGAAATACTGTATGTGCCGGCAAATTTTAAATGTGTGTGTTCATTTTCGTTGGGGTTGTGTGGTTAACACACCTTTTTTTGGTTGCATAAAGATCTAGGACTGTACCCTTTGCCTGGCCAGCTGGGATGATAGTCCCTATTTGATAAAAGACCAAAGAATGTACAAGGGTTGTAGAGAGACTGTCTCATAGGATTCAAGAGGAACAATGCATGATCTGCCCAGGTCTTTACACTGGCACAGTCATACGAAGGCTCATGGAAGTATGCTGATCCAGTTTATAAGTGTTGTGTGGTTTGGAGAAGGCCTGTGATCATGCGTTTTGACATGTGTTGTTTAAGGTACTGAAGGAGTACAGGATATCTGGGTTGCTATTTTGTGCACTTGTGACACTGTACGAGTACAGGGAGAGTTGTGTCTGCATTCTTGTCATAAAGACAAAAAAAACAACAACATTTAATATGGATGTCAGGCTTACTCAAGAATAGGTCTTGTTTCCACCCCTATTTGTGATTCTTGTAGACAGGATATTACGATGCATCCATACGTCCCATATGGGTGGGGGCCTAAAGATAACCTCCCTTGTATCTGCAAATAATGTCGAGTATTTTGGGATCTTTTTCCAAAGTGAGGGAAAAAGAACTAATAAGACCGAGAAATAAATTGGGGCAGTGGCATCAGTGTTACAAAAGTGCTGGTCAACCTATGCTGTCTCAATCACCAGGTTTCACCCGTGGTCACAAGGTGTGACCAAAAGAATAAGGTTGTGAGTAC
Organism: Chrysichthys cranchii; assembly: GCA_030068335.1. Taxonomy (NCBI): domain Eukaryota; kingdom Metazoa; phylum Chordata; class Actinopteri; order Siluriformes; family Claroteidae; genus Chrysichthys; species Chrysichthys cranchii. Next base: position 10,734,365 of record JAQMCW010000018.1, read on the forward strand.
AAATAGCAGAAATGAGGTTCCTCTTCAGGGTTGCTTGGCTTCCTAGAAGAGCCAATTGAGATGATTTGGGCACCTCATTAGGAAGCACCTTATTTTTCTTCCACTAGAGCTATAGGAGGTATGTCCCACAAGATGAAGACCCCAGGATAGACCCAGGACCCACTGGAGAGATTACATCAGTGTATTTGTCTGGGGATTACACAGTAGGTGGTTATCTGTGGTTAGGGATAGAGAAGTCTGGGCTGACTTTCTCAGCTTGTTCTAACCAAGAGGCAATTTTTCAGGAAAAAAATAAAAAGCATATTAACCCATTAGCTTCCGTGGTCCCCATTTGGGGATCATATATTGAATGGCATAAAAAATAGATGGCATGTGCTATGATCCCCA
>JAQMCW010000018.1:10737133-10748137 GCA_030068335.1 Chrysichthys cranchii
TGTCTGCTCCCTGTGTGTGTGTGCATGCGTGCGCGCGCGTGCGCGCGGGTGTGTGTGTGGGTGTGTGTGTGTGTGTGTGTGTGTGTGTGTGTGTGTGTGTGAGATGGGTGTGGATTTGTGGAAGGCTGAGACTAGGTTGGGGTCCTTGGTGTTTACACTGATAAGGGTCAGAGAGCAGGTGGATTGTGGAATACCTGGGGACCTTCCGTCTGTTGGTCCATGATTAGACGTCAGAAAGGAGTGTGCACACTGATAGCACACCAGGTGAGCATCAGTATGTCATGTGCATAAATATAGACCCATGTATTTTCGGGATGTTACCAAATACGAATACATTACTTAGATCAAACAGATTATGTGTTATAAAGGAATACAAATGTGAATAGAAGGCACACTATTGGGGTTTGTTTGTTTGTTTGTTTGCTTATTTATTTATTTATTTATTTATTTTTCTTGAATGTGCTTGCTGGTTGAAGGTTGTAACAGAGCACCAGACTCAACCTTGAGTGGTGGATTTCCCTGTGCAATGCGTGTCCACTGGCCGTGAATTAAGTGCTACGTTGTGTGCGTTTTGTTTTTGTCGGTGTTGGGGAAACTGTTTGATGCCACCATTCTCAGCAGTCTCAGGGCTGCTCAGCGTCCTAAAATGACTGTGCTAATTTTGTGTTGCGATTGTGCAAATACAGTTTCAGTTGAACATTTCCTTTTTAAAATAGCAGAGCAGCTGTTACAAATAGCCCACGCAGACCGCATGCCGTGCACAGATCCGCCTTTTTAAAAAATGTGAAATGGAAATCAATAGAAATGATCCATTATCTACGCTACTTATCCATCAGGATTGCTAGAGCCAATCCCAGCTGATTTCAGGTTAGAGGCAGGGTACACCCTGGGCAGGTCGCCAATCCACCATAGGGCCAACACAGAGACGTGCAACCATTCACACCTATGGGCAATTTAGAGTAGTCCGTAGTAGGCCGTGTTTGGACCCGACTTTGGACAATGGGGAAAAAAAAACCATTCAGGCATTGGGAGAACATGCAAACTTCACCCACAAAGGCCCCAGTCGTCCACCAGGTTCGAATCCTAACCCTTCTTGTTGTAAAGCAACTCTGCTACCCCTTTGCACCACAGTTACATTACACCACTCCACCACTAATACCGTTATCAGTAACTGACCTGGAATATAAACTGCACAATTTACTAATAAAAGTTGATCAAAGATGTGTTAACACAGTGATGACTGTAAAATCCTCATGAATTTAAGGCACTGTGTGGTCACACTACTACCTTATAATGACAAATTGCTAATGGCAAAATGGCAAGTAGCCAAGATTGGCCACAGTTAGAACCTCCTCCATAATTTTCAAAACATGTCTTGAAGACTATTATAGCAATGGAAGCAAAGTGGTCAATAAAGATGCGACTGCGTGCGATCTATGCGCAGCATGTGTTGCAAATGGTGGTGGCAACATGACCAACATCATCTTTAATCTTTAATGTGCTGGGTCTCTCAGTACCTCCATCAACAGTGTGTGGTTCTAAGAAAGGGGGCATGTTTACAAAGAGGTTTTCATGGAATTCCCGAAGGGCTATCCATCTGTAGTGAGAATGACGTGGGATATGGTGGGCAGTTTATTTACAATTTCGCCTTGTGTCTCATAATAAATTTCAGGAATTACTTGACAAGGAGGTTGCCACTTCAGCAACAAGGTATCAGGGTTTGAGCATTTTAATCAAGTGCAGAAATCCCAGTCCCTCAGGTTGCCAAGCAGATATCGATTTGTATCTGTCAGAAATGCCAGAAGCGGTTGCGTAACGACTGTGGCGAGAGGCTATTGTCTTTGACTCAACAAATCCTGTCTTCCGTTGCTTTCAACAGACAAATTACCTAAACGATAAACAAGAACGTAAAGAATCATGTCAAGGACAACTTGACTGACAATGAAATAGAGTTCATTCGTGTTCTCAAACCCCTCAGAAGCCCTGGTGGCAGATCCTTGTGAGAACTGAACCAACCCCCTGAGTGTCAGTGATCCTAAATGCCAGAAACTATTCTCAAATCCATGGACGTACAAGATGAGGAGACAACTATCCGTGATAAACAAGGAGATTTTCTCTAATGACCTGGAATGCAAAACCTTATCCCCAGGACCAGCTGTGAAGGGGTCACAGTCTGAAAACCAAGTAATGGCCTTACCTTCATGGAGAACCACAAAGGGATCTATAGTGATATAACCAGTAAGATCTTCACAGAGGTGCTCAGGATCTCAGTTATGCTACTGGTCATAAGGCTGTGAAGTTATCCTGGTAAGGGTTGTGGTAGACTGGGGGCCTATCCCAGAAAATGAGATGATGGGAAAACACCCTGGATTGGATGCCAGTCCATCACAAGGGACTATGCTCACATATTTACACCTAATCAGTTCACCCACCAGATTTTTGGGAGATTGGAGGAAGATGGCGAACCCAGGAGAACATCTAAAACTGATCCTGATATAGGTATATTTGATCTCTGGATTAAACCAGGAACCTGGCGCTGTTTTTTTTTTTTTTTTTTGAGGCAGCAGTGCTACGTTCTGTCTGGGTGTGAATATAAACCCTATAATTGCCAGACTGCCATTGCTGAACCCATGGGCAAGACCCTTACCCCTTAAGTGGATTGAACCTGGTAAGGTGTTTTTCATAAAACCACCTGCCCATGTCGACTGTGAAACAAATGAGACTTAATCATCCATTGGAGCACACAGGCTATCTTCTCCATCAAAATATCAACCAAGGGTAAAATCTCCTTAGACCTGATAAGCAGATTAAACACCATTCTAGTAGACGCAGATCCACTTGAACCTTGGAGAAGCAATAAGACCAAGCAGCTTCATGTTGCAAGACAGGTGCAACTATTCTGAAGTTCCACTGTGAGATTTTAATCCATTTAAGGAACATCTCGAAGAAGTCTTTCGGGTTCAAGATCGCAAGACAACATGTTGATAAAGATCTTCTTGCTACATACAGTAAGAGTTTGATCTTGGACCTAGGTGACTTTACTCTGCTAGTGTTGAATTATTATATGATTGATTCTATCTCAAACCAAACTCTATTGGTACATATGGCTCCAAGGGATATCAGTGAATCCCTCAGGAATGTTAGGCACAAATGCACTTACATCTGTGTTCAAACACCTGCGTTCATGAAAAAAAAACAAAAAAAACCCCGTAGAATAACTGTGAACAGATGCACACACACTCATGTGCACACCCACAATCACACTGTAATTAAGGTTGGGTGTCTGCAGGGTAAATTCTATATATAGGACATGCAGATCCAGCTGAAACACAGTATAGATTCTTTGGCACATCTGAGAGATTATAACGGATCAGTCTTTAACATACCCCCATTTTAACGTTGCGCTTAATCCGCTCTTCTAAGCACTGCCTTCGCTTATGCAGTTTAAGGAGGCTGCGTTTGGCTATATCAAAAAAGTACATCTATATCTAATCCCATTATCGTTTGGTAAGCAGCTCATGAATATTTTCACCCATTTTGCCCCCCTTTTTTTTTTGGAATACATTACTTCGGCCGGAAACGTCCTCGGAACTTGATGAAGACCGATTACGTTCACGCGCATTCAGCATTTTCATGCATGTCTACGTTTGATAAGTAGTTCATGAAGATTTCGATTTTTTTTTTTTTTTTCTGCACAAATGTTTGCACTGTAATGGCAGGGAATGTATAAATGGACTGCGTTTATTTATTTTTTTTAAGGTTAATGTTTGTGCTACTTATAGCGATATCATTTATTCTGGCTGGGTTCGTGTGCATGGTTTCGTTTATTCATTCATCTTCAGTAGTCCTGGATTATCCTGGTTTGGGGTTGCACTGGATTTACAGCTGCTCCCATTGAACACTGGGTGGAACACCAGTCCATCAATCGCCTTACTGGCATGTTTGTGGGAGGTGGGAGGAAGGAAACTGAAGAACTCCAGGGAAACCAAAGCGGACGCGGACGGAACGTACAAAAGCCAGGATTAAAGCGGAGTGTGAGTCAGCAACAGTACCCGGGGTGTCACTGTGCTGCCGTGCCTCATAAATAAATTCCTCTCCAATGCTCATAAAGCAAATAACCTCTAGGTGTCATGATCACAGAAAGGACATTGGTCCGTTGGATATTTTGGATAGCAGTGGAGATTCCAGTAAGGTAAGTATTCCAGAGTTAGAAATATGAAACAATATATGACCCTGGAGTCATAAGGATATGAATGATATTAATATTAATGCTATTAATATTAAAGTCGCTCATGAATACTAAATAATTATTTTTTTTTTTTTGTTTGTTTGGTTTTTTTTCTTTTCAAAATATTTGCATACACGGCCTAAATGTAATTCTGGCAGATTTTCGCCTACGTTACGACGGTTGCGTCAGGCTTTCTGATGGATATGCTAATTTCCTTCCTCCGAATGTTCGCGCGCTAAAAAGTATTGAATGCCGCCTTGCCTCCAACTCAAAACGTGCCAACCCGCCTCCTTCTGTGAGAAGATGACAAGACATCTTACAATCAAAGTCAAATATTCATGAAGCAAACAAAATCATAAGCCTAAACACTTCCTAACCGCAGAAATCAGATTTGCGCTCGGAACGGAGGGGTTCCACGGGGAGTGCCAGAGTTAAAATTACATGTGAACTCGCAGTTCCTTACTGAGCATGAGCTCGGGGAATCGGAACGATGTTAATGCATTATTCAACGTTGATGAGGGGAAAAAAAGAGACCATAACAAGGCCTTTGGGCTTTCATATGGGCAGCTAGAAGAGTTTGTATGGAAGGCAGGAGTGCTCCGTGACCCTAGACTCCTCCGAGTGTGTGCAGAAGAATATTCTGTATATATTAATGAGGTTGCAGCCATTATTATATTATATTATATTATATTACATTATTTTACACTATATTGTGTGCTGTGTTTGCCAGGGACTGTTGGTTAAAGGCGTAGTTACTGTATGTTTACGTTGGCGGGTGGGTGGGTGGGTGTGACCGTGTACGTGCGAGTGTGTGGGTGTGCACTCACAGCGTGTGTGTAGGTGCTGTAGGTGCTGCTGTATGTGCTGAATGGCAGAGCCACAGCAGGGTTGAAGATGCCAAACTGGCCGACCATCTGTTGCATGCGGCGGATGGTCCTCTCCTTATCGGTGTCTGCGAACTTCACTACCAGACTGGAGGATGCTCCCTGAGACAGAAAGAGAAATACGGAAATGCTCAAACAGACTTACAGCAAAAAAAAAAAAAAAAAATCATCTATCACATATACTCATTAAATGTATACAAGGCTTCAAAGTCCACTACCAAGAAGTGTTGGCCTTTCTTCATAAGAACTGTTAAACTAATCCTGAAGAACATTCTCGGTTTTCGCCATCACTGAATAAATATATGAGAATATATTTGCACTTCGATTCTTGAAATCCTTCTGGCATCGTGGATCTCGTTCGACTGACGACGCATGTAGTGTAGGAGCGTTTACACAAGAAATACGAACATCCAGTTCATATCCTACGAGAGCTTGTGTGAGGGTTTGTGTAAATTGACATCGAAAAAGGCGCGCTAATGTGACACTCGAGTTATAGGCTTTCGATTAAACTGCAGGTTTTTTGCAAATTTATATACGGATTATATACGGACGTGTTTTACTTTTCAAGGTTTACCTGCATTTTCTGGAGGCTCTAGCACAAGCTGAACTTGGTAGACTTTCTTTCACCATTTATTCTACGTTTTGCCATACGGGGTTTTGTGAACGTCCCTAATTGTTAATCAGCTATCCAGGGAACGTGCTTGGTGATTTGCAGGTGATTGGCATTTATTAACGTACACATGTATGAAGAAAATCAGAAAATTCCCGACACATTTTTAAGTCCGGTGGGAATTTCTTTTGGACAGTTTGTCCTAGGCAAACGTTTCCACACAACTTTACTGCACTAATGAGAACGTGCCTGAAACTTCCAGGCTGTGCGTATTGCTTCATCAAATACGATATAAATGTTCTTTTTAGTTCGATTTGTCGCTTGGTGCTGTATTTTCATTTATTCTCATGAAAAGCTGTCAGTATGTGCCACACTTTGGACATTGCTCGCGCAGTTGCACTGGCGTTTAATAGAAGAAAACATCTAAACAATCTAAACAAATGAGGGCTAAGTTAGGTTTCGCTGTCTTTTCACAATCACTATTTTCCAGCGATTATTTTCAACCTCATATTTATGAGAAATCCTATGCAGAATTAGTGAAGACTCCAAACATTTGAGTCGACGGTCCAGAATGCAATGTCGCATGTTGCACTGAGTTACGCAGACACTCGGCTAATTAGCGAGCTATGAGATGACAAGCATATTAGCATGAAAGTTGAAGCTTTGGAAGCAGATCTTTTTGGGAAGAGTGTACAGATGAGGAGGGGAGACAGCTGGATAGATTCAAGGACTAAAGCGCCGCTGCATTGCTCTCTTTAGGTAGAGATGAAGGAAGGGCTAATTCCCTATGCACTGTTATCGGCATGGAGATAACCGCGACTAATGAAGGATCAACCCTGTATTGGGCGAAGAACCATATTTGGTCATTTCAGCAGACATCAAAATGGCCCCCCATGCCTCTCTGTGAGGTCACAGAACCACATGGATTGCTCCCATCCTAAATAAATGTTCCTTTATATATATATATATATATATATATATACAGTATATATAGTGTTTGGAACACTTTTACCCTACCCTGGTCAAAATTAAAATTTAAAAAATTCTTGGAATATGCAATGTGCTACAGACATTTGAGTCGACGGTCCAGAATGCAATGTCGCTACGATATATGACACAGTTGCACTGAGTTACGCAGACACTCGGCTAATTAGCGAGCGATGAGATGACAAGCATATTAGCATGAAAGTTGAAGCTTTGGAAGCAGATCTGTTTGGACAGAGTGTACAGATGAGGAGGGGAGACAGCTGGATAGATTCAAGGACTAAAGCGCCGCTGCATTGCATGACGTCAGATTACATGACGCTGCACTGCATGAATTCCAGTTGCTTCCCTAAAATTGCACTCTAGGGTATTTCAAGTATTTCAATTAGTGCCCTATACAGGGTTACACTAATACGTCAACTCATCATTTCTTTAGAAATGAAATCCGTAGACCGTCCTGATCACATCTCCATCATAAATATTACTATCACTCTCATTTTGGCCTTTTACATGAGTTACATCTGATTTAAATGATGTAATTTTGCTAAATCACAAAAACTGTTTTGTCTGTTTCAGTATTCCATGATGCATACTTTTCACACACACACACACACACACACACACACACACACACACACACACACACACACACACACACACTTGCTCATTAAGCGGCTTCTAATCATTTAGTGCAATGCGTGACCTTTGGGGTGGAGGCTACGACTTCCTGGAAATCAATCAGCTGTAAAGGCCAGAATACTCTCAACTAATGATCACACAGGAGAGAGGAGACAGCAGGGAGACGTGAGAACCAAACAGAATGACAGTGGAGTTTACTCGTAATAACAGGACTTTGGCTTTTTTATGGTGTTGTTGATGAAGTGCTGTTAATGTAGCATTTCAGTTACTCGTATCGTATTTCACCGATCATTTGTACACATGTCAACGTCCCTCCCTCGTGTTTAACAATGAACCACGACATGAAGGACGGCGTGCGCTCTCTGGGTTTCTGTGCCCAAGCCTGTGTTTTACTCCCCGTTTCCACCAGCGTTCTTCGTTAACATTCACTCTGACCGAAACAGCACTGAGTCTGGCATCCAGAAGTGTGCTTTAAAAGTGTAAATGAAATGCTTGCATAGGCATGTAGGCAAAATTGCATTATTTCTTTCAGTTGAGGAGAAGACTGCTGAACACATGCACATTCCAATTCTAGTTAGAGTTCGTTTGTTCGTTTACTTATTGATTGATTGCTTGAGCTCTTGAGTCACAGTGCTACTGTGACTTAAGAGTATTTCCAGAAAAAACTCTCAGCCATCCTGGACATTTTTTTTCCTTCAGTTTTCTATCCTAGCATGAATTCTATAACTGTTGCGTTGGAGAATAAAGTTGATAAAGGTAAACTTCAGGAGGTAATATTTCTTCTTTCATTTGGTTGTAAATATAATACCGAAACTTTGGTGTAATATTAGTATATTAGCATACTAAAGTTTCTAGTAGAAACGGCACAATATCACTTGGACCTTTCCAATAATGATAACAGCGCTGAAAGCTTGAGTATCGGCTGATATCAATATTCATCCCTATTTTTTCTTTAGAAATGAAGCGCTTTGAAAATACATAACTAAGAACCAAAAAAACTAGAACAAACAAAAACTACAAACAAACAAGCAAAAAAAACCCCAAACCAAACCAAAACATGCAAAAGTTCACATTTTAAATATAATACAAATCGATCCTAGCAAGAAATATAGTCTTTTTTTTTTTTATTATACATTATACGGTTCCAAAAAAAACCCCCACTTTCAATCATTTACAAATCAAATGCGTTCTTTTTGTCTCAGGATAAAAAAAGGATTGTTTTTAAAGTATAATGTTAATAGGTAAAATTATGTAAAACGACATATTAATTTCAATTCCAATCAATTTACTAAAATCACCATTTGGGTTTCATGTTAGTCTATTTCTATTTTAGCACTTAATTATTATTACTTTTAGTTTGTAATATACGTTTATTTATGCAGCATATGTTGACACTGGGATCAGGTATTTTGTGTATAAGACTCGTAGCCTCGTTCCTCAACTACTTTTGCACCTTCTGGTAAGAAACCGATCTATTTTGTCCTGCGTATAAACGGAGTGTGCTATTTCTGCGTTGTCGCTTGATGGCTTCTCGACTACTTTTGAAAAGGTTACACTCAGTGGTGCAGTTGGTAATGCCTAATTTTTATTATTAACATAAACTTTACTCTTTATTGTCACTAGCATGATACCAGCAAGTGGAAATCTTTTACCTTTTGCACTGTTAACTTTTTATACGGCAGAAATTGAAATACTTGGATATTCAAAATTTCGACTATGGAGAGTTACTGGAGGATATTAACACTTTATGTTACAAGAATTTGTTCATTTTTATGTTGAAATATATAGGTTATCATATATGGACAGGGGAGGACAAAATTTTTCCAAAAAAACCCCCCAAAAAAATCAAAAACAAAAAACCCCAGTATGTACATAAAAATATAAGAAAACACATATAATCTTAAAGGAACATTTATTTAGGACGGGAGAAATCCACGTGGTTTTTACGGCCTCACAGAGCGCCATGGGGGGTCATTTTAAGTAGTCAGTAGACAGTAGTTGAGGAAGGGCCAAGAGTCTTATACACAAAATACCTGATCCTAGTGTCACCATATGCTACATAAATAAACGTATATTACAAACTAAAAGTAATAATAATTAAGTGCTAAAATAAAAATATACTAACGTGAAACCCAAATGTTGATTTTAATAAATTGATTGGAATTGAAATTAATATGTAATTTTACATTATTTTACATATTAACACAATCAAACAATACTTTAAAACAATCCTTTTTTTTTATCCTGAGACGAAAAGAACGCATTTGATTCGTAAATGATTGAAAGTGTATAGTGTATAATTAAAAAAAAAGACTATATTTCTTGTTAGGATCGATTTGCAAATGATCAGTGAAATACAATATGAGTAACTGAAAGGCTCCATTAACAACACTTCATCAGCACAACACCATAAAAAAAGCCAAAGTCCTGTCATCACAAGTAAAATCCATCCGATTTTTACGACCTCACAGAGCGCCATGGGGGGTCATTTTAAGCGTCTGCTGAAATGACCAAAAACGCTTCGTCCCCTGTTAAGCATGTACATTTTACCTGAGAAGATGCACGCTGTCAACTTTAATTAGCTTTCATAGTAGAAAAATTTACATAGCTCTTATAGGTAAAGGTGCGGGACACTAAGTGCACAAAAGATTTACACTTCATGGTGCCCTCCCGGTGACACACAAGTGCACAATTTGGTACTTTGATTGCAGTACACACTGAAGAACACAAGTATAGAAAAAAATAATAAATCCAGCCCCAAAATGCTTACAAATTGTCCGATCGTTTTTAAAAATAGCTAAACGATCATATTCTCGTCTCTGTAAAATAGCAATATTCATATTCAAGTCTAAAGTAAAGCTCAGGGACATGTGGATTGTAACCCTTATTAATACTTCAGCCCAACACCTAACTGAGTCTGCGGCAGCTCGCACACACTGATTCCTAATTGCACTGGACACGACGTCAATATTAAAGTCATCAAACTAAATTCCCCCGTCCCACTCCTGTAGTCTGCTTATGTATGAAAATGTCATTAATTCATTTTAATTAATAAGCTCTATGTGACAGTAATGCCAATACGGCTTGGAGGTCCCAAGTGTGTGTGTGTGTGTGTGTGTGTGTGTGTGTGTGTGGGATGCAAATGAATCACACCCCCCACAGAATTACACACCATCTTAATAGTAAATGCTGTCTCCGTTTGATACCCAAGGATTTTTCTCAGTCTGTATTCATTCATTCTGATCGTAGATCCGAGAGGAAAATCTTCATTTACATGAACATTACATGTAACTCAAGTCAGGGAATGTCAGCGTTACTATAGCAACAAGAAGCTGCATGTCCTGTTAGATTAACAAGCAATAACGTTGGTGTAACATGTTGGCTGGCTGACTTCATGATCACCTCAGTTCAGTCCCAGCAAAATATATTATTAGCTGAAGGCCCATTAATCGCCACATCTGACGTTACAGGAACATTCAAGGGACGGGCTCAGCCTTCCCAGAATCCTCTGCACCTCTGCAAGTAGTGAGCCGCCATCGCATTTTCGATGCCATCGATATTACAAAAACGATCCACGACATCCTAGACCAGGGGTCTCCAACGCGTCGCTCGCGAGCTACCAGTCGCTCGCCGCCCCCTTCTGAGTAGCTCGCCAAAGG
>JAQMCW010000018.1:10775593-10790632 GCA_030068335.1 Chrysichthys cranchii
CACTACCATTTCCACTTTCTTGGGACCCAGAATGAAGCTTATAGAGCAAAAATGCAGAGAAACACAACGAAAAAATGTGTCGAACACGTTCACACCACGAGCGCTTGTATGGGAATTTAGTTCATACGTCGATTTGTTTGCCATCCAATGCGTTCGCAAGCTGAGGGTCCATTATATATGTCATGGATCCGCTCCGTGTGATGTGGAGAGGAGCAACTCTTCCGGGTTTTCCTCTCCGGCGTCATTTACAGCCAATGGATGCATCATGCAAGCTCCCCAGCTTTGTCTGCTGTCCCCGGGCACGCGCCGCACTCGGCACATGACATGGGCGGAAACAGGTTTTCCACATTTAGCCTAATTATAGACAATATAAATAGACTCACCTGTGCACACCGAGGTTTGTAAAGCATTAGTTTGGCTTTTGAAGTGCCTGTTGCCAAGCCTTGTTTATTGTGATTGATGTTCCGTGTGTGTGACCCCATTTATTTCTGTTTTCTCTCTCGTCGTCCTGCCTCGGATGTCCTGTTTGCCGTGCTGGTTAATGAACTTTGCCTGTTTACTGGATGTTGCCTCTGTCTCGCCTGTGTTGACCTGTCTGCCTGATCGGAGTACCGTGTTCTGTTTGACCATGTTTTTGCCTCACGATTCTGTAGCTCTGCTTGGTGTTTTATTAAAACGGTGTGATCTGCACATGCATCCGGTCTCCCCTCTGGTTTCTGACAGTAAAACACTGACTAACCAAAGTTTAATGAAGTAAGGTAAATTGTCTGCCAACAGAATGGCACCAAACAACAAATATCAACAGAATATTTAGCATTGGGTCCATTTAGCATAAAATGACTAAGAATCTTATGATTATCTAATAATGAGAAATGTCCGACACATTCTCCTTATTCTACGTTATCTATAGCACTGAGCTAACCATGAGTGTGTAATGTTTATGCTTTGTATGCTACCAAGAAGCAGATTAGCTCAATAATCATTTTGCTAGGTTAGCATATAGATCGGCTAATCAAGAATCAAGCTAATTCTGAAGGTTGAAATCAAGTATTGGGGCAGACAACACATGGATGGATGGACGGAGGCAAGGACCTGTCGAATGGATTGATTTCTGATCCGACTCGTCGGCTGAGAGAAGGCTTGTTGCCGTTGGCGACGGGTTGATTAGAGAGTTTGAGCAAACGTTTGCGATAGTTTAGCGGTCTCGCGTTCAATTCGGACTTTTTAATTAAAGAGTCCCAGGCTTGGACATCGAAAATGTCAACACACACACACACACACACACACACCTACATGTCCACATCAATATGAACCTGTCTAGAGGAGAAGGGTGCAATTACAAACTTGCTAAACTTGAAGACGACTCACGTGTAGTCCCAGGGAACACGTGAGACTTTATCGCTGACCTATTGAATTGTCTTTTTGTTTTTTTTTTCCAACTTTTCATCCCAAATAAGGAGCCGGTTTGGACTATTTCCACTCAAAAGTTTCCTCTGGTATCCGTTCTGCCGTCTTACATAACGTTAGCTGTGACGGATTTTATTTCACGTTGACGAGCTCAAAACGGTCTCTATTCACGGGGACAGAAAGGCAGGCCACGTTCGTCAAGTGAGAAAATCCAGAGGAGGCGAGAGAGAGCAATTTACCGCCTGAGGAAGAGGGTGGAGCTTCCAGGGGGTCAGCTGATATTGGACACTCGCTCGTCCAACGCGTACTCTGATGTTAAAATATGTTCAGTATAAAATGTACAAAAACGAGTAATAGAGACAAATGCAGCTTGTTTGAAGATTACAGATCAGTACACACTCCTTCGCAAAAATCCTTCTGGCTCTATACGTGTGTGTGTGTGTGTGTGTGTGTGTGTGTTGTGCACTAGCAACCCCTTTTCCTGCTCTCTCGGGACTCTCTCTCTCTCGTTCACACACACACACACATACATACACACTCCTCATTATCTCCTCTCTGACCGGCCAAACGTTTCTTCTCTGCTCTGTCGAACACGCCGAGTCGAAAACAAAAGCCTCAAACTAACAAAGAGAGCAAAGCCACTAAAGAAAACATCAATACCTACTCTGGGGGAATGAGTGATTATGGCTGACCCCCACTCACTCACTCACTCACGACTCCCACACACACACACACACATGTGCACACACACTCGTATATGTGTACACATGTGCTCTGTGATGCACAGCGAGTTGTTTTACTGTAACGTCAAGTGTTGGATTGACGAACGACACCTGAGAAAGTTGGGATTCACACAGTATACGTTCAGTTACGCCATAATGTCCAGCTTCGTGTTCAAACGACATGTTTTTGAAGTTAGGCGATTTATCAGCGGCTATGTTTACGTGGACCGTATAAGATAATGAATTAAGACATTACTAATCAGATTCAAGTTCAGCGGGAAGGAAATTTCCCATTGAGGACCGTTCCCACTCCGAAGGAGAATTAAATCGGACTGAAAGAGGTGGTGTTTAGATTGTCTGACGCTCAGCTCGAGGGGAAAATATTCGCCAGGGAAATGCGCGAGTGGATTGCTTCCTGCACATGTTCAGAATGCCTACGATGCTGCATTCTGCTTTTGGAAGTACAGGTGCTCTCTGAGTTACGATGAACCAACTTACGAATTTTTTTTTAATTTTTTTTTTTTTTACGATAGCTACGTTTACATGCACACGTTATTTCCATTCGGAATGAATTCCCTCCAATTGGCCATTCTGGATGTACCGTTTATATGAAGGTAATCTGACAGGTGTGTGTGTCTGTGTTTATTCGTCAAGAAGAAATGAGTGCAAAGAAACCTTCTCCTTGGCAAAGTGCTGAGCAGGAAAAGTCACGGACAAAATGATGTGTGTTTAAACGCCCTAACTTTACCGCTTGATTCTGATTTCTGCAATGCAGGTAGCCCTCGATTTAGGATGGAGATGTGTTCCGCCACACTCATCGCAAGTCGAACATATCATAAGTCGAAGCACTGTGTCGAACCACTTAGCCTAGCTTAGGTATCTCCACCTAGCCGACCGAGGAGTCTTTTCCTTTAGGAGACATGCCAGGTATTTAGAAGACATGCTTTTGAATAAAAATTAGCTCTTGAAGCGCACAAAAAAACCAGCGGTAATGCACTGTACCGTACACCGATACACAAGGGAACTCCGTGAGCTCACCTATCGCGGGTTCAGTGCGTCGCGGATTTTCAAATTTTCATTTGTGGAATTTTTTTGCTTTCGCGGGACTCTGGAATATAAAATATAAAATAATTTTTAAAAATGTGAATTCAAACAATAAATGAACATGTAAATCGAAATAAAACAGTATGCACTGTATTTCATCAGCGGATGAATACACAGTGGCGGTGTATGGCACTTCCGCTTCAGCTAGTAAACAGGCTGTAAACAGGAAGTGACCTCACCGGCATGTATGCATGTAGGATTTTATATGTTGGTAAAATGACATATGTTTAAGAGTGTAGAAAGTGTTTAAGAGCATAGGATTTCACCTGCCCCGGGTGGGGGGGCACGTGACCCCCGCGATAGGTGGGGGTTCCATGCATATATATATTTTTTTACAATTTTTATATATTTCTGTCTCTGAAGTTTTTTCTTCTTCTTCTTCTTTCCGTTATCTTGCTCTATAAAGAGCGGTTCAAGATACATTTCACCCTGTGTTGCACTTGTACAGCTATGCATGTGACAAATAAAGAATCGCGGATCTTGAAAGACCCTTCTAAATCTGATGCAGGGTGGCACCATGTTCTCACCTCCGGATTTCTTTTATCTTTTACAATAAAGTATCGACATAAGAGTAAGGTAAGGTTTAAGCAGGGGCGGAGTTACCACTTCACTCATATAAAATTCACTTCAATTCAATTTAATTTTATTTGTATAGCGCTTTTAACAACAGAACATTGTCGCAAAGTGGCTTTACAATACATAATGTCCAATTAAAGACTTATTAATCAATAAACATATCCATAAGTGCATATATATATATATATATAGATAGATAGATAGATAGATAGATAGATAGATATATTCCTATAAAATGACTTGTTTGTGAGAAGTCGCTCACCTTTGAGTCACACGGCGTGTACGCGGCGGGAACGGAGGGCAGTGAGCGCGTGACGCAGTGTTTCATGTGAACGGCGCTGCTTTCTGAAACGGGTGCTTTTGCGTTTGGAATGCTTCAGGCCCTCGACACGGAGGCTTTCTGGGGAACATTTGCCTGATGGGGCATTGTGTTTTAATGAAACATCATCAGAAGAACACAGTGGGGTGTGTGTGTGTGTGTGCGTGCGAGTGTGTGAAAAGTTTCTCCCCAATGTCTCAACAAAAGGAACTTTAATTATTCTCCTCTGCGCTGAAATGGAGCCCATTATTCTGACAAACGTTGCCTTGAATAGTGATCTTCCCCAGCACCCCACCCCCCACCTCTCAGATGTCATAAACTCGAGAAGAGCTGAAGTCAAAACTGAAATCAGCATTGCTTTGTGTGTGTGCGTGTGTGTGTGTGTGTGTGTGTGTGTGGAAAAGTGCTGGGCTGCAGGAAAGCCTTTATTTTACCATAAATATGGCCTCAATGTGTCACTCACTGCACTGCTCTGTTATTATACAGTACATGTGGTTAAAAAAGTCCACAAAACCATTACTTCAGCCTTTACGCTAAGCTCATATCATAACACACAAGACGATTATACACGTTTTACAGGTGTCCCGCCGAGTTACGATTGCCCAACTTACAATTTTTTGAAGTTGCGATGATTGCGCAACGCTAAAAATTGGAAAACACTGAGAAAATATTTAAAATTTATGGGCAGACATCGCTGGCAGGCCGGCATAACAGTGTATGATGTGCCCAGACGTTCAGACGATGCCTGGAACTACACAGACGACACCCGGACAGTAGTTTCCCGGGTGTCACGTGAACGATAGGTTTGCATTTCAATGCGCTCGTTGTATTATGTTATTGTTTCCATAGTAACAGCTCAACAGACGTGATCCCGTTGCAATTTTGACCAAAATACATGCGTTTTTTATTTTACAATAGGCAAACAATAATAATAATAATGAGGCCAATAATGCACAAGACTAAAACACTCACTCGCCTTCTGGCACTTAATCCTGTTCAGGGTCGCGGGGGGAAGCTGGAGCCAATCCCAGCTGACTTCGGGCGAGAGAGAGGCGGGGTTACACCCTGGGCAGGTCGCCAATCCAGCGCACAGACCGATAACCATTCACACTAACGTTCACACCTACGGGCAATTTAGAGTCGTCAAGTAGCCTAATCCCCTCTGTCAGGTCTTTGGACTGTGGGAGGAAACCGGAGAACCCGGAGGAAACCCATACGGACACGGGGAGAACATGCAAACTCCGCAGAGAAAGGCACCCAGGTCGACCCGGGGGATCGAACCCAGGACCTTCTTGCTGTGAGAAGACAGGGCTAACCACTAAGCCACCATGCTGCCCAAGACAGGTTAATTTATTTAAAAAAGTTACTTAACCCTTTGAAGTCGCAGCCATATTTACATATTTTGGTATGTCCTCAGTTTTACTCCATTTTATCCCCAAGTATTTGGCATCATTTTATTCAGCAGAAACCCTGCTTTCATAATCTGTAATTATTTCTTAAGTTAAAGGTAGTGTATAGATAAACTACATCCAGAACCAACCCGAAAATATAACATGCTTTAAAAAAAAAAAAAGTTCAATCTTGAAGCAGGGCAAGTCAATATAGTGAACAAATAGTTTTCAGATTATGTAGGTGTTCATTTGTGTGCATGTCAAACTAAAATCAATACAAAAAAAAAAAAAAACAATCTCAAATATCAAAAAGACCCCAAAAGGCAATAAAATGTAGGCGTCCGTTATTGGAGTCTAGATGACCGTCATCAACCGACTGACTGTTGTTCTGAACACTGAAGAGGTTATGATTGAAGTTTTTGGTATTTGTGTAGCAGTGTACCCTCTGCTGTCATAAAGTCATTTATTTATTTATTTATTTAAGATGAGATGTTGATCTCCTGGTCTAAAAGCACCAGAAAAGTGAATGGCGTTTTGAAAAAAAAAAAAAAAAAAATCATCTAATTTATTACACATGATGAAACACTGTGTTAATTATTCAAATGTACGTCATTGTTTGAACATGTATAAAATGGGAACTATTTTTTTAAATATTAAAAAAAAATCCAAGTTATTCCAATAATCATTCATAACCATTGAGAGATTAGGGCGAGATCCTGAACACGTTTGGCAACGGTAGTGTCCGTGTAGTGTCGTGTCTATAAATACACACTTTATTTTTTCTCTTGTAAATCGTATATTTCGCGATCCCGGTAGGTTATATGTGCAAACAAGGTATCATTCGAAAGAGTTTTTTCCCCTCTTTCGGAATTTGGTTACACTTTGCTTCGAGCCTGAACACTCGCGGAGATATTCAAGCAGATATGACCTGTGCATCTTCCTGCTGCCAGCGACATGCTGGTAAAAATGTGACTGATTATAATGGAACGTTCTATAAACACACACATTTTTAAAACATTTCCAAAATCGTATATTTCGCGATCCCGGTAGGGTACATACGCAACCAAGGTACCATTTGAAAGTATTTTTTCCGCTGTTTTTTCGAGAAGTGTTTACAGTTTGCTCCTGGCCTGAATACTCTCAGAGATATTCAAGCACATATGAACTGTGCGTTTCCCTGGCGCCCGCGACGTGATGACCATGAAGGGTTAAAAGAAAAACAATGGAGGAAAAAAAAAAATACATGTTTTACTTTTTAAAAACATCCTTAGAGCATCTGAATTGTAGATATGATCTGAAGTACTGAAGTTTTGGGAGATTAAAAATGAAGTATTAATACAGTCGTCCCTCGCCGTATCGCGCTTCACCTATCGCGGCTTCACTGTATCGCCGTTTTCATACGCAATATAAAAAAAAATAAAAATGTTCATTCAAACATATTAAAAGAATATTAAATCGAAATAAAATCCAGTATGTACTTCAATAGCAGATGAATACACAATGAAAACGCAGTGTACGCCACTACCGCTTGAGCTAGTTCGCCCACGTGAGCTTGTACACGGCACACTATTGGCTGATGGATGGGAGGCGACCAACCAGAGCGCTGTGTTCTGTATCCTGGGCGCTGATTGGCTCAGTGACTGTTCATCTCATCGCCATCGCCTTCATCGTCATCAGTACTGCACAGCTAATTCATCATCTTGATCATTCAAGTTATAGTATACTTCACTGGTGAGTACCCTTACAGAATTTTATATGTTGTTAAAATGATGTAGGTTTAAGAGTGTAGAAAGCGTTTAAGAGCTTAGGAAGTGTTTATAAGAGAGTGGGAAGGGTTTATAAAAGCCTTAAAATATATATAAATAATAAAATAAATATAAGGGCGCTACTTCGCGGATTTCACCTTTCGCGGGGGGTTGGGGCGGGGCGCCGGAACGTAACCCCCGCGATAGGTGAGAGAAGCTACATACTATAAGTGTAAAAATCAATAGATAAATAAATATGTGTCTTTTTAACAAAGAAAAACGCATCATCATTGATACGATACAGCTTCATGCAAGGAGATGTTTCTATACTTATGCAGCATTGCCTAACATTCATGGGAGGAGTCTAAGGTGACAGCACTTTGTACCGGGAAGAAGCGTTTTCCCTACAGGAAAGTCATCACGACAGAGGATTTCACACGTTGCCTGTTCTTGACAACATAACAAGCTATGTGTGTTTTTCTTAATCTATCTTATTAACTTGAAGAAAGAGAAAAAGCTGACGGTGGCGAGGGAAGAACTGTTTACAGCTGCTATAATGTAAGTCAGGGATGAAAGTCTTGTATCAGGAAGTACTCATGAGTTCCAGCATTTCTCCCCACCTTGGAAGGCATGTTCAAAACGCCTTAAGTCACCCAAAAATCCAGATTTTTCCATTTTCCTACACTTGTGGATGGGATGGGCCTAAAGCTCTGCTCTGGATATTGAGTCCCAGTTTAGGTATTACAGCTCGCTGACATTATTAAAAGTACCAATGATTATAATTATGCTTGGATTTTCAAGGATTTTGTAATTGCAAAAAAAAAAAAAAAAAAAGAAAAAAAAAAAGAAAAAGAAAAAAAGAAGAAGAAGAAGAAGAAAAAAAGGAAAATGTTCAAGGCCCCGAGAATTTAGTGCAGGCTTGTGAAGGTCGGTGACTTCAGAGTAAACCGCCTTACGCTCTCATCAAAATCCCTCTCGTGCTCTGGGTTCCTGTGAGGATGAGAACTGCTGAGTAGAGACAGGAAGGCAGATGCTCAAAAGAGCACGCTTAATTGGTTCCATCTCCAAATGTTTTTCTCCAATTAGAGGGCTCGAGTGGGTCTCGCGTATACTGGGGATTTGATAGCTCATTTACCACAGCCTTCTCCACAGACACACTCCCCAGACCCCACCTCAATTAATGACAGACGGAGAACAAAGAGCAGAAAGACAGCTACATTCTTCATGTCAAAAAAGGTATGCGCCCGTCACGGACTACAGCGATTAAAAGAAAGCGGATACGCACAAATAGCACGCTTCGAATTTCACATAATGCCGTTATTTTCTCTGCATAATCATTGGTGTGGAGTTTTAAACATAACATGGGTAAATAAAATATACAGTATAATGCTATATATTGCATGGAAGAAGCAAGCGAATGCAAATGTAAGGACTTTGGATGTACGCTACAGGCCCCAGGCGGTTACCCTACCTTCTGATACATGTTTAGAAAGGGAGGGGTAAAGGAGGGGCGTTCGGATGGGAAAATCCTACACAGTGGACCTTTAACTCTGACTTTTGTTTGTATCAGAGTCTTGGCAAACTTGTGAGTTGAGAAATACGGTGTGCATGAATGATTCTCCAGAAAACAATACAATGTGAATTGAGAAATTGTCAAGTTGAAAAGTTGATGGAGACAAAAACAAACTAAACGTATTCTAAATGTATTATACCGATGTATTGTTTAATATCAGCAGTTTTAAATTCCTCGGGGTCCACATCCGTAACGGCCCATGAGGACCCATCGAGACCATTACCACAGTGATGGCAATCAATCAATCAATCAATCAATCAATCAATCAATAAATAAATAAATAAATAAATGGGAAAAAGTCAGCAAAGGTTCTATTTTCTAACAACGCTACATACAGAATGACTCCTACAACAGCTAAACTTCAACCAGTGCACCACTGAGTCCTTAATCACATGTCTAACAGTGTAGTACACATGGTGCACCTCCGAGGACAGGCAGGCACTCCAGCGCATCATCAAAACGGCACAAAGAATCGCCAGATCACACCTTCTAACACTGGAAGACATGTACAGGACTCGCTGCACCCGTCAAGCCGATAACATCCCCCAAGACCCGACTCACCTCGCCTACCGCACTTCCACCAGTCTGCCTTCCGTTAAACGCTACAGGACCATGAAAAACAGCTTCTTTCTTTTATTACTCAACACTCAGGCATTCACTTCACTACTATAAGAACACCACCACAGACATCAGCCAGTACACCATCCTAGACATAGGTGCTCTATTATCATTTTCCAACTACAGTAACAACCTTACAACGGGCAATAAAGGTGAATGGCTATTCTGTGCAATATTCTATACGACACTTACATTTACACCTGCGCACATACAGCATCTTTATTTATAGATTTATTTAATATCTCTCCGTAGCTGCTGTGAATCGGTCACTAATCAAATTGTTTTAGTTCTACTAGTATTGGAATAAATTTCATATTTGAACAAGGCTTTATTTGCATCCTTTACTCACTCACTCATCTTCTGCCGCTTAATCCTGTTCAGGGTGGCGGGAGGGGGGAAGCTGGGGCCAATCCCAGCTGACTTTGGGCGAGAGGCGGGGTCACACCCTGGGCAGGGCGACACACAGGGACGGACAACCGTTCACACTTACATTCCCACCTACGGGTAATTTAGAGTAGCCAATTATCCTAATCCCCTCTGTGCATGTCTTTGGACTGTGGGAGGAAACCTGAGTACCCGGAGGAAACCCACACGGACACGGGGAGTACATGCAAACTCCACACAGAAAGGCACCCAGGGCGACCCTGGGGATCGAACTCAGGAGCTTCTTGCTGTGAGGCCACCCATTGCATCCTGTAATTTTGTTTTAATTTTATCTATTGTCTTACTGTTTAAAGCCCATTTTGAACAACGTATCCGCCACTCCCCACACGCCTCCATGCATCCTTTACGTTAAGCAATACGCCCACGAGTCAAACGTTTCTGACAGCGCCAAACATTTCATTTCCGTCCAATCTCCTCTCAGCTGTCTTGTACCAATTGTTTGTCCTTGTGCCTGTGGGGACTAAGCTCGTTTAAATGTTAAAAATTTCTTCCTAACTTGCAGAACCTCTCCAGTAAAAGTTCCTCCATTATTAACATTACTTCCTCATGCCTTGCTTGAACTATTGACTACACCGCCCCCATGATTTCTGGCAGTATGCTTCAGTTTCGTGCACAAATGCTCAAGAGATGAATGCAGAGCGCTCCATCAGTATCCATATAAGTATTTAACGTTGAGCAGAAATGAGCCTTTACTCTGATGGCAGATCCTGGCTTGCTCCAAATGATACCGTATTGTCCTTGGAGCAATACAGTAACAGTAATGATGTATGTTCGTACCTGGTTTTATCTTAACCTAAAGCTAAATAAGCTTGCGCAGTGTACACATGAGGAATCTTGGATTAAAAAGTTGTCAAAAACTTATTTATTTATTTATGTGGGATTGAGCTGGATTTAGCTGTGTTTGAGACACAGTAACACCCATAATCCATCATTCTTGCAGAAAGAAACATTCAGAAAATCAGTACATTTATTTTGACGTCGGCCCTGGCCAAAGAATACTCTATACTCTGAAATGTAACTGTAACTAGTGACGTACAGTACAAGTATGCGACCGACTTTGCACAGCGCTGCCTTTCAACACTGACACTTTCAAGTGTGAAAACTTGGTCTCGGGAGAATTTCATATCGACTTTTGGCAACATCGCCTGTTCTCCTTACCCGGGTTGTGTGAAGCTCCATAAACTACCATAAATCCTGACGTTCCACCTTCTGCATTGATTGGATCAATGAAGCCCCAAATCCTCTATTCATCCACAGAACAGTCATGCT
The DNA here is from genome assembly GCA_030068335.1 of Chrysichthys cranchii. Classification (NCBI taxonomy): domain Eukaryota; kingdom Metazoa; phylum Chordata; class Actinopteri; order Siluriformes; family Claroteidae; genus Chrysichthys; species Chrysichthys cranchii. The sequence goes on from JAQMCW010000018.1 coordinate 10,786,762, forward strand.
CGGTAAATGTACATCAGCCTGTAACCGCTGTACTGGCCCAATTCCCTACACTGAATTACAGGGGTTGTAGTTAATCTTGCTCATTTCCTCACAGTAGTGCCACCCAGGACCCCCAGGAGTCCCAGCACATACATTGCCTTCACGTGCAATAATTCTTTAGAGGTTTCGCTACAAACAGCTGCAACTCTCTTTGTAGTAGTTCTCATTTATCTATTTATTTATTTATTTATTTTTACATTAGTCGTCTTTATGAGCCAGCTCACCCTGTTTGCATCTCTCTTCTCACACTAATTCACACCTCACCCAAAATATCTGGAGAAAGTGCGATGAGCCCACAGAGATAAGTGTGAGAGAGCGGGGGGGACGGCGGCATGCAGAATGTGATATGGCAGAAAACGCACCTTCAGAATAATGGCTAAAGCTGTTATGGGGATAAATTGTGTACATTTCTTATATTTTATGCGCAGTTTATGTGAATAATATGAGATCATGTGTGAGAGACATGGGACGGGGCATTTCATCATACGTATGAGACATCTTCCAGACAACAGGAATCATGTATGAATCGGATTCGAGGAATGAATCATTTGTAGAAATCATATTAAATGATTGAATCGTTTTTAATATATGAAAAATAACGACATATAATAATATAATAATATAATTTTATCGGGGGGGGGGGGATCGCACACGAATTGTGTAAATTAGAATGAAATGACTTTAAAATAAACGAACCATGGGAATAAAAGTCACATCTAAATAAATAAATCGCACGTCGAAATCAGACGCGAAAATCCAGAAAGCACGTAAACACACGTGAAAATAATGAAAAAACAAACGCACACAATAATAGACAGGCCGACTGATTAGCTAGCAGCATGCTAATTTCTCTTCTTTGTTGCACTCTGGTGTGTGTAGTCATGAGGAGTGATCAACCCTGCTTCTCAAATGCTCGCCTGAAAAGGGAAGTAAATTATTCATCGAAACACAAATTTAGGGTAAATCTTTAAAAAGTCCTTATCCATTATCACTGATGCTAATTAACCACATTTTATCTATTAGCTCATTCTATGCTAAGAAAAGCCCCACCGTGCAACATGCAGCCATTATATACAGAGATAACCATGTAAACGCATCTTTTCTTACATATAATGTTGCGAACTGATGCCAGATAAATAGCGTTTCTTTTTTTTTGAGACTTGCAAGGGCTAAGAGGTACATCAATCATGGAAAAGAGTGAAAAGAAAAGAAAACTAGCCCATTATCGGAAGTCTAACAAGTGCAGTTAAAAACACCTAACGATTAAATCGTGTTCAGTTGCACCTCAGCCCAGAACATCTTCCTGCACCTACACAAGTAGGAGTAAAACGTGGCATCGGGCGGCCATTATTCGAGGCCGTTTTAATAGACGGAGGCTGTTATGGCGAAATAATTAAACTCATTATGTGGCTGTTTTCTGTAATTTTCTGTAACCTCTTTCTCTCATCCTTCCCATATCTCCAGTCTAGAGGCAGAAGGGGCAGCCTGGGCGCGAGCCGAGTCTATCATTATTTCTAATTACAGGCTCTCTCTGTCTGTGTTACCCTCTTTTAAACTGCAAATATCATTTCATCTGTGGGCTATTAAAACTGACGCGCAGACAGATGTGATGTCTGACGCTGCTCTCGGACTGCCTCCGATGAATCGAATAAAGCTGAGGCATTACTGAGGGATGGATGGGTGTGCAGCCTTGTTTATACACACACACACACACACACACACACACACACACACACACACACACACACACACACACGCACATGCATGCATATACAAACGCGGTCCCTCGATGGATGCTTCTCCGGCCCGGGTTCTCCGGAAGCATCAAAGCAGAACAAATGCTGGCTAATTATATCCAAAATAATATGAATGTATGCTGTGACCATGAAAAATCCTCTTTTGCTCCACTCAGCAAGACACCGTGTACACACAGAACACACACACAGACTCATGTACACACAAAGGAGATCATTCCCCAGATTTCTGGGTAAGGACTGAAAAATGTAGTTACACCAAGGAGCTGTTTGATCGTGTTAATATCAGCTCTAACCACGTTGGCCGTCTGTCCTGCACGACGCACCCTCACCCTCCGATCCGGCACGGCGCGCGCACAAATCACTGTCGTCGTCGTCGGGAGCGCCGTAAGCCTCGTGTTCAGATCAGAGTGGACTCTGGTTACATCTCAGCCATGAGAGTGCATCCCTCGCTCAAACGAAATCAGATAGCCGTGTCTAAAATAGCCTCTCTCTTTCCATAAAGAGCCTGGCTGATGAATAGTTGTCTAGTGCACGAATATGATGCAATCGCCTCGAAATCCATACCGGGGTGAATTTTATTTACTCGTGAACCTGAAACTGAACTGATTCCAGGCTAAAATGCTGTCAGCGTGCTCCCTCAGGTTTTTCCCCCCTCTTCTATTGTTGTTGTAGTTGTTGCTGTTGATGTGTTGATGTTGCTCCAGTTTATGGCCTATTTTCATGAACGGGAAACGCAGTAAACATACAGAGACTAGGCGTAGATTTAGAGCAGGGTGGATTGTTGTCATGTTGGTGACTGCTGGCATTCTGAGTAGTGTATATGCATTCGCTGTGCGCTTTAACGGGAACGCCCGAGCATTCGTGCGTTTATTTGGGGGGTGGCAATCATGGTGCAGCAGCACAAGGCGTAACATTGTGCAGGTACAGGTCAAGAGATTCTGGGGGCGTTCACGTCAGACACCAGAATGGGGAGAAAATATGATGCCAGGGACTCGGCATGGCTGTTGGCTTTCAGAAACTGCTGATCTTCACAGGTTTTCACAAACAACAGTTTCGAAAGTTGCCACAGAATGGTGCGAAAAACAACAACAACAACAACATCAACAAAATAAAAAAAAATAATAAAAAAAACATCCAGTAAGCAGCAGTTTTGCAGGCTGAAATGCCTTGGTGATGAGAATGGTCCGAGGAGAATGGTTCAAGCTGACAGGAAGGTTACTGTAACTCAACTAACAACTCTTGACAACCGTGGTGAGCAGAAACGCATGTCAGGACACACATGTCAGCGGTAACAGGGTGGCTCGGGGAAAAGACCAGTTTAATGTCAAGTGCATTCAAATCAGCTCTTTGTTACCTAGCAAGCCGGCTAAGAAAACGTACAGAAAATGTGTTTTCTCTAGAACGAGCTCTGGTGTTCATGTTGGCTAACTCATCATCTCCATGGCAATACACTTACTGAGGAAGATTTTTTAAACATTCCTATTAGCTATAGATAAAATCATTAAATCTGCTGCATTTACTCAGTACATGGGTGAAGTAGGTTATTTATATCGTAGTGGGCTGACAGTCACACAGCTGGACGTTTACAGCTTCGCTTGAAGTCTGGGAAATCTTGTTTTGGCTTTTTTTATCTTGTGTGCTGACAGATATTGGTGCGCACGACTTGATACTAAATTAAGGTCATGAAATGTCACTGATTTGAACTTTAAGCCTGGAAGACCCAGACCACCATATACAGTGGAACCTCTGGTCACGAACGCCTCCGAAGACGAACAAATCGGTTCCCGACCACAAAATCCACAAAAATTTTCGCATCTGGTCACGACCACATAATCGAGTGCCGAACAAACACAGTCCCGCCATTTTCCCCTTCCGTTTCGTACGCGCCGATGTTCTCCCATTTTCTGTTTGCGTATTGCGCAACTAACAAAGATGCACATGTCCCTTTAATCGGTCTCAGTCAGACGTGTGTTCATTGGCTGTACAGTGACCTCCTCTCCGCCCATCTTCCTCCTCACTTCCTTAACGCCAGAAGTCGCCTCATGCAAGGTTCGTTTTCTTGGTTGTTTACAGGA